>JARQSV010000311.1:1452669-1546262 GCA_030142285.1 Calameuta idolon | reverse complement strand
GCAGTACTCCTGCCGGAGTAAACATTTGACGAAGACATGATTTTTGTTTTTGAAATGTAATAATCTTGCTCTCGCAATATATTTCATCGCTTGTCTGAAAAACAGAAATATATAATCGTATACGTCGAATTGCTGGAATTTTAAAGACTGCTGTGTTTGAAGAAAAAAAAAATGGTGATTATATGTAAATTTTGTATGGTGTCAGTTTTATGTAAAAGCACATCGTATTCCTTAATCGGAAGGTGATATTACTTACGTAAATGTGTACTTTGATTCAAAATCCTGTGCATACTTGGACTGTTGTAAGCACGAAGCGTTATATGGTATCGATAAAAGTTCCAAATAGCATGCGTGCGGAAAAAATTCATTCCAGTTCCAATACGAAAATAAATATCGTGAATAAAGAGTCCGGAATTAATTTCCAGCTTGCACGCCAGGTTATACCGTATATTTTACTACGGCTTCTTTTTTTTTTTTTTTGGTACAACTACGAATCGTTACACAAATAATATATATCCGAGAATCTTCGGAATCCCATGTATTCATGTTTCGTTCGTTTTTAAAATTATATTTTTGTTTTTTCACGCGTATCATCCCTTTCCATTTTTCCCCTCATCCCCCATTCCGCGTATATCCAAGCGTAGCGTCAAAGGCTTCGGCTTCGGTATGGATTCTACAGCGCAAACTGGTTGTTATTAAAATTATCGAATACGAATGAAAAAAAATTGCGTCACGCGAAAGCTCGCTCGCACGTTGCTGCACATCGAGCCGACAGGCAGTGAAGGGTGAGAAATGGAGATTCGACAAAAAAGCTTTTTAAAGTGACAGCACTTTCACCCGTTGCACAGTGCGGCATTGAATACATTAAAATATTCCTTTTTGGTAAGTGCGACCGCTCGGGGTCGAGCATTTCCAAATCCTGATACTTTTATTTTCGACAATACGTTTATCGCCACTCTTGAAAATTGTTACAAGACCAAGGGACGGCTGAGTACGTCAGAGCCCATTTCCGGATGTCGTTGGGAAACGTGAAATATTTCGTACGTCAAGGGTTAAGAAACCCCTAGGAGCCATAATATCAGCTCTAGCTCTAGTCAAACTCTCGATCGTGGGGTTGGCTCGTTGGTTAGAGGGTTAAGGGTGGGGTTAAGTTAGGTACGATCTCTTATCGGGTCTGAGTAGCGAGTCTACCCACGTTCTCCTTATCTTTCTCACCCCTCCTCTCCCACTCTCCAAACAGAGTGAACTTACAACCCCACTACACACAGGATGTCCCAAGTACACATGTATATACATGACTATGAGTAACACACGCTTATCGTCCCTTGAGGTACTTGGCGAGTATAAGTGTCTATCTATAGGGGGGTGCGTCTCAACCCTCATCAACATCGACGTATCACTCGTCATGATTCTCACTGTTGCGCGACTATCGATTGAACTTTATAGCGCGTTTATCGGTTCTCGTTAATGCCAATCGGAAAATCCGTGCACGCGTGGCCGATATCCACGTATAAATTGCAAGAGGGTAGACAAGGGAATCGCAGTCAACCGCAGTAAACCGCATTCAACCCCTACGGCGGGGACGACGGTGATGCTTTGTAAGGGGGTGATGAAAAAGTGGATTTTCACTGAGGGGAAACTTAATTAGAAGAAAAGTCGTCAACTATCGGTGAAAAAGTCTCATTGGTACTCGGTATGCGTACAGCCGTGTATAAAAGGTACTGGGTTCGGCTCGGTGGTCCAGACAGATAAATTTCCCTAAATTATTATCACGTACCCTAGATCCGTTCTGTCTCGACGAAAAGCTCGTAGGAGGAAAGAAAATACGAGCGATTCCAAAAAGTTTTTCGTACCCGGAAGTCCTGGGATCTTTTGCGAAAGATTATGGTACAGCGTATGAAGATTGGTCTGCGTAGTCGCACTCGGCTTATGGTTACCCTGTTTTTCGGCCGGAGCGTGCCTACCCTGGCCCGCTGGGAATTTATGATTTAGGAAAGTTCATAAACGGGGTAGGGTTAGCGCTCTGCTTTGTAAGTGGTCCTGTATAAAGTTGTAATGCCGAGACGAGTTCAGCATCAGCATACCGGGTTCACTGGGTTTCGTGGGGGGACGCGAAGGAAGAAGAGCAGGAAAAGTGAAGACGAAGGAAGTGTCGAGAGTAAATGGGACTCGCCAGTGTAAGGATTCCTAACTACGTTAGGTCTTACATTTAGCAGGGGTGGCGGCTGAAATTGGGGGACGGAGCAAGCTCATCGGCTATTTCGACCCTCTAATAGCTACCAGGGAGCCGATCGATGATTTCGGGTCGTGGATGCTTTATTTCACGTTGGTGAAGTCTTTAAGGACGTCGACGCAGTCTTTGGATGATCCTGATCAATATTGAATGCGTCTGACGTTGGCAAGAATATACTTATTCCTGGGTACCTCTAAGACGTAACATTGAAATCTCAGCTCGCGTCTACTTGGATCAGTATATTTCTATACCCTTGGCCAATTTTACGAATATTTCGCAAATTAATTTAACGATCACGTCGATGCCTCGAGGGCCAAAGCCGGAAAACTCGTTTCGAGTAGAATTCCAAAGTTTTGATTGCAACAGCCTCCCCTCGTTCCTTCGTATCCTTTTGACTTGAGCCAATTGGTTTAGAAGTTCAGGTCGGTTGGACTGGACTCGGAAAAAGAAAAAAAAAAAAAAAACAATTACAGAGCCATGAGAAAGCAGACAATGATCGAGGGCTAAGGACTCTGGATGAATTAATTAGCGAGAAACAGTATTGCTTATTGGAACGAACTTTTCAATGATATTCTACTATTTTTGTTTCAGGCTCCAGGAAACGAGGCACTACCGATACACCACGTGGAGGTAAGCAGACTCGCGTAATATCGCGTATTACCAAAACATGCATATCCCATTGTTCCATTGGTACGTTTGTTATTAACGTAGAAATTTACCCAATATATTTGAACTCTAAACGTTTCACGTTGCTAATGAGCGGCCGGTAACAACAGGCATCGTAATACGTGACGCTCGAGAATAAAGATGTCAAAACGTAATAATGAGGCTAATAAATCGTCCTCCCGTTTGTCGGGCTTAGCACATCCATTGATGCTCGCGTTACTGGCTACTCTGGCGGTGTGGTGATTGGGGGGGAGAAAACGGGTGAGAGAAAACGCGCGGCAGTTGGCAGTGACGAATATCCAAATTTTCCCCGTGCACAGCGGACGGTAATAGCTACGGCCTTTTAAGCCACTCATGCATCACAATTTGAGGCCGCGCTTTAAAAACAGCCCTGCTGTGTTCGCCGTCGCCATAACCGATTCCTCCTCCACCTCCCTTGCGGCGGGAGTCCTCACACCGTAATTTCGTTCAACAAGGCCAGAAAATATCGTCCGCGGAAACGTAGAGATCCCTGGAAAATGCCGAGGAGTCATTTCCTAATGTACCTACTGAGGTTAAAAAAAGAGCGCGAGTCAAAGACTATAGGTACTTTTTTTTTCCTTTTTTAAAATCCTGCTTATATTCAGAATTCTTCGTTATATCGATCTGCCTAGAGTCATGTAAGCCTTTAATGGAGTCGTTAAGAATTTCATGGGTGTCAAACTATTAATAGGTAAAATTTATTGCATCGAATTCTCATAAGACGCATAATCACCGCGGATTGTATATAATGGGGCTCGTGTGCTAAAGCGTTTACTGTCACGATGTCGTTAAGGATTTACGTTCCTATCATCTAGATATATTAGTATCTCTTGGAGAGTCAGCAATGTCAGCGAATGCATTATGTATGTGGGCTTTCATTAAAATAACTTTAACGACGTCGTTTTATACGGTGTCGGGATAGTCTTTTGTTACCTTAAAAAATTACAGCGAAAATCGATCGACGAAACGTTATTGTTTAATTCAATCGGTAGATCCTGGGCTACTTTTAGTTGCGAATCTCTGCTTGACTCGATACTTTGATCCGTGCGATTCGTGAATTCTTGTTTTATCGTTAGAACTCGTGAACCGAATCGATTCGGTTGAACGTTCGTGTGTCTAGATAGTATCGAAATTGGACGATCTAGGTGAAAACGTAAGAGTCTACTTGAGCTGACAGTTCAGTCTATAGGATTCGTGCATTATCATTTTATCATTAGAATTCGTGTCCGAATTGGTTGAACTGAAAGTTCGTGTGTCTAGATCGGATCGAAATTGGACAACCTACTGAAAATTCAATAGGATCAGTAACGTCAGAGTGCCGTTGGAGTTCGTTCGAAATGTCCATTGAAGGTAGACAATGCAAGATTAATAAAGCAATCGGTAGATACGTAGGATAATGAAATTTTATAGATGGATATCGGTAAGCTGTCTGTAATATTATTAATCATCTTCGTTATTAATTTCAATGAAAATCTTTGGATTATAACTTTTAATTATCGTAACTATCCGGCTTTAGTATCATCCTTTAATATCTTTACCGCCAATTTAGTAATCAGAGACTGCGTTAGCATTTTATACGAATATTTGAATTTTATACCTACGTAACGTTCTGTTTGGGTTGGTATCACTGCGCATGAGCGCGGATGGATACTATCGTGAGAAAGTTTAAATTATCCTGTTCGGTGAGACGGCAACCTCTGGGAATACCTTGAATCGCTTCAGTCTGATTAGTTCGGCGGTTTCCGTTTGTTTTATCTCGACTGTCGGAGTTGTCCTTTCCTCGTTTAGTAACGAGCGTGGAGAAGCTGAAACGTACAGCACGTGACGTGTTGGATATAGGGAGCAATAGACTTTTTTTTTTCAGGAGTATTTTCTTTATTTGGAGAAATAAGAGCACTTTCGAAAAATAACTCTCGAGTAAAAGCAGAGCCAAACTTTTCTTGACAGTGCGATTTCCTTTATTCGCCGTACGTCCACGGCACTAATACGTCCTCGGTGTCTTGATTACCTCGTGACTTGTCTGCTTTTTATATTTACTTTCGTGGAACATAGCAAAAGAAGGTGTTGATCTTAGAATTTCTTTGGCATACAGTTGGCGGTGAAAGTACATTTTTCAAAAATTTTCTCTCAAACCTCGTTTTCTCTCGTAACCCGAAATTCGATTAACGATCACGTAGAAATTGAAGTTTCGCGTACGGATATTATTTTTGAACATTAGACGATAAAAATTTGGAATTTCTACTCCCTTCAGGACACTTGTCAATTTCAAAAGGATAAGAAAATTCTAAAAACTGCTGTTATCTCCCTCGCGTCACGAAATCCGAATATCTCTAGATCAAGAGACTAAGAGGGTATTCCTTTGGAAAGTACATATCCGAGCAAACAATACTACGAGATCCATTACTAAGGGACAGGGTGAGAAAAACGAATGGAAGGACCTATCAGTTACAGGCAGGAATATCTCAGCTTCTAGTATATCGATCCATACCGAAGGCTCGGTGACAGTGAGGTGGGAGGTGACAGGGGGTTGTAAAAGGACGAGGGTTAAAAATCTCAGTGCTGTAGTTTCGTAAAAAGAAAAAGAAAAAAAAAATTGGTAGAACCTTTTGTGTCGCCTTTCCAAAGTGGTAGCGATTACAGTTGGAATATATTGGACGTGTAGAGAAAAGGGGGATGAAAAAAAAAATCATATATACGAAATAGAAAAATTCCATGCAATAATTTGTTCTCCTCTCCTCTCGACATTGCTATCTATATTTTTCCATGATTCTACAACGAACACGACTGTCTCTCGTCATCCCCACTTTTATCTTCTCTCTCTCTCTCTCTCTCTCTCTCTCTCTCTCTTCATCTTTCTCTCTCTATTGGTTCACTTCGCTTTACGCGCCCCAGTAACTTTATGTGCAATTGCCACGGCTGACATTGCACTCTCGGTCGAAACGAGCCGAGCGACCTGTGCGGTTGCGTTTTCCGTCGCTCCCTCGAATCACCGCGATACCCCTGACATTTCCCTGGGGTATATAGAACCCCTGTCAACGTGTAGCGTAGAGCGTAGAGAAGACTCACCTATACCTGCGGGCTTCCATTAAGCCTACCAAAATGTTCCTTTCGTACGCGGGGGACGAGGCAGCAGGTATTCTCGCCTATTTCGAGCGAAATGGGAATATTCAGCCTCTTCGGGTAACTCGTAGTAAAAACTCATTAAGCGGGAGGCTCATCTTGCGGAAGGTACGGCCCTGCGTATTTTTGGTAATTTCATTGGCAAAGTGCTTCCGCGCGACGTCGAGTACCTTCCGCTCAAGTTAGTACAGGGCTTACGTATGTAAGTGTTAAAGGGGGTTTGTCGACTGACAACAACCAAGCGCACGAAAGTATTAAGAAAGCTGCGATAATTCGATTTCACTGGGGAAAAATATTCAGTTAGATTTAACCCAGTTTACAGGAAATTTTATTTTTTACTTTGCCACACGCGGTATATAGGGAAATGTAACGTTAGAGTTACGCTACTGGATGAGGCAAGTGTCATAGAGTCAGTATGGAGTATTGCAGAATTTTTATGAAAATTGCAAACAAGGGATATCAAGTGTCTAAAATTTGTGTATACGTAACCAGTTGCGAATATTATTCCTACAGCGCTAGTGTACCTTACAAATGAAATAGTCAAGTACCTTTGACGCTGATACAACTCGACTGTAACTACTTTGCAGTCTTCGCTGGCAAACGAAATCCCTTTAATACACTTATCTTTGTTTTGTCTATAGGTACAGGCTACAGGAAGCATTTGCTTTTAAGGTTTATTAGATAAAAGCAAAGCCACCTTCCACCTTCTCTCACCTTCGCAGTCCAGCGCTGCTATATCCCACCCTTTCGTGCTATCCTGAAACCTGAATTGGGACCTAAGGTAGAAGGTTTCGCGTTCCTCTCGCCTACGCTTACATTACCCTAGTATAGACTGGATGTACATTCTGGCATCTAAAAATAGGTTCTTGAATTTAGTAAAGAAAATTGCCGAGTTTCTTATCCCTAGTCGTGCATACTGTTCACGCATATAGATAGGATATTGCAGGGATACACCAAATATATTCGTGCAGAGTTATATAGTATATATGTGTATATACATAGATATATGTACAGCAGGCAGACAGTTCTTGCCGTCATCAAGACGTCATTTTCATTTTACCCGTGTCTTATTTTTCAAGATCTTCTCAATATACTCCAAGTATTTTTTTATCAGCTACCCTCTCACCTTTTCGTGGTTCTACATTTTTTATTTCCACATCCTACACGACTTTGACTCGTGTCCCTTTTTCAATACCCAAAACTCCTTTGAGAATTTTCCACGGTGACGAGCGCCAGTCCTGTTCTCACTGAGCAAACTCATAATTGGGAAAGAAAAGCGGGAGGGGTGACACGTACAGGGAAGAGTTCGACGACCAACCGCGCCCTAATGGAGACAATTTATTATTTTCAACTTTTCAACGAGGCGTAACAGCAATTTATTTTTTGTCCGCGTCGTCTCTCTCTCTCTCTCTCTCTCTCTCTCTCTCTCTCTTTCTCTCTCTCTCCGCCACGAGCAAAGCTGTTATAGGTGATGGATCGAGGACAGGAACCAGCGTAGGCAACAGGGGATGAGGGAGTCCGAATCCGAATGGAGGGACGCAGCCGAATGAAATCGGGCGAAAGAGGGGGGGGGGGGGGGGTAGGAGGGGTCGGGCCGGCAGATTCCGCACTACGGGTTACACTGGTTCGAAACAATTATTTCGCCACATGCGCAACTCGCTGCCGAACACCGATGCGTTATACTGCAATAAATGTTTCTCTGTCGCTTAATACTTTTTTTTTTTTTAACGCGAAAACGTTTTCGAGCAGCTTCCATTACTCTTAAAGTTCGACACGGTCGTCGAGTGTAGGAGACAACATTTTTTTTTACCGATGCTTTCGATCTAAGGAGAAATATGATAATAGGATTTTTTTCTCTGTGAGCTCTCTCTTCCTCTTTCTCTCCTAACTGGGCAATTCGTCTCGTAAAGGGTGATAACGTATCACTTCCTACTATAGAAATTAAAATGTCTAAAAGTGACGTCACGGCGACATCATATATTAGGGGGGGGGGGGGGGTCCACGCCCCAGCTATCTCCTCAGCCTCCTTGTCTCTCACGTTTCAAATGTACCAAGAAATACGCGAACCAAATTGAACGACATGCTCATACCGAAGTGTAGATTAGAAATCTGTAAAAAATCTTTTCGCCTCTAAGCAATCCCTCTTTGGAACTTCCTACCCACTGCGGTAAGATCTGTCCGAACCGTCTACTCTTAAATCGAGGTTCCAGCTGTAACACCTAAATAAGCAAACCAGTTCTCAACTGGTTAAAGACTTTTAAGAGCAATTATTTTGCAAACTTTAAATCCACACTCACAGTCACTCTAAGCTTGTACCTATAAATTATTGCAAGAAGTGACGTCACTGTATACCAGGTATCGATGCTCTTGGAGGATATGTATCCCAGAGCGTCCAATAAAGATATTCATTCATTCGTTCTCTCTCTCTCTCTCGCTCCCATCTCATTTTTACGTTTCCGTCCGTGACACAACGTACCGTTGCCAGTTGATAGACGACGCGGGTTGCTTCAGTCGATTCTACTTTGCCCTTTTGTCCGACTGCACCCGATGGAAGATATACTCGGCGGAAGCGGAATTTCCAGATGCGCGATAAAAGGTCGCGATACCAATTTATTCCGAGCTTCTGAAAGCCTCTTCTCTTCTCTTTCATTATTCGCCTTCTTTTTTTTTTTACACTTCCCTTTATTCCTACTCTATAATGCGATCCGGGCGATTGTCGGCTTTTCACTGGTTTCTCTTCGTCGCTATGCGATTTATCATCTACACGGATTATTTATTCTTAGCGATTCTCTGCCCGTTAACACTTTAGGCAATGTATCTATAAGCGGGGATCGTTTCGCTAGTTATTGTTGCTACGGTCGCGTACCGTGTTGCATCGGCAGAAATCGCTTCGCCGATTTCGACATCAAAGTCGCGAATAGCTCAGGCTTGACCAATTTATGCAGCCTCGCGTTACTACGGCAAACCCGATCGTCTATCCATCATTCTCCACACGGGCAATCGATTCGGTCTGGTAGAAACCGATATTCAATTTATATTAATTCGATATCACGCAAAACGGTAACGTAATGCTTTACCGTACGAAACGTGTAAGCCGTCTGTGAAACGTAATACTTATACATATATATGCACATGTATACATGCACAGGTAAATGTGCATGCATCGTTGCACCAAGCAACATGTACGCGTCATTGGTTTTTTTCTGCTCCCCCCGTATACAGCTAATCCATAAAACCAAAGAAGAAACGAACGAGAGGATGAAAAAAAAAAAAGAAAAACAACAAACATCGACGTTCTCGGCTTTGGCATTTAATTGGCAGGTTTACGGAAATAGGAAAAAGGGATGGTCGTTCGCGAAGAAAAAAAAAAAAAGAAGGAAGAAGACCATGATGGAAGAGGAATTTGGCGCTTATCCCTTATCCCGCGGTTAAAATTGAACGAGAGAATAATTTCTAGCTAAGGGTGGTTAGCGGGTTGGGAGGGGTGGGAAGGGGGCAGGGGATGAATGAGATCCGACGAACGGAGGAGAAGGGTAAAGGAAATAATAAAAGGATGAAAGGAGAGAGGTGTATAGGCAAGGAAAAATGGTATCAAAATAGGGTAGGTAGGAAGGTAATTGGTTGAAGGGTAGAGAGAAGGGGATGTTCTTATTGGTGGTGGTTTTTGAAGCAATTCTAGATGGAGACTTTAGCCGCACCTAAAGCAGACGCAGCAAGGAGGGTCGTAATCCTGGATTCTTCTGTGGGTATCCTTCCGGTTGGGTTATGGGACAGAGGGATGAAAGGACGAAGGGTGGGGGGGGGGGGGGGGTTGGAAAAAACGACGTGGGATTCAAGTGCGCACACATAAAGCGCATATACCGTACGTATACACATGAAAGTGGGCAAAGAAAAAAATGTGAACGTACCCTTAAGCATTTGAGCGTTCTAACTCGTCCTCCTCTCAACGAGCGACTAACTTTTGCATGCGGAAATTTCGCGGCTGAGCTTTGAGCCTTATGCTTCCCTTTGTAGTGTATGGTTTCCTTAGCCTTTCTTTTTTCGCTTGAGTAATTTCATGAAAATCGTCCCTTATACTGTGTCCGTTGTTGTTGCTAACAATAAGATTCTTCGAGACTCCATATATTAGACGACTAAGTATCGATCGTTGGGGATGCTTGTCAATATCTTCCGCTCTCTCGCAATCGAATTAGTACGTTGCGTCGAAATCCACTTGCCGTCGCGACTCGACGTTAAACCGCAGTGCGATATCGGAATTTCCTTAACGGCCCGTTGCCGCTCTGATATCGTATTGAAAATATTCTTGGTTCTACCATTTACTGGGTAATTCTATACCGTGTGCTGTGATACTCCAAAATCACGTGGCAATGCTTCCGGTTATTACCATTACGAATTTTATGGATTTTACATGTTTTGAAGTTTTGACTGTCATTACGCGCTTGACGATTTTCTGTGTCAGGACCTGGCTATTTTAGTCCTCGTGATATGAAATAAATATATATGGATTAAATATGCATGATTACGGAACCTGGTAAAGTGCACGTGTCAATGTGTATACGAGTGACGGGTAGTCAAAGTGTCAATGGATTTTCATTGCGTTTATAGAGAAATATCTTATACATGGGATATTTAAATTAATAAATATACACACGGTTACACAATCGTTTTTTATCATTAATAGGTAAAATATTGTTTCAGTCGTGACGATTTTTTTAATCCGAAAATTGCACGATACGTTCCTTGAGGCGGATACCAAATGTTTTAATTAATTCGTTACCGACGTCGATGCAGGATCAGCTGGTTTTGGAGCCGTGAGGAGTTTCGTAATTTGGAAAATTCGCGAATGCTCGATTTAAATCGACCACGTCGCGGACAGGAGAAATAGAGAAAAGAAATTGAGAAAGTCTCGGATATACCATTTCATTGATAACTGATAAGGATACGAATATAAGATATCAGTATTTCAATAATATATACATATATACCATTCTTTGCCTCGTAAATGGGTGTACCGTTGGCTGAATTGTTTAAACAATAATTGCAATAATTTTGAACGTGAGGCTCCGCTTTAATTTTGGAAGCTTCCTGGTCCAAACCAACCCTCCGCTTTCGCCTCGAGGCCCCCCCCCCCCGCCCTCCCCTTTTTACTCTTGCTTTAGTTCCCTTCGCGTACGGCTTGCTTGCGGTGGGGCAGTTTTAACGAGAGTTGTTTCAGGTTGTTTCAGTAATTACGCAGAAATTACGCTGGCCAGGCCGCAGACTACCAGCTCGCAGGGTTATACTAATACGAGTGGATGGAGGATTTTTTATTTACGAAAACACTCCCGCACTTGACGTACAAGGGATGCTGCGGGTTTCGACGTGCTCCGTTATCGGAGATACGTCAGTCTTGAAACACGCACCCTGTGACCTTTGTATTTTTCTGCACGAGCGATAATTTTATATTTCTGAATTAATAATCGAATACTCATACACCCACGAAAATTTTCATCCCCCGTATTCAATATTCGTGAATTTTTATGTAAAATCCATGTCTATATACTCCCATCAGCGAACGAAAATTCGCGTTTGACTCTAAGACGTGAAGTGACCGTGGCGGGAGGGTGCGGGAGGGTGTTGGTAAGACCAAGGATGGTGGTTGAGTTCCGGTATACAAGGAGTAGAAAAGACACGAGCCACAGGGGTTGTTTTTTTGTTATCTTTTTACCCTGATGATAAATCTCACCCTCTTTCCACCTCTTCTCGGTCTGGCAGATTTACCGGAAAAAATTCGCAACGCTTAACAAGGGGGGTGTGCTTCATCCTTACACAACGAATCTCGTGCTTGTCGTCGGAAAATGGCGTGGTGCTATACGGAAAATATATGAAGGGTGTCAGATCCGTACGGGGCTCGCTTTGCCATTTTCTTTTTTCACCGAGTTATGATCATATACAGCCTGTATCGTCGTACGGGCTCGATTTTTCCAAGATCGATTGGACTTCCTCAAATCCTTTACAGTCAGCTTCCCTTTACGTGTCGTTTCCATCGATATAAACGCGACGACTCAATCCCCTCTTGCGTGATGCGCTTACTCGATGCCCTACAAGTGCATCTCATCGATCATTATTAGAATTCTAGTCTCGTTTGTTCACGCACGGTAAGACGGAAGTGCTATCTATCATCGTTTTCATATACGACGACCCCTCAAGGGTTTTGCTTCGAGGCGACGTCTATATACTGCGAATACGATTGAATGACATTGATACGATGTACTGCGATAAATGGGGGAAATCCGAATAGACAGGGAAATGCCATTGGCTCTGGAAACGAGGTGAATTAACGGAATCTAGGGTAATATAAAATTTTGATTTTACCAGATAATTTATGGGGTACGGAGGTGGGGGAGGGGGTGTATAGCATAAGTCTTTCGAATTTTCAAAACGGATTTGACATAAAATTTATAACTAATTAAATAATAAATTCAGCATATCATAAAGCTGCTAATTATATCGGGGATATGTTTTTCAGAGTCTCGCTAAAAGTTTTTCATATGCATTTGTGCAGTAGGTCACATACCGTGTATACGGGGTGTACACGCTTTTCAGGGTATTGAAATGAAATATTTTTTGACAAAGCCTCCGGAACTATTTTTCGAAATTTTCTCGAGTCTCGACTCGCCTCAAACTTTAATTACTTCTCTTTAGACAATCGCTAATTGCGGGAAAAGCTTCAAAGAGAAGCCTGAGAATGCCGTCATTCGCTCTTCGCGATAACAATGCTTCGAGGTGTTGGTTAAGTGCACTAACGGCTCCCGGTTTCCTACTTGAAACTGAGTTCAAAGTATGAGCCGAACGTACAGTAATTACAGTGTTTCAATGTGCTTACTAGAACGCGACGTCATCGGGATGAGTCGTTCCCTGCCTACTTATTGTTACGCGAATAAATACGTAATACGAAATTCGCGAAAGTTACACACTTGCATTTGGCTGAGTACCGAAATTTTCCTCAGTCGCCAGAGATAAGATCTCATACGACGGATGCAGATGCTGTCTAAATCCGAACTGATTGTAAGTTCTGCCGAATGGGGTAGGGTCGTCCTCCACTTCGGGTTGGCAAGAGGAAACATTCTTACCAACCCCCTAAATACACCTACCCCCTCCTCCTATCTCTACCAACGTCTACGTAGGTATACGTAATGTATACCACACATATATATAGGTATACTGAGTAACCTAAAGCTGCACGCAGTTCTAGCCAAAACCCACCCACGAACTAAAGTACTGCAAACTACAAGTTATAATTGCGTCACAAGATGGATACAGGCTCACTTCCGTTCTCAACGTCTTCCTTCATCCTTATCCTCCACCTATTTCCGCCCTCGCGCACTTCGGGATCTTATCTGTATATACGCCCGACATCCTATCAGCTTACAATGTGCACTGCGCTTGATAGACAGTAATCATTTCAAGCCGCGATGCGCGTAGCGAATTTCGTTCGATGGAGACTGGCATTCCAGAAGTTCAAACTTCCCGGGCATTTTTTGGCTTCCCCATTGCACATTTTGAGTTCTTGATTCAATGACATCCTTTATGCCTCCATATGATTATTAGCTCAATTTTATTTTTCAAAATAACATATCAGCATTGCTATTATTATTATTGCGGTATGTACTCCTCTATATATATTACATAGCATGAAACTAGTTCAATATTTCCAATAGTATTGCATAGGTATCGATCTATAAGCTATACATACGTAACTGTACCATTGTAGTATAGTGTGTGCATAGCATATAGCACATCAGAGGGATGTTCCTGCGAAAATATAAATTTTTTAATTTTATCGTCAATTAAGCTATCGCATTTTTTCGTGTAATACAATTGATCATACAAATGGGTTATTTAATTGTTATCGCGATATAAATTGCAAGGGCGCCTTTTTACCACGTGCGATTACGAATGACGTTGCACGGACCTGTGTCCATGGAGGATGCTGATGAGACGCAGAGTGAACGATCCTTATATTGGGTTAACCTTGCGCAGCCCTCACGTGTAAGAGGGATCGGGATCAAATAAGGGTGTACAGAAGCTCATCCACCTGCGTTAGGTCAAGTTGATCCCCGGAAGGTAGATGACGCATCCTCCAAGAGGAAAGGGCCGCCCCCTTGGAACAGCTTTGTTATTGGAAAGACGACCCCCTTCTAACTTCCTTATAGTTATAAAGTTCACACCGCCAGTATCACACGTGAAGACTTTGTGAGGGATCGTCGTCAGGCTCGAAGTATTCGACCCCCCCCCCCCCCCCCCCTATCCCAACAGTTTTCTGCCACCGTATGGGAAGAACCAGTCCCGCTTTTTCATCCTCTTCCTCTTATATATCCTACGTTCAACCCTTAGTTATAGTACTTCTTGTACCTAACCTTTACTTTGTCTTTCTACTTCCATCCACCTGTCCTTTTCGATCCTGCTTACTTTGACTTCTTTCTTTCTTTCATTCTTTCTCTTTCTGTCATGCTGCTGATATACCTCTTCTTGGATCGATGCACCATCCAGTCTGAAACTCTTTGCGCTGCCGAAGCCGCACGTATTGGCTTTCACACGTGCATTTCTCCAGTCGACCGAGGCCGCTTTTACGCCCACGTTTTCTACCCTTCGGATACAAGAAGTTGAGCTCGCAGATCTCTGACAGACTCCGCGTCCATTCGCTTTCCTCCGGTTCTCTTTGAAGAATCGCGGGCATTCTTCACGCGTCAATTTGAAATATTTCTAGGATTGAATTTTTCTAGCTCGCCCGCTGGCAAACGTCTCGACCCAGGTATATCCTTGATGGTCTGTGCAAGAGCCATAGGTGCCATTTGTTCTTGTCACTTTTATCCACCGGAAAAGTAAAGCAGTTGTAGCCTTATGTAGGTATCTTTTTTTAAATATGTATATGACTAACTTTAACAATTTTTTTTTTTTATTAAACATCAAATGTCAACGAGTACCGGTTGTTTCATTCGAGCTCGTTAACGCGTTATACCTTAACGGAGTACAAGGGGCTGCATTTTACATATTTAGTTAAAAAAAAAAAGGACGTTTCACTTCCATCGCACGTAATAAAAAAACCTCAAAGCAGAAAAGTTATCATTTCTCATCACGATTTCACTTGTAATATTCAAAAGTTCAAAATGGTACGTGGATTTTCTGCGAGGAGGGAACAAAATTTTTCTTCCGTTTTCATCCATAAAAAAAAGGAATTATAAGGACTAAGTGCGAGAACCGTCGAGGGTATTTGCTGCTACCACCCCCCCCCCCCCCCCACCCACCCACGCCTGCCCCTCGAGAGTCGCAGCCCCGTAGCTTGCGGTTCCTTTGCGATATCTTAGCCCTTGATAACAGGGGGCGAGTCTCCGGCGACAGGGAACTCGATTCAGGAATATTACATGAGGCACCTCAGTATGCGAGCCAGTGTCTATCGACAGCGATATGCAGATATTGGTCCGACCTCTCAGCATCTCTACTTCCTTTCTATCCCATGAACCGCTACCCTCTTTGGTAGTACAGCCAAGCTCACCAACTCCCTCCCCCCCCCCCCGCTCTCCCCCCTCCTTTGTAAATTCTGAAGAATTTAAATTCCGCTCGTTCCTGCTTGTCGTTCACCGGAGGCAGCCTTACGTCAGGACCATTAACCTCGTTCCAATACCTAAGTAAGTTTATGGAACCCTGATGATCCATTAACGAATCGAACAAATTGATTTCCGAGAGGGTGAGGTAACTGGTCCAACGTTGATACATAAATATTTATGCTACGTAGGGTTAGGTACCCGTACCTAACCTATCTGCAGGGAATAAGGCCGCACGTGACCAGCGTCACTATATGGTCATATTATAAATTTTACCTACCAGTCTATGTATATATATATATATGTATAGGTACTTGCTCTTTTTATTAAAACCGCAGCTACCGACCACTAGCCAACCACCCCTAATTATGCGTTCGCCATTATTTTAGCTACTCGCATTAAATGGGTGCACGTATACATATACGTAGCAGCAGGAAGAACCATGGCATTTTTCGCGAGGACAATGTTTTCTGGAGAAATTTCAAACCCGCCGTCGGTAAGGTAGATACCTACTCGGCGATATTTACGATTACGATTTCCGTTGAATCCTGGCGAACGTTTCTGATTTCTCGGTGTGGCTTAAAAGGTGAACGTGCTGAAGGCGAGTAACGCCAGTATTACTCCTAGTACGAAATCTCTCGGGTACATGTATCTTATCATGTACCATACACATTCCATGGTAGATACGTACTATACTGTACGTACTGTACATTACATAGGTCGAGAGTAGTCAGTATATAGAGAGTAGGTACGGCGATACCACGATATCACGTACGTGGACAAATCAACGAGTTACTTTTCTTAGCGACTGTGAACTTTTCGAAGGTTAGTTGCTACCAAAACTAAGGGATCTAAGGGTGTGATAGGTCGTATCGAAAAGTTGGCGGAATAGAAAGGAAATAAGAGTTGGTCAACTCGGGGAAAGGGTGCGGTACAAGGTACAAGGACGGAAAGGGGTTGTTACGGTTGTACCCTTACACGAATTCGATGTTCTTGGAGAGGATGCAAGTGAGAATGAGAAGGGGTGGACGGGGGAGAAAGGGATCGAAGATAGGGAGACGGATATAAAAAGAGGGAAAGGAAAAAAGGTCAGAGCTCATGGGGATACATATTTTATGGGGCAATCACCGCGGACCCTTATCTACAGTTTGTTCAGCTCTCTAGCTAGAGCTGTACCTATATCTGTATATGTATATACGTATATACATTCTATAGATTACATAGTCTGTCTTCTCTTTGGACGGTCTGACGCAGATTCGCACATTCTACTTATTAATTTACGAGTCTCTGAGTTTTAGCGAAAACCCTTTCACACAATGGATAAGCTATTAAGGGTGACACAGGTGATACAGCGTTATTCAGGAACAAGCTCAAGTCGGTCCCTTCATCTGATTTCCATGGTAGAACCAGTTTGAGATGACGCAATACTTTTTGAATCATCCTGTAGACACTTTTATCACTTATGACGCACCTACAAGGGAACCGACGCGCAATGAAAGCCTTTGATCGGGATCCTCGTGGGAAGCGAAGCTCATACCGGTTAGCTATAGTGTGTGGTTATATTCTATAGTAGCGAGAAAGAAGTTTTTTAAAGTCGTTTCTACGGCTCGTAAATCGTCAAGGGTTGTTCTCCCATATAACGTGACAGATGCGTTATCGTTATGTAAACGTGTACGGGGCTCCCACGGCGCGGATCCATCTCGTGGACTAGTAACCCACGGATACAAGCTGGCTCCATAGATACAAGCCGGCTCCACAGAGGTATACGTACGCGTAAGTGTATACGCGTTGAGAATGAAGAAAATCGTAAAAATCGATTTTCACCGATATGTCCTCTACGGGATCGTCGGTAGGAAAGATCTAGAACAGCCCAGAGCCACGTAGGTCGTATCCAGGTGAAATTCCATCAATTCTCTCGTTATACAGCATGATCGAATTGTCCATGGGATCTTAGAGAGAAGATATCATCTTACCTATCGTTTTGGAGTCTTTGGCGAGGTCGATTGTTTTACTCAGGGAAGAGGGTGCTGGGTTAGGTTAGTATTGCCAGCCAACGAGCCATCCCGCTTCACAGCCATCCAGTCAGACGTCCCAGATGGTAGGTTAGAGAGATCGGTTGATCCTTTGGAATACAAAAGACGAGTATGTGCTGTACTGTAAAAGGTTCCACGAGAGGAGGAGAAGTCTTTATGTATAGGTAGGGGGGCAATGTGATGCAGGTGGTGACCATGTAAAATGCATGAAACCCATGTATGGCGTGTGTACTAGACTAGCGGCTGGTAACGGGGGCCCTTGAATGCGGGAATTAAAACGCAATTTCCAGCACAAAGGGGACAGTTTATGCTGACCTCTTCTTCCTTTTCTTTTACTTTCTTTCTACATTTATAGTGGCCTCTAGACCTTCTCGATGGCCTCGTGGACTCCTCTTGCCTTTGCTTAATGAAGCTTTTTCGTAAAAGCGTTCTTTTTTTTCTTGTTATTTTTTTTTTCGTTTACTTGCTGTACTACCACCTGGGACTCGTTGCATGCTCCTTGTATAAGGCTTGCAGGTGGAAATTTGTATAGGTTGAATTTTAGATAGCAGGAAGGACAGGAGGCATTGACCTCACTCGTGTCTGGTGACTGTCGTTTCTCGTACTTTTCTTTTATTTCGTCATCTTTGATTTCATCCGATTTTCAACGACTGTCCAAGTACGTTTGAATTGACGTAAAGCCGATAACTTCGGGAGAACTCGTTTATTTGGATGCTCTTAGAGAAAGATTTGAGAGGGCTCTCGCGTGTCTTCCCTATTAAATTGAAGGCCTTCGAGAACGTCTTCGTGGATGTGTGTTTGGTCGCTCCTGTGAAATCCAGAGGGACATAAAAATCTCTCCAGGACATAAATTCCTTTATCGAAGACTCGCTTGCCGCGCCCAATGCGAACTGCTTGGGTTCTTCCCCTCTTGATGCTTCCTGGCAGTTATCTAGCCTGTCTCGTTTACGAAATCTGTCGCGTGTGCAGTACGCAGTGTATACGTATATACATATATAATGAAAGCACGAGGACCGTCAGTAATTGATGAGCCAGCAATTAAGAATTCGTAACTCTGCTCGAGTGTCAATTAGATCTGCGCAGTGGCGAGAAAATAATTATACCTCGGTACGGAGAGACTATAGGAAGCCAACAACGCAATTATTCTCTAATTGTCACCCTGTTCAGGGGTTTGCATCTCTGGACGGGGGATGATGTCTACGTGGTCAGGGAGACAGGGAAGGCAAAGGAACCAGCCATTACGGAACAGTTTTACATATCGCGTAATCTCTCCCTTCGTCGGTACGGAAAAGGAAAGGATATTTGAATTTACTTGAATCCTATGAAAAGCTTCACTTACCGTATGAACCACACGTACGATATACGTTATCGTATTTTTGAAAATGACAGACAGCCGATAACTGCAGTCGCAATCGTCACGTAATCCTTAAAAAGGAATATCCATTCTTCGTAGAAAAAAAAAATGGAAAAATACAGTAATACATAGCTATTGGAAAAATTTCTATATTTTTTTTGTTTTTTATATACTAGGCGTTCTTCAAGGATGTATATGGTGTATCTTTATATTACATATAACTTTTTTTTGTAATATTATATATGTCTTTTATATGTTACATGAGTGTATTAGAACGCTGAAGACGCGGAAGCTTCGATAACCAGGATCCACATAACAAAGATCATATTTCCTTTTTCCGTATACATATGTACGTAGCTCTGGGTTCTGCGCAATATGTCCAAGCGAACGCCGAGAGTCTGTAGTCCATGGTTCTAGGTTGGCAGCGCCGACAATGGCTCGCGTAAAATATAATACATAGGATGGCGCGGTGGGACAAAATTCTCGTTGATACAAGCCAGGGGCGAATTTATGGGGACTGCCTGGCATGAGAATAAGGGGCCCGCTTGCTTTTACGGCTACGTTTTACTGTCCTTCACTGCGATTTGCATAACAGGCTCTAGTCGTCCCTCTCCTCGTCCCTTTAGCGCTTCAGTTTCTCCTACGCCCTTGGCTCCTGGGCTGCCATGTCATTCGCTGACAGCTTCCCGATATCGCGGTATCGTCTTATCCTGGCGCCAGCCAACCTCACAAAACATTTTCTAAACACTATGGAGTTTCTACATACACGAGACAGGTATGAGTTAGAGGCACCCTGGTCCACAATCCCTGAGAATTACATTACTCTCCTTGCGGATGCTGCGAGATGGATCTGCCATGTTAAATCTCCTAGGCGTATATCTGCTTCAAATTGGATTTGCCGGGAGAAAATTGAGAAAATTTAGAGAATCAGGATACCGGGCAATGGCAGCTTTTCGGCGTGTAACTAAAAGGTTCCAGTTTCCCCGAGCTTATTCTACGGGTCTGCATGGCCGAGCGTCAGCGCAGTCGATTTAAATTCGATAGCCAACGACTCTGCGTTTTTCTTAGGCTTCTTTTTTTGCGATGCGGCGCAACTGCAGCTTCCTGGGGATTCGACCCGATGGCCAACGCGAACCGCTGTGTCGTTGATATAATTGGGTCTCCACGTTTTGCCACCGTGGGGATTGACCTTTCCTTGACGGTACCTATGGATATTTCAGCGTTGCAGGGTTTCCTGATTATTTACTTAGAGATATGTATGTATATGTATATGTATACATGTGTTTCATATTGTATAGGGATTTATCGAACATCCTAGAGAGACACCGTGACGAAGGGTAACTATACCGGGTGTTCCAACAATGACAGTATCTTGTTCGTACGTCAGTCGTTATCCCTTAGGCGTGATCTGAATTTTTTGTATTTTTAATAAATTTTCATAATATATATTTCCAAGGATATAATACAGGGGGTGCATACATCCATTTTATTCTTATTCGAGATTCTTTCTTTCTCCGATCTCAATATGTCTGATCGAATTTGGTATACATAAGTATATTTTTCAAAAAATTTTCACCGCCATAAAATTTGCCCCGGGGGTAAAAATGCAAATTGGACGTCTCGCATACTTAAGAGCGAGAGTCTTCTTATGGATGTGATTGGATAGGAATTCGCGACGTTGTTGCTCAAAAAAGCAAGAAAAGGACTAACACGGATTGTTAGTGGACATTCAGAACTTCCCACTCACGGGTATTGCTGCTTCCCTTTCGAAGTTTTCTCGATGTTTTCAGACGCCTCGATGGAAACTGCCTCTCGCCAGATTTTACTTCTCCACACTTCGCGTTCTTCCATCGCTTCTGATCTTTCCGCCTCAACCACAACTCTATTGCCTGTAAACGCGTTCTTTTTTATCTCTACTTCTTTCGCCTCATGTTCATCCTTATAGCCGTCGAGAAATTTGACCCATTGGGATTCCAGCATTTTTCCTGTCAAGAAATTTCGAACGTAACCTTTTCAAAACTCATGTAACTTTCTCGCTCTCGGCACATCAAGTTCCTCTCGTTTTGAGATTTTCTTTTTGAATATCATAGAAATTCGCCTTTCGGAACGACAGCGACGTCGCGACGAACGAGCTTGATCCTCATCGTCGGGAATAGTTTGAAGGGATCAGTTGGGTAAATGCTTGCCATAATAAAACTCTATATACATTCGAGAAGATATGGGGGAGGGGGGGGGGGGGGGGTTGGTATAGCAAGGGGCGGCGGTAAATACGTATAACGCATACGTGTTCTCTGTATGTTTAGAGGGAATCTGTGCAAAGAGGAGTCGACTAAAAAATTCACCCTTTTTTTTCCAACCCTCTACACTCGATGTCTCCCTCCGTAGATTATCGTTCGCTCCGGCACAAAATATTGTTACGGCGGCTCTAACGGTATATGGTCTTCGAGTGTCGTTAGACCGAATGAACGAATTTCTATGAGTTTGTTCGACGACAAAAGTTAACCATTAGTCACTGCTTGTCACGGACACGTGCATATACGAGCATCATTAGTCGCGTGGCTAATAAATCTTGCAGAGTTTGCATTTACTCGATCTTCCCTAAAAACGTGTCTATCCTGTCATTTTTTCCACTTTGACTTCGTTAATATTTATCGTTGCCTCGAACGTTCCTATCCTACAATATTCACGAGTCTTCCGTTACAATTCAGATTGACACGTTTTTTTTTATCCTTCCCTCGGTAGATTCTTCCTTCTTTATAGATTTTTGGAAAAAAATTATTTTACCTCGAGTCAAAATGATTTTCGAAATTATTGATATTTTCGGTATATAAAATTAATATCTATACTAAATCCATTGCTTTACGCTGTCATTATTTTTTTTATTTTTTTTTCTGGGCTTACGCAACGATTCCGTGTCGAAAGGGCGACTGTTTAATTCACTTTTATTTTCTTTCTTCATCTCTCAAAGGACTACATCACGTAAGACTATTTCATGTTCACAGTGTTCGTATTGATTTTATCTCGTTTCTCGTCGACTCACCGAAGGGAAGAAAGAGAGGAAGACAGAGCGCGAGAAAGAGAGAGAAAGACGTTACCTACTTCGTTCTCATCCCTTTTGCTGTATCGGTCTTTTCACTTTTCCGGATTACGTGGCAGCACGAGAACGCGGCTGGTACGAGTTCCTGGGTGGAGCCACGGGATATAGTATGTTATATATAAGAGGGATAGCGTTAGGGCTCGGGTAGTGATAAGCAGAGTATCCATCACCCGTTCTGTCAGATCGTATAGTGAGCACCAAGGGTGAAGTGGTCTCATCCGCTAACTTGTCATAATATTAAATGCGTGCCTTCCCAAATCTTCTATTTATCTCTCTTGAGCTGCACGACGTCTATACGACCACGGAATATCTAATCTCTTATTTTATCCGTAACGCCTCGTCCCTACATGTAAAATTTAAAACACGAACGTAGCTTTTTTCTTTATTTCATGGGTCAAATCCCAAGAGCGAGGAAAGGGTCCAGACACGAGGCAATATTAGATTATATATAGTACATACATACACGTGTACATGTGTACGTGTAGAGCAGTGACCTTGATTCCGAATTTCCATTACGAATACGAATAGTTTGACATTTTTACTAGAAAATTTTTATGGATCGGACATTATTTTTATATGTAAAAAAAAAAAAGTGACGTGAGTTATAAACGACTGAGAATTTGAACGTTAATAATCGCGAATATCTACAAAACGTTTTGGAATGTTCTCGGTGAAAATTTAACACGGACGATCTTCGGCTGATTCCAGGGAATAACGTATTCTCCGCGAATACGTTGCATTCTGCGGGAGTGATAAATTAAGAGAAATTCAATTGTTTCGAGAGAGGTGATTCCCGAGGAGTAAGGGGGCTGGGTTTTACGGCCCGAGGGTGCCGGCCAGGGAATAGTCATTCCTCCCAGGATACCTCTTGCGCGAATTCGCCAAACGTTTCTTTTTTATCCTTCTCCATCTCTCTCTCTCTTTCTCTCTCTGGCACTCAGCGAGAGCAAAAGACCTTTTTTATTCAGCGCAAGCCGGAATAAATGGCGAGCAACTATATATGTATATGCATATACTCAAATGTGTACTATCGCTCCACTCAAGCATCCCAGGTTTTCTCCTGGTCCTCCTAGTCGTCGTACCGCTGGCCGTCCTCGCCATCGCATCCACCCACTTCTCGTTCGCGTTTATTTTGCCCACGTTGCATTTTGCATTCGCGATAAATTGAGAGTAATTAAGTTGTTCGCGGTGGCTGATTCGAGGATCCTGCTGGTCGTGACGGCGCTGAGGATAGCAAAGGATCGCATAGGAGGTTTCGGGAAAGGGTCTCCTCTCCGTATTCCAGGGGCAAATAAAGGCACCCGCAGAAGGAGAACCGAGCGAATACTTGAGATTGCAACGCGCTCTCAGCCTCCAGCACGAGAATACTTGCTATCGCGGAATTTTCAATATTGGTATTACACTGATTAACGGGGCAATAAGAAGCTTTTCTGAAATACGTATAAAATCCTACTATCGCGTACTCATATAATCTCACGAGTTTCTCTCCCTTGTAATCGGCCTGTACAATGTACAATTTCTTATCAGTCTTCGAGAAAATCGAATAGTACGAATCCGTATAATATACCTAACCTATAAAGCTTGCTTACATATATTCCCAATCGTTTCGATAGAAGCTTGGAAGGGTAGCGCGAAATTTTAAAAGCGAAAAAAAAAAACAAGCAGCGTTTGCTCCTCGGCTCTTATACGCGCGCGCAACAGTATCCCGAAGTAGAAAGAGAAGCGAACTGGTCAGCCGTCAGTAGAGAAAGTCTGTACACGGTCAGACCGGTACTACAGCGTAGCGAAGTAGGAAGTCGCAATGAGAAATGGCGTGACAACGCTTAACACTGCCACCGGAAAGAGACAGAGTGAATGCCGGAAGTAAAATAATTTACGGAGTCCAGAGTGCACGGTTCGTTTGATTCGTTTGAAACGCGCTTAATTCGCTCGCGGTTGCCGTGGCTTCGTGTGGATAAGTTTGTTAAGTCTTTGTTCTCTGGACGCGCGCGAGAAGGAGACACAGCCGCTGTGCATTTGCGTATCTGCATTCAGGCACGGTGCACGCAGTGCACACTGCACCGTGAAACAAAAACGTATTATTTCCTTTGGCGGGCCAGAACGGTGTGTCTCTGCTTTTTAGAATGCATCGTGGACTCTCCCCTCCCCTCCTTTCCCGTAAAGCCTCGACGTCTACGGGCGTCGCCTCGCCGCTGCGTTTCTATTCAAAAGCACGAGACACTATGGTGCATTCACGCTGCACACACTGCTACTAACTAGCCTGTATGCAACGTTAATTTCTCCCTTGTTCCACGGCCTTGCATCTAGTAGCGTCCTGCTAAGGTGGGTACGTGGGAGCGATACTCGTCTGTAATGACCTATTTTAAACAATAATATTTTAGAGCCTAGTATCTACTGCTTGTTATGGCAGGAACACGTATATACGAGGGATGCATTTCTTGAATAAAAAAAAGAAAAGGGTCGAGAGGTTGGACATAACGTCGGTAAAGACCACGATAGGGCCGTCCATATATGTATACGTATGTAGATGTACGTATTAGGAACTCACTCGGTCGACGTTATCACGAGCGACGTTATCGACAAAAAGTTAACGCACTCTGTCAAACAGCCCATGGGACAATGTATAAAAGCGTTTATTTGCCTTGCTTCTCCAGCGAAATAGTTGATCCACAGTATATCTATAGTCGTGCATGTATCTGTAGACCACGTGTACTTTACACCATTAGTAATTCTATCGGCGATAGAATACTCGAAGGGATAAAAAGGTCGTGCTGTTTCAAGGCAGGGTCGGTCCGTCTAGTCGGGTCAATCGCGACCCTTGGCCTCCCGGAGCAGTAATGTTCCCGGAACCTGTATAAGCTTACAAAGTGGACTCGACGTGTACAGCTTTCTTTTTTGTTTTGCCTCACCGAAGAGAGGTTAAAAATATCACGAATCGGTAGTCAGCACGAGTTCCAGTGCCATACGGCTGGTACATCTCTTTACCCGTTCCTGGAAAAAGGGGGTCAGGGGTCTTTTGAAAATTCAGCTTAATTAGCGAGAGCGATAGCACCAAGAACTTCGAAGCTCTCACCTAGCTCAAGGTGGCGCGGGTATAACGCGTTTCTTGGGTAATAACTTTCTTCGCGGCGCTACGGTTTATTCGAAAGGAAACGGCGCGTCCTTTCAATCCGAGAAAACCGGAGTGGTAATCCAGGACCGTCGCGCCAAAGGAAATTCCATACGTACATACCTCTCTACGGTATATTCATTCAAAGTGCAGTCCCATTTTGCGAGTCCACTTCGGACAGTGGCCTTCTAGGTGAACGTGACGGTAACGGAACCGGAAGTCGAAGCCATGGATGAAAATAAAGGAGTTGGAGGCGTGTGACGTCACCGTTCGTTCGCTCCCTCGCTCTGCCAGTGCTACTTTGATTTACGCGAAATCTCAGGAAGTTAGAGAACTCGCCGGCGAGTCGGCTTCGCTGGTAAAAGTTGGCTGTGCGGAAAAATAGCCCGCGGTTAACTTTCTCCCGTGAGAGCATGTTGCCGGAAGAACGTTATCGTGACTATACGGTGCTACGTAGCTACTGTGTAGTATTACAGACATACGGCAGGATTGAACGTGGCTCTATGTACCACCGATGGAACGAGGATTCGGATGCTGAATACAGACTTACGGATCCAGACTGGGTGAATGCCTGAGTTATACGTAGGCGTGTTGTATGGGTATATCGAGAACGATACTTTTCGAGCTTTCAGCGTTCGGATGCTGGAGCAAAGTTTTTCGAGGTGGACGAACGTGTACGATCCTGTTGTACGACAATGGGGGTCAATCAGTCGACTGTGTATTTACGGGTGAATCGACCGATTATATCGTTCTTGGTAAAATCGTTCGTAGCTCGTCCGTGTCAAACTGCGTTTACCTTTGGGTACGTTTTGCCTCTATGGCTTCTGCAGGGAACGAACGGATACGAGGACGGTCACGGAAACGACGTTACCGTAATGCGCCACGATTAAGATGCAAATTCCTGGGGCCGCTGCTACGCCCAACAATTTAACCTGGTAACCAGGCTAATATTAAATAAAATGCAGCCGAAGCGTCGAGGAACTGGTTGTGAAAGCGGCTAATTTCCATTTGAGAAATCGTTATTAAATTCTCTCCTCTCCCTTCCCCGTACACTTTTCTCTATTTTCGTCTACGTCTCTACACTTGATGTCTGGTTTTACCTGGCATCACCTTTTTTTTTTGTTACCTGCTTACCTACCTTACGCATATCGCTGTCTCTCTACGTGATTCTACAATAATTTAAGTACGTGATTCACCGTACTTCTGCCTTTATCCCTTTGCGGCGTATAACGCGCGCCCGTTCTTGCATAATTTATAACTTTTTACATAATGTACGTAAGCCAGTCTCTTTGGGTCACAGTCGTTAAACGTTATTACGTGTAAGTAACGGATTTATGTATTTGCCTGAATTTCAAAGCTAAAGTCTCGCTCTCGAGGAACTTTTACAGTCATTTCTTTTCGGGGATACGTAGTTTGTGTATGGTAAAAAAGAAATAAAAAATTTACGCGAAATTTCTAATATGGGGTTTCTTGTCTATTAAAGCGATAACGCTCTTGAGCTTTCAGCGAAGCCGGTTCACTGCTGGCTCCAATCTCTACGTATTCTTGCGGTTCAACGAATAACACGTCTGCACCGGCAGCGACTTTCGGATTGTAGATTTTACTGAATTCTGAGTCTTAAGCGCGCGCACTTAGCGGTAACGCAATTTCGGATTACTGTATAGAGCGAACGCGTAAATTTCTTCGTTCTTGGACTAAATGTACGGGTACGCCTTTATGTTTAGTACGACAAGCATCTTATTGGAGTGAATAACGATCTTGAAAGTGTCCGCACTGGGACACTTGACGACTGAAATAATTCAATGTTAGCTGAAAGCTTTTAGAATTTCGTTTTATATACTTTTTTTTTTTTCTTTCTTTACGGTATAGCTACACGAGGCTAATGCAAAAATAATTAACTTATATTTTAATTTGATAATAGTTCTTTTGCACCTCGTGTTTCTTCATTTGGCGATGTTTAGCGAAGTTAAGGTCGTCCTTGCACGTTACACGCGATACCTTGGCAAATAATTAAACTTTGCGTTGATTGTCTTTTAAGAATTTTTTTTTGTAAATATTTTCTATTTTTTAATGTATAGCAAATTTTATTGTTTGAACAATCAATTTGATTTTTTCGATAAGTCAAAGTTCTATGCTGTTCTAAATGGGATTTAAGATTTGCGAATTCTCGAACACGAGATTTGCGAGTTCGCACAGCTGGGATGCTGCGTGTACCATACGTGGCTTTGTGCCATATGAATCTTTCAACGGTACCATTGTATCCACGCAATACTACATCCGCGAGTGTATATTTACTTGGCTTGGATTTCCAGAGATTTCTTAGCTGCCAGGAGAAACCGAGAAGCCTTGGAAAAGTACAAATAAGATTATGTGTCTCACGCTGCTAGCTGAGGAGTTGCTTTTCACTCCCTTTCAAGAAACAAGACATTATAGGGTCGACTCGAACTTCCCAAATAGGTATACATATACATATATACAATATATACAGACTTTCCAAACAAGATCATCGTCTTCATTAATTCCCGACAGGCAAGCACTAAAGTATTTGAAATCCCACAAAGTATGAAACTGTTAAATAAACAATCCGAACATATTAGATAAAGTATTTTTAACCTTACGAAACGTCAGATAGTAAACGACGTAAATGATACGGACAAGGTAATCCCTATTTCCGGACTGTGCTTAAAAAAAAAAAGCGATCGACCATTTTCTAAGGAGCTTTACGATACTCGTATATGCGCACTTGCCTTTACACATAAAATCGTAAGTGCGCACGTGCGCTATACGTTAACAATTTTAGGGCCAATCGTACGAACAAAGATAGCCTTTACGTAGGGAACGAAGAAGAGCTTTTCCAGTGTATCCGTAGCTCATGTGCGAATTCGAACCTTCCATTCCGCTATACAGTGTCTGCGTGCTATCAAGGGAAGAAATCCAGGGGTGTATTGGCTAGTCCATAAGAATGTCCGTGTAACAACGGCAATAACAATCTCTGAACAATGCTCGAGGTTGCGATTTGCTGATAGGGGCGGAAGGAGGGAAAGGGAGGAGGAAAAAAAAAAGGAAAGTACCGTTGGTCCAGGTATAATATTTTTTAAGGGTGGAAAACAAAAGCCATGAGCTTGCAGCAATAACGGCGACAGGCGAGCGCATCGCGTATTGGAAAACGCTAAATATCCCCGCTACTCCCGTAGCTCTGTTTGGTGTCATTCATTTTACTCGGTGTGGTAGTCCTGTGCTTGGTAAGGTAGGAGGGTTGGCGTGGAGGGGGGGGGGGGTGCAAGCACACTCGCATTAGGGACACGTGGGAGGACGCAGCAGGCCTCTGCTGAATTACAATACGCAACCCCTGATAAATCATATGAATTAATTACCGGATAACAAATAAATAGGAAATTAACTGTTTGACCGGGAAAAGGTATGGATCGGGGGAATGGAACTACCCCTGGCTGCAGCGCAGTGAGAAATTGATATTTCTAACGGTTACTGTAACTTTCTTTTATCTCGTAGCTTTTTAAACCGCTGTACTCAAATTGTCTGGTGATATACCCTGCTAACCCTCGTACGATTATCTCACCCTTAATTTGCTGCCCTTCGTCCTTGGATTCTCAGGATAATGCGTGCGCGCAATGTGTTAATTATAACGTGGATTAAAATGCTAAACGATCGTTATTATTTCACGATTACTTGATTTATATATCCATCCCGGGATATTTCATTTCCATGCTAACGAGTCGATTCGGTTTACCCTGAGAGAACTTCCACTTGCGCGTGTAATTTTCAATGGCGCAAAATTTTGCAGGCTTTACCTCGGGTCCACTTATAAGACGATAATGATTTGCGGTTTAAATTAGAACGGAGTGGAAGGGTGATCGTTAGTGGGGGAATTTTTATTTTTCTTCTTTCGTAAGGTACTGGGTTGGGAAGGTTTGCTGTTTTCTTTTTTTTTGATTTTATTACCAACACAAAATCATCATCCTATCTATCATGTGTTCGCAACGTTTATTTTTGTGACCGGGAGCATTTCCCGTGTCACATGAATCAATTTCGCGAACGTCGTATATAACGTGGTTCGGTACGCGCGTTACAAGTTGCGGGAAATTTAATGCTGTGTCGTTTCCGAATTCGAAATATTAGCTCGAAAATCGGTTCTTCGCGGTAATCAATATCGACGTACCGTGTCGGTTGATTTGTGACGCGACGTCCGTCCAGTTACCGGCTTTTCAGTTTCCAGCAGCTTTAATTCCGTGATCCCGTGGTGGTATTTAAAGGATCGTGTAATAATTTAAAAAAAAGCTCATTTTATCCTGCAAAATTTATTTTAATCTCTGCACGTTGTAACATTAATCGACCCTTCGTACTAATCGAGAAACACGTCACTCTTCAAAGTCGACTTTTACGCTTTTTTAAATTCGCCTCTGAAGTCTACAGATATTTTTAGCTGCAATCGCAACTTCGTAAGCTGTTTAATATTTTGACATTGACGATCTTGCATTTTCGATTATCCCACGTGTTCGCAGACAAACAATAAATACAATATTTGGCGCATTTACTCGTCGATCGATGAACATTAGATTGTAATTTATTGTTTTCAGGAGTAGTAGATTAAATATTTATTATTGTATGAACAGCTTACTAGAATCATGAGTGATTTTCATCTGTGTTTATGGATTATACAGTTTATTGAAATTTTCGTCTGGCACAGCATAACCTTTTTCACTGATGTAAAATCAGCCCGGCTGCTAATACTTTCATATATTCGCACGATAAATTCACGCGAACGACTTCAGAGGGGTGCACGATCTATTTTTGCGAATTCGGAATTAATAGCTTCACGGAATTTTTTTTTTTTCATAGCCGCCTATTGAATCGTTTTCATCGTATTTCGCCGATTTAGAACGTCGCAACGCTACTCACGTTATGTATAGAGTTTCCGAGATCTGCTTTTGACTCTTTTTTATTTTTTCCTTTTGAAATGCCACCTACGTACATACCTTTTACTTGCTTTCTCCCCCCCCCCCCCCCCCCCACTCTCTTACTTTTTTTCAGTAGACAAGTTTTTACTCTTATTCCATCTCAGTATATCGCTATTCGTTTTCGTCGCGATATATTTTTCCTTACGTCTTCGTCAGGTCATCGGTCGCAAGTGACTCTTCTTGAATTTCGTAAAAGATCGCTATAATCGCTGATAATAGCATCTAGCGAATATTTTCCAATTTCTTATCACTAAAATTGCTCATAAGAATTTCACTGCCAATAAATAAATCACGACTCCATTATCGATGAGTCATAGATTTTTTACGTTTTCCTTAGTTGCATCCTTGCCTCGTGGTATTATCTTGGTCCATTGCATGCATGTTCACTATGCATTTGAATTAGAACGTGTTTCGAGACTCGAAACTTTTCAAGAATACAGAAACTTGAATATTACCAAGAAAGCAAGTTCAGAGTGTACCCACTTGAAAAGTTCCTAGCCGAACTAGACAGGCTTTGGCTTTTTGCTCGGGTCGCAATAGTTTGCAGGGGATAGGAAAATCGTGCAAATAATTATTCGCAATACAGTGCAAATTGTAGTGTCTACACCAGCAAGAAATGACGTTATGAAAATACAAGAAAGATAAAAAAAATGTCGACTCACTGAAAAATAATGAAATTCAACGATTCTACCTCCATATGTTTTATTTATCGAATTTTCAATGTCTTTTTATATATCCACCTTTCTCCTCTTGTTTGCCACCTTGTTACGTGTATGAGAAACTTTTCGCGACTTGCGACGAAAAGATTTCGCACATATGCTATCTAAAGCTACCTACGTATATCTTTTCTTAAGCAAAAAGTTATCCCGGCTCGAGTTTATCGTACAGCAGGAAGACGTCTATCTTCACATTGTTATTTACCCATACGTGCTTCGGTGTTTCATAATATTTATGTATATTATTATTTTATTAATTTTTGCATATTTGCAAATTTCAATATTGACATTCTAAGCCTCTTCATTTTCTCAGCTATATGCCTACCAAGGATCAGTCTCACAACTGTTCTCTCTCACACAGAGTATTATACCAATGGGTTGAATAAGCCCCAAGAATTTGCATCTTGTGCAGTTAAGACGGGAGGCGTTAGCCAAGGGTGAAAAGGTCACGGGAAGACGTATAACGTGGAATTCACGAAATGACTGAGCAATTCTCCAAGGGATCCTTTACTAATTCATAAAATTGTACGACGTCTTCCCCTTGTGCGGTATGTATGACATTTAAATTCCATAATAAATTGAAATACATAATACAATATAGTATCTATGTGGAGAGATAAATTTTTCAAAGATTAACCGACTCCTCCTTATCCCTACTTATTGTTATAATAAAACCACCGATCAAGGAACAAGTAGTAAATAATTTTCTTGGAGTGCCATTAAATTATCGTAACCTCCAAACTAGACGTTACTTCAGATCTTCAGATACAAATAGAACAGCGGCATTTGGTATCATATAATAATGAAAATTCGCAAACTTGACTTCGCGACGGTGAAAACTATTCGCGTAACATTTGCCAAGCACGAGCTTGGACGATAATTTTATTAGCGTAATGTGTACCATGAATTCTGCATATTCGGTTTTCACGATACCTTTTGAGCGTTTCGCGTTTCCATAAAATAACGATAATTTTCTCTTTCCCCCTTTATTCCACAGTAGAGCACAGTCGCGGCACATACTACCTACTGTGGTAAAACCATTATCGCTATGTACTTCTTACATAGAGAGTCTTTTGATATCCTTTTTCCAAAAACGTACAGAGTCTTTATCTGTTTTTCGATAATGTCCAATTTTACTGTCGGGTCGAAGGAAACGTGGAAATTCTTGAGGGAGGAGGGTCGGGGAAAATTTCTCTGAAGTAATTGGAAAGCACCCGCTTGAAATATACGAAGGGTAATAAAAATTGAGTGACAGACGATGAGTGGCTAGACTATTCAGAATACGGGACACGTCTCACCGACGCCATTACGGTCTCATTAATAACACCAGCCACTTGTGCATGGCCTCTTTTAAAAGATCTGGAAGGCTGGGGTCTTTTACGCGTTTACCTACTTTTCTTTTTTTCTATATATACATATATATAGTATATATACGTATATTCCTTGGCTCTTGGAGAACTAGAGAGCTATCGCACAGTGGATGCTGGAGACATATAATTTTTCTTTTTCTTTTTGGCAGTAATTAATATCAGTTGATTTTTAAAAACGGTGAAGAAAATTGTACCCGTCTTATTACGCAAAGTAAATAATTATCAAGGGTGGCGGAGGATTTCTTTAAAAATTAATGGCTACCTTCGCTGTCGGAAAATTTCAAATCAAGGTGAAAACATTCTCTTAATTGGTTACGTAGTAGATTTCTCGTAATATTTAATTTTTCTTTTTTCTTTTCACTAAGAAACTTCGACTTGTCGGACTTTTATCGTTTATCAAGCAGAAAGAGTTACGTCGGCCACAGTGTGCCAGAGGAAGGCGCGAAACAGAAGGAGAGGGAAAGAGAGAAAGAAATCTCCTAAGTGCAGATCTATGTTTTAATATCGTCGCAGGAGCGATTTAATTAATTTCTCTATTACCTACAGAGTTTTCATGGGTACAACGCGAGTCGTGTGGGATGATTGAATTTATAATTGATTCCGCGATGCGTTTAGCGAAGATATCACGTATAGATACGTATTTACGAAATAGTCGTGGCACTGATGATAGGTGATTAATAGAAATCCAATTAAACTTTATCAAAAGCCTTTTCACTGTGAACACTGTATAACTATATGTATCTTCCATTTAGTCAGTGTTACAACCACTCATCAAATATTGCTTGATTCAAATTTCCCTCCATAAATAGCCTACTGTTTCATCGTAATTGTCAAATATGACGATAAAACACTGATTTTATATAATTCATCATTTAAGTTATTAATTGTTTTCAAAAAAAAAATTTATACATAAATGTACGTAAAAAACGAGTATCTATTGCTTCATTACACAAATTTCAAGCCCCGCTACTTAATCACGAATTAAACGAATTTCGTGGTCTATGCCTATACGCGTCCCACCATACAAAGAATACATTTATAAATGTTCAACGCGATAAGCAAGTGGTGCTTTGCGAATCATATAAAATCCATATAACTGAGCAGCCTTATTTGACGAATAAAAATATAAAACCTTACGCCCCAGTATAACGTTTATCCTGATAATGCGAAGCGCACCTGTCCAGTTATGTTAATCTTCATGACCACACATTAATTCCCAAGCAATTCAAATTTCCGCTTCTCTGAACTATCACGACGGAGTTATCAGGATCATCCAAAATGTGAGAATGGAGGTTACACGCGGATAGCCAAACAAGGCAATTTTGCATGCATTTATGCCGGCTGCAGTTTCTCGCCTATACTCGTTCCCATTCGGCGGCACTTGTGCGCACACTTTGTCAGGTACACCGTCAGACCATAAACTTTGTCAACACACCTTGGCCAATGCATCGCAGAAATGCAACGAAGTGTCTCCTACAAGATCCCAATGCAATAACTTAAGCTTGCATACCAGATTCCGATATCGATATAGGAATGGATATCGAAATAGGGATTCTTAAGAATCGATACCACGACATAATTCACAGCCACCCACTCAGGCCTCGAATAAACGATTAATAAAAAGGAAAAGATTTGAAGATAGAAATGAAAAATAAAAAAGTAACATGAAACTCACTGGAGTTGGAATTTTTAGAAACGGACTTTGGTACATCGCAGTGATCTCCGGTTTGGCATCGGCTGCCGGACTTGCCATATTCGAGTCTTGCTTGCAAGCAGTACTCACGCCTCAAAGCTCTTGGCTACGCTTCAGAAAACTTGCGGGACGTAAGCTTCGCCTGGCAACTGTATCAATCACTCAATATCTCAGTTCTCTCTCTTTCTCTCTCTCTTGTATATATATATATATATATTCCTATAAACACTGACCCATAGAGGTACATATACCTTCCAGTTTGTTTGGGCAGAGATTTCGTCGGGTTTGTGACGTGGCGCGAGGCCAGAACAGAATCGAAGGAAACCATTGAAAGTTGACGGTGTGCACGCGATCTGGAATTTCGTTGCTATAGGTTAAAAATCGGTCAATAGGAATAGCCAGTCAAGGATCGAGTTGCTGCTTGCTGAAATTGCTATTTGATATATGTATCCTGCCTGGACCTACTATCAAAGATGAATAGAGAGTGGTAGGGAGAAAGGGAGATAACTTTTTAGCCTGTTTCGTTACGGGATGAGAAAATCGGCATGATGGGAGATCAGGGACGCGGAGTAATACAGGTCTGTACGTTAACGTGAAATTAATCAAGCCTATCTGTATTAGAAGGCATGCCCTGCGGTCAGATTAGAATCCGGTCCAATCCGCTAGGTAGATGGACAGGGGCGTCACTAATGGAGCTCTGTAGGGTTGCCAGTGTACCTGGGTACACATGGGATGGTGGATTCAGGGAAGAGAACGGATTTCAAGTTCACGTGCGAAATAGAACTGATATCGAAGCCTCTTTAAAATCTGGCTATAGTGCCGTTCGAGTTACATTCGAACTATGACCTCTCCATGCACCCAGGATCCATCAAGTATCTTCGACAGTCCCGGACTCTAAGGTCAAACCCCAATGGCCTTAACGATTATCTCACTGAAAGGCATTTCACCAATGGCCCGTCTGACGAAGTAATCAAACTATGCATTTCAATGCACCCTCGTTTCGGAACCCTCCTCTATATGCTGCCCTTGGGAATACATGGGCTAACGAGATGCAGAGTCATCCGGTACCCCACTGCGATCAATAGAAATAGGAACGTATTCCAACCCCCCGTGAAACATAATCCTATTTTGCCAATTATATCGTCATCGCTTGCTCACAGTTCATATGTGCTTATGTGTTGTACATATGTAGGTAACGTAATGTACTCGTGTCTTCGTCCCAAATACCAGTACCGAATCTTCTCTTTCGGTATGGTCTGGAGTCCGCTTATCTAACGAAGGTCTGTACCTATGTCATCCCGTGCTGATTGGAATGACATAGCATGGCTTTGCGAGGAGAATGGTCGTCGGATGTAGTACAGGGGATTTATACTGAAATGACACTAAGTTAAGGAAGGAGTAAAGGGTGGAACGGGGTTACGGGGAATGAGAGACGGTTGAGCTCGAGGAAGGAGCTAGGGGCGAGAATCACTCTGGCCGCCATCAAAGACGTTCGTGCTGTGAATTCCTTGAAAGATAGATTCGCCCTGCGATATACAGTGCCGCGTCTACTCTTGGACGTGCTCTGGAGACACGCCTGTGATCTTTATCACTTTATATACCGAAGCTCGGATGCTGCTGCGCTCCTATCTCAAATCCCTTTCTACATCCCTACACACTCTGTTCTTCGTATTTTTGCCTTATATATAGTATTATGGTATGCTTGTATGAAGCTTTTTGACTTTGCCGATTTCGCGTTTTATCACTGGCTGAGAAATAACTTTGAGGATTGAGAATAAAAATTTATATTTTATAAATATTAAATATAGCCAGTGACGTTCAAGTTTGTGTTAATATAGTTTTTTAATGAAGTATGTCAATGGAGTTTAATAAATTTTCCAACTCCATGTTCAGCGCGTTATTAAACTACTTAACGAAGATTATTTAGTAACTTTATTGCAGTTTCATGGGAACGGGAAGAGAAATTGGTACTATAAAATTACAATTGTTGACTAATTTACATCGAAGCGTATTTCGCGGGAAATTTACGTATAAATAAATCTGAATTTTTCGACTATGAAAATTGTATTATATAATCCACGTACCAAAAGCTTGCACGTACTTAAAGGTACGTGGCGTATGCACATTCGCATAGAGTGCCATTAAATGCAACCAGACCAACTACAACTTCATTATACGTATACCTACACACTATGCGTCAGGACATTCCTTTTGTACTTGGATGCTACATTCAACTGGCTTGGTCCTTTCACTTTCTACCGTTGGCATAACGTGCTCAGATACAGATCGCAGTCTGTTGACATCCATTGATCATGACATGAATAATGAATGGATACTCTGGCTGAATAATGCATGCATCAACGTCGAACAACATCCACTCTACGTCGGTACAAGCCATACGCAGTCAAGTAGTAACGTCCTTATACAAGTCAGCCAATTGTCAGACTACATAACCCACAACATGGCAACAGCCTCTGATCCTCCTGTGTCGTTTCGGACAAGAGAAATAATACACGGAGATAGGAATGTCTTGCTTTCATCAACGTTTATTTTCCCTCGAGGATCGTGACCATGTATTTTTTTTTTTTTTTTCCTAGTGAGCTACTGCCTGGAGAGGAGTAAATACGGTGGTAGACACTTAGTGACCTGGACCATTTCTTCAGGGTGCTCGAACTACCCTCTTGCTGGGGGGAGGGTTGTTGTTTCACAAGAGGACTCTCGAGGGAGGAATGGAACGTGGTACACTAGTTGCTTTAGCAGGTCGCAGCTATTTGCGGCTCATCGGAACCATAATTAGTTTTCCGGGGAGTCTCGGGTGCGCCGCAATGCTGGGGATCTTGGATAGGCCGTTTTGGCTGGATAGCATCAGGGGCGTCGAAGCGTTCCGAACGGCGTCTGGATAGGAAGTGGCGAAAAGACCTACGGGACTGAAGGGGAGCACGTTTTCGCAACTTTATCGAATTCTGGGTTACGTTAACTCGATCAGAGTGCCTTAGCGCGAGGAATATTTACCGCTGTTCAGGCCTGGAAAGATGATGCTATCAGACAGAAAGAGACGGTAAGAGTTGGACTAACGAGTGGATGCTGGGAACGCTTTGACAACCAGAGCCTATTTCCAGAAACGCGACAATCAATTGTCGTACTTTGTAATACGTATCAGGGACCCTTAAGGTATCGGATAACTCAATGAAACCTTCGTTGCTGAGACCTGATCCTATTGTTGCTAATTTATTCTTTCGAATTACACGGATGCTATTACTGATCTTGCTCTTGACTCTTTTTCTTATATTTATACGTCCCATACCCACAGAAGACTCTTGCACGTACTTTCAGTCTTTCTCGTGCCAATCTTAAATCACGGTAACTGTTTACCAGCCAGAGACAAGCGACCTAACGTGTACCGACGTCTCTCTGTACCTTCGTCGTAACTTTATTACCTACTATCTGTCTATGTTTCAGGCTCCGTGAACGAGGCTGGTCTTTTTGCACTTCGCGGTAGACAAGAGGGCAGCAGACGATTCAAAAGAACCACCAGTACCACGAGTACCATCAGTCCCATTCCGAACATCAGAACCAAGAGCATCAGCACTGTCTCAACTGTGGTGACGTCGTTGATCGACGATGTGGCACAACCTGCGGCACTTTTGGCTCCCGACGAAGAACCATGGCCTACGAGCTCACCCAGTACTACCAACCTTCCAATTTCATCTTCGACAATGACACCCAGGCCACCCGTCGAATGCGTCGTGAAGCCTCACGACAAGGTCATTCTCCCTTGCGAACTCAACGGAAATTACTCCAGACTCCTGTTACCAGCGAGCAGGTATCGCCATCAGTTTTTAGTTGCTTGAAAAAAAAAAAATCTTATCTAATCTTCACAGAAATACTTTTAAATTTTCAAAAGCATCGTTCTTATAAAACTTTGAGAATTTTTTATCTTTCTACTTTACCTCAAGTAATCAATTTTTCATTGGTTTCGAGTGATCCGAAAGGTTAGAAGATTGTACTTTGAAAACGTCACTTTGATCCCACTTTTTTTTTTCCTCTCAAATTTATACTCTGTCGTATCTTGTACCTAGGAGATACGTGTCTAAGGTGACATAAATTTTCTCGTGTCATTTCCCATGCTGACTCAGACACTTTTTACCTCTATTTCATTCTCAAAATATTTCTTATTACATACATACGACTCTACGTATTCGTATTTTTCGCTGTTTAACTGGCACTGTATCGTTTTCTAGTTTCCTTTGTATCCGTACTTATGTTTATCTTTTTTCATATAGAAGCTACAGGATACGACCGGCAACCTGGCTACACGAAGGAAGTCCCGTCGATATGATCACCATAGATACACGAACGGAAATGAGTGGCACTGGACACAGATATATCGGAGACTCTTCGACGGCTGCGTTGCATATTGATAACGTGAGGCTCGAGGATGACGGGATGTGGACTTGCACCCTTGAAGATGATCGGGGTAAAATCCTCGTCGGCAGACCCGTCCAGCTCGTCGTTCTGGGTAAGTCTGACACTTATATTCAAAGAATTTACTTTTCTGTCAAAACACAAAAATTATCATAGTATATTTCGCTATAGTGAATAATAAAGTCTATCTAATCGATGGAGGGAGGGGAGGGAGGTCAACTCGGTAATAGAATGAAAGAGTCAGCGTGAATGAATCGACTATACTCGACTACACAGTACTTGTACCAGGGAACGAAGCTGCAGTAATTTCCTGCAAGTCGTTCGAAATTCTCGAAACTCTTTTTGAGCGTTTTTATTGAATCGCCAATAAGTTACAGTCGCTTTGCCCTTTACCGTCTATTTTACGATACGAAAGAATCGATGCTGATTTATCGAGGCAGGTAAAGTCTCTCTCGACGACGTCGACGCTGCCGAGCGTCGAGCGTGAAGCGTCCTTTCTGAATTCCCTGGGTAATGCGCCTCTATGCATATTAATTCGCGTCACGTAGGTTACGCGCGTCGATGCATGAATATGCATTGCGTAAATATTTTTTTTCTACCAACGTGTCCTGCCAAGCCCTGGACCATGTGTACGTAGTATAACATACGTGCCAACTTGGATGCTGCGACTCTATCTGAAGCACGGACAAATAACGTCAAACCCAAACAATCGAGGTTTTCAGGCCGGTATGAGAGTCCCTGTCGTTGCTCCACCTGTCTCCATTCTGGCTAAAGTCAACCAAATAAAGTCCAACCAACTCTTCAGTTTTGCTCGCTGCACCCAGTCCAATAATGCATTTTTGCGACAGTCGCTTTTTTGTTGGTCTCCTGTACGTATAGTAGCTTCGTCGTTACTCCACCCTTTTTAATATACATCCCCCTCCGTCCGATAGTACGATGGATTTTGCGCAGCTCATTTTACCTCCTGGTACGAAATTTGACGGAAATTGTTTCGCGTACCTTCACTCGTTGCTTTCGCACTGCTACCACGGATTCTCTGTTCGTTAGAAATAAAAGTTTTAAAAAGGACTTTTTGCATAATCGACGAGATAGAAAATTTATATACAGTATGAAAAATAATATTGTCGTTCTACTGTACTAAGAATGAAAATAGGAATGATAATAATAATAATGACAAGAACAGAGCTATATGGCGGTATTAAAAAAATTCTCTCACGTTTCTCAATTTCTACTAGTCTATCTCGCTTTTCCTCTTGCGCATCGCGTCTCAACTTTAAAGTTGACCATGAAGATCGACTATGCCGTCGGGGATGGACGGTATCTGTACTCGTGAAATTGTGCCGCGTGAAAATATGAAACTTTTTGAAAATTTATCTCGACGCTATAGCAGCCGCTATGAATAGTTTGAAAACAATACTACCGAGACGCTTCTCGAGTAGCAACTTTTTTGCATTTAATTGTTTCGCACCAAGGCTTCCTTATAAGTGGCAACAGTTACTGGCTCTAAAGTGTAAAGCGTAGCGACTGACAATCGTCAGTCTTACGAATACTTAATAAAATTCTTATACCGAATCTCTATCAATTTTATTTCGTCGCTATTTATCGGATGGTTTTCATATATACGTTAGAGATTTTGAATATCAGCCGGCCAAGATACTGCTCGACATATACACGATAATAGCAAGGAAATATGCCGAATTTATTGGTCCAATATCTCGTCAGCAGTTGAAAATCCGACAATCTCATACTTTAGGAGAGATAACTCCAGCACACAGTCGGGATATCGGGCTGCGTCTGATGGGGATAGATTTGCTTAGCGTATACGCTTGCCAAGAGCGGGAAAAAAAAAAGTTTAGAATAATGCGGATTTTATACGGGATTCTCTAGAATTCCCGCCATTTTATTCGACAAATAGACTCGAAGCTTTAAGATGGAAAATTCACGGTGTGCCCGTCGCTCGGGATAGATATACAAAAATTTGTCTTCCGCTATCGTCGCTTCACTGACAAAACTTAAGAACCAATTTCACCGCCAGATGGCGACACCCTAAACACATTTATCATACGTTATTTCAGATCCACCGACGCGACCACCAACCATATCGCCAGTAAGAAATTTAATTTTCTCAAGAATACCCTATCCGCATACATACGTATAGGTTAACGCCGGTAACGTCGAAATTTTCAACCCTTACCATCATCATCCCTTATACTGCACGTTGACCTGCACGTATATTCTGAAATTCAATTTACCGCTCGTCCTCGCGATCGAGTACCTAGTACTGGATATGTATTATAGGTTCCTCGAGACTGCCTGACCCTGACAACGGGCAGACTACTGCTTTAGTACTTTTCCAATCTCTATCTTTCTACCTCGCTTCACTTATTCCGTAAGGTGGACTCGCTATGGAATCTTCAGCAAAGTCGCGTTGTCTGACGCGAGGGCAGAGCATTCTACTGTCTGACCAATATCGGTCCTGTACTACTGGGATATCAAGCAATAACGTACTTCTTCTGCTTCGGATAGCACAGCGATTCGTAATACGTTATATTATAATAGCCTATAGTCGGTGTAACATAAGTAACGTTATGGGAAAGTCAATCTTATTGAGAAAATTCGGACTGCACGTCAGACACGTGGTCATTGGGGCTATAGTGAAAATAGTGATTTCAGATAAGGTCAATGCCCTTGATTAGTTTACTGTACCTTTGCCGTATACTTTGCCTTATTTTTTGTGTTATCCTCTACACGGGAAACGTTGAATTAGTTTAGTCTGTCAAGTTTGATCAAGGGATAAACCGACGCAGACGGAGACGTTTACGGAAGCCATTATATCGGTTCGCTGGTTTTAATAGCCTGCGCACACACGCACGAATCTCGGTTGGCTGCGCTAATGCAAATTCCGAAAGTCACGGCGCACGCGTCACTATCCGTATCAGCTATGCAAACTCCATTTCCTAGTAGCACACCTTTGGTCATTTCCTCGGTTAAACGTAATGGCGGTTCGCACATTGGTTTTACGGTATTACGCAATTTACGTGTTTCGGTGGACTTATGTATTTTTGTTTTTCACGAACGGTCCTATTACGTGATACTTTATTTTTCTTTCGATTCGCGTGCTCTGTATTTGTCGTTTCGTATCGCCTGTAGCTGATGTAAATTTACCAAAATATGGTGGAATGGCTGAACTGAAAAGACTGCAGGTAGAAATTGCGCACGACCAGTCGTCAAAGATCGGTACCAACAAATCGGCGCACTTGACAACTGGAGCAGCAACATTAGTGCAGCTGGTGTAAATTAGCGCATCAAAGCTCACCGTTCCTCCTACACGAACACTAATTATTGACGCGAACTAGCCATTGCCCACTAACTACCCATTGATTAGCCGAAGGCTTTCCCCCTAATTAATGGAAGAGTGACGGCAATAAATACTCCAACGCCAGCGTTGCAACTTGGCCCCAAATTAGATTTTGATGGTATCGATCCGACGGGCTCTAGAGACTTGTCCATCCGGTTCGATTTACCAAAAACAATGTTTTTTTCTTTTTTTTTTTTTACATAGGATACTAGTTGTGCCGTGACCGATTTTTTAAATAGCTTTTTACTGCACGGTTATACTTTTAATTTCATGGTTCAGATGGACGGACTATTTGTAGGTAAATTTAGTTGTTTTACTTTTATGAGATTTTAAAGGGATCTACCGTGTGTCGATAACCATCTCAGCGCATCCTCTCATTACTAACCGTTAGCTACGTCTCTGCTAAGCGACGCATACAAATTGCCGTGAAGTCATGCAACCTGCCTTTGGCACATGTTGCCAACTCGAACACCCTCGTGTTCGCCTGCTCCCACCAGAATGGATGGAGTGGAGCGACCTGGATAGCCAGCACTTCAGCATCGCTGCTGTTGCTGCTATTGCCGGACGAACCTGAAACAGGGAAGATACGTGCATTCCTCTAGATCTCTGACTGTTAGCGAATTGGAGATAGCTGATGTAGAGTGGCCAGCCAATATAGGTAACTTGAAGCTTCCTGTCTATGATGCACTCAAAGTCTTGTCATTCGTTGGGAAAGCTCTCACGATTTTACGAGCTTATCCTCAAAGTGCATTTAACAATGGTCAGCGAAACAGAGGCAGTCTTTTGAGCTTTTATGGAATTCCGAAGATCAATCGGAGCGAAGTGCGAAAAGACTTTACGTCTTTTCTACCCACTTCAGTTAGTTCCGTATACACGTAACTCTGCTCTCTATCGGTGTAGTCGCTTTTTCACGATTTGATTGATTTTTTTTTTTAATCTATTTAAAAATTCCTCAATACATTAGACGCGAGAACTACGATCGACTATGTTTATCCGTACGGTTGAAACTTCCCAAGTCTAATCGCACTTAACCATAGAGCTCTTCGACGTTCTGGCAAATAGAGTCTATACAGTCTGTACCGCTACACCGCTATGGTACGTAGCGATTACTGGTGCGGTACCTATTGAAGTTCCTCTCGTTGCTTGATACTTGGAGGGGTGTTAGGAGGAACTTCGGTTAATATAACATGCGGGATCAGGCTGTGTACATTAGGGTTGAGAATTGGTTATGCTTGGTACGCGAGAATCGAGAGACGATATCTTTCATTAATTATAGGGTATATTAGTCGTGGTTGCAGGAGAAGGTCCGTCGTAGATAAGGACGTCTCTAACAAGTTTAGTTGCTTCCCTAGGTCTATCGTTGCTGGAAGGACGAATTAGAGTTGAACTTTCTTCCCCAACTTTTCACGTCTCACGTATTGTGGGCTACACTGGGATCTTCGCTCCTTTATCGATTTCCCCTATGTAATACCAAATTTGAATCTTACGCGCTACTTGATAAGAGGCTCCGTCTCTCCACTGTATGCATCTCGCGAAGTTTTTATTTCCACTAGACGTCATAACTTTTCGCGCGATCTTTGCCTTCTCCGATATTCTAAGTGATCGCGAAAATATATTCACATGGAAATTTGGCAAACTTAACTACGTACTTACTTTACAAGGTAGTACCCAAGTAGGTTGGTAGTCATATATATTTTTTTTTAATTTAACATAACTTTTCCTGGTAAGAGTCCAACAAATCTTTAGTGGTTTTCGAATCTTCTGTAACACCACATACAGGTATACTGAGAAGGGGATGAATTTTACCTGACCTATGAACTCATTACGATTGTATCTTGTAATTAAATTGGCACTGATTGGCTTAATCATTTTTTACGTAATTTCATTGAAACCAAAGAGATTTAACGAGACGATTACGGTTACCCTCCGACAGGAATGAGATTCGTGATCTAATTAGGAATCAGGGTAGTGTCCTGAGAACTGAATTTTTTTTCTTTTAACGGGATATAAGACAGGTCCTTAACAAATGACGCTGATTATTCAACATCGCCTCGGTACGCTCAGGACGGTATGCTGCGGGTAGTATTGACGCACCCTGTTCCCCCCATCGCATTGACAACCCTAAACTCACCACCAGTATGTTTCAAAATTTTCTAACACCCCATCTTAAACAACCCCTATGCGAACTAATAGTATATCCAAAAGTTGAAATTTCAGTACGATCTTGAAGAATCGGCCACGTCTGGCTCGTCGTTCTCCTGGCACATTGAAGGGTTGAGCAAATATAGATACCAACCCTTGACTAACACTGAAAGCAGAGCAGAGGGGTAGTCTCTACTGGTACACGTATACATAGCTTTCTACCTATATCGTAGAAGATTCGAGACGAAAGGGGATGGTGGGACTATAAGGGATGGTAGATAAGAATGAGCTGGCGAAGGGGAGGTGAAAGTAAGGAAAGACGTGGGGGGGTGACGCGTAAGGAAGGAATACATATAACCAGGGACGATGAGTATAGGAAGAAGGGAATGAGGGTAGCTGAAGAACCCTCCATCATCCGTACAACGTGTGAGCGAAATACGAAGTAACGTACCGGCATTTTCCTCATTTCGATTCTGACAGTGAGAGAATACGATGGTCTTGGTTATTATGTGTCCGTTCGAATGGGTGTTCATTCTCAGCCGCCTTCGACTTTACCTGTAACAAGCACACTTTTGTCTCTAAGGGTGAGTGAGGTGATTACTGACTTTTTTGTTTTAACGTACAGCTACCACCTCCTGCATAACCAAGGACCCGAGCACCGTGAACGTCCTTTCTTTACGCACCTGTTAAATAAATATTTCAGTGGTAGCGAGCAAATTGCTTTACTTGTACGGTGCCGATAAAGCTTGAGAAATTTATTTTCAAAGGGAAATTTCACGCTTATCTTCTTCGCCTAGACGGCACCATACACGTAGCCTATGGGTACCTACGTTTCGAGACGACGTAGAGACTTTAGAAGAGAATTTAATTGCCGTAGTTTGCAATTACGTGACAACGCTTTCTTACGAGGGGGGGGGGGGGGGGGCTAACTGGATTCGGTGGCGAAACAAAGAAAGGAGTTTACTCGCAATTAATTGCATTAACGAACGAAACTGAGTTTAAGGTTAGTTGAGTGGGTAGTTAGGCTATATATAACGTTAAAATCTATTGGTAAAAGATAAATTCAAGCTGCTTAAGATTCAGTCCAAATCCTGCCTTATGTATATTCTCGTTAGAAATTTTTTTCGAGACAGTGACTATAGTGTGTACGTATATATGTATAGATATATATGTATAAATATATGTGTACGTATAATAATATATTCCAGTAGCGCAAGATTTAGGTGTCGTCGCGTAATAAGAACCATGAGCATCCTGCCTTTCAGCGGACGATGACTGGTCTTTCGAATTAGGGTATAAATCACTCGTGGCAAGTATCAATTTTTCTTAGTGTCATCCCGCGTGCTCCGTCAATAGGATCGCTTTGAAAAAAGATTTGCCAACGGCTCCCTTTGCAGCCTCTTCGATGGAGAGCTCGTGATAAATACGAGGTGGGAAGACGAGAACGGATATATAAAGTCTTGAAAAATTGACACCGTCCAACTAAGGTAACAAGCGCGGCCAGCGAGGCAAATGGCGATGATTATGAATCTTATTTCTTATCTCTTTCTTTATCTTTCTCGCGTTTCCTTTTATAATGTATTAGCTCCAGTTTTCTTACTCATACATGTCGTGTGTACGCGACTCCAGAAACGTCACGTAATATACCGACACACGTCGACGGATTCCTCCCTTACCGGTTCCCTCTGCTGCTTCTGTTCTGGCGACGAGAACATCCGGGATTATTGGATTAGCGAGAGACGCGAAGCTCTTTTTCATATTCTATGCAGTGGTTGAAAACCGTTTCGCCGTGTAATTCTGACTTTGCTCGACGTCCTAATTAGGAGGTTTGATAATATTTTAGAAATTTTATTATTCAAAAAAAAAGAAATGTCGATTTATACGTATCGAAATTCGTATGGGAGACTGCTGCGATGCTTTTGGAAAACTTTCATTTTATTCGATAATTAATATCTAGTATCAATAATACCCTTAAATGGTAATTTAGTAGATTTTAATAATTAGATAAAAATATCAGTTTTAAAATGACGCAAGTCACATAGACATGTATTTTTTGGTATTTTGTATATACATATACAGTGTATATGGTATGTGTATGTATATTTCTTTTTCATATGCATTTCCCATCAAAGTTATTTTCTCTGTACAAGGAATACTATATCCGGTATGTCTTTATCGGTAAAAATACAGGAGACTGCGCTTGCGGGTGATTCGTAAAGGAAACTAGTGTGAAGAATTTCGTGGGCTACTCTTTGAACACCTTAATCCCTTGGAACGGGCAATCCCATCGTCATGCATTTCGCGTGTCTGGCCGCTGCGAAAGCTTTGCCGGTTTCACTTGTAAAGGAAAACCATTTCACGGCTGACTTGACGGAGGCTGTCGATGCAGTAGTCGATCGTTTCGCGTCTCGTTAGCATCTCATCCATCGCCATGTCTGCCTATCGGTTTGCCGAAGGGTGAAATTTCGTAGTTCCAGACCCCCACGAGCCATCCCATCCCAAACGTTGAACCACTCTGACGCGGCGCTGCCGCCTCTGAGCAAAGCGGCCCACCCCTCCTTTTTGCGTTCCTCGTGTCGACTGGAAGATTCCTCTCGGGGATACGTAAAAAGACGATGCCGTAACTCGTCGAAACGAACGCAATATTCTCAAGCGTTTAGATAGTGATAAAGTGTCGCGGTGGATTTTTTACTACACCCTTCCTTTTTTTTCCCTCGTCCTTTCAAGATAGGATTCACACTGTTTTTTTTTTCAGGCAGTACTAGTTTTTCGGGTCTCGGGACTATTGTTACGAAATTAATTATGACGATTAGGCATTGTCCACACTGTTTGTTTTTGATCAATGCGGGGTGGTCAATTACTTTACTTTTTTTTAAGGAAAAATAAATCTTGCTATTTCGGCTAAACGTTTTAATTCAACGTTCGTTTGACTTGCCTGCGATCGAACTGGCTTTATTTTGGGTGGAGAAGTTATCGCGAATTTACTTTAGGTCGAAGTTATATATATTTTGTGCTGTTCGTTCGCTCGCACCCTCACTCACTTTCTGACATTGTTAACTTAGCACGGCATCAAATGCTTAGTAAATCAACTGGTAGCGAGAATAAAAATAAGACGTGCGAATCCCGTCTTTCTACCCCGCTGGAAATAAGCTTATCTTTTGTGCCCTGTAATCAGCAATCTCTACATTCTGAGGGGTAGCAATTTTCTCCTATTCTGTGTCGACCTTGGTAAAGCAGACTCGGTACGCGTATATATAGACGAGGAAACGAAAGAGTTTTGCATTTTCAAAGAATACCCTCGCCCTTCCCCCCCCCCCTCCCTTCGGATGATAAGAAAAGTATAATAAAAAAAAGTGTACTGCATTAATCTTGAGATTTCTGATTTTCTTTTTCTCCGTAGCCAGCATTACCCTCTGGATAAAATCAGATCTTACAATCCTCAGTCCTCACCGGCATTCTTACGTAGCGCAAACTCGTATTTAATATGACACAAATTTACGCGATGCTTCTGGTTTCTCCGAGTCTGTCGAGGGGGAAAAAAAACAAAAAGCGAAAAAAGATAGAAACTGTGGGGATGGCGATATTTTGTCTTGTTATTCGCTCACCGACGTTTCCATTTTGGCGGCAAGACAAAATGCTTTGCGTTTTCACCGGATTTTGAGAAATTATATTTTTACGCAAAATTATACGTTATTACGTACCATACCCATCCTTGAGTTCCTTGGACTATAGTCAAAAATGATATACGTAAAACGATGTCTAACGAAAGATCAATGACCTGGTTAATATATATATATATACACTTGTGAAAATGTCAATAATCAAGTGGGGGTGTATATCTGATCTAATCATAATCAGATACACGCGACTCTATAGCATATAGTAACATTCTTACCGTATAGGAGCCGTATAATTTTTAGCTCGTTTTACAAGCACAAATAACTGCCTTATTCAGTATAAGTGTTTAACCCCTAGACCGTCAAGGCACTTCAGTCTTTCCGCTCCCTCATTGAAATTGATTACTGGTATTAGGCTAAGTGCTATTCGCGAAAAACCCCGGTAGACGAGTGTGTTATTTACGGAGGGTGTAGAAAGTACTTATAGTAAGAAGCGCGTGTCGAAGGAGGAGAGCGAAGTAAGTAGCTTAATAAGTGGTGGCAGGACAGAGGGTGACGTATATTCTCGTTTGGTAGGGGGTGCAGCTATTACACCCACCATGTATAACTAACCACCCGCTAGCGGGTTATTGAGAATGAAATTTAACGGGAAAGGAGCACAAGGAACATCTCAAAGACATTCGAGGGACATCGAGATTCGAATTACTTGACGGATCGTAGTCGAAATCTTAAATTTATTCGAATGCCCACCCGTTATAATGTTACGTGGGTCCTTAATGATGTTTTTTTCCCCTTAAAAATTTACGCTTCAATATTTTCAACCCAAGTACACGCAATGAACGTTTTGGTGTACGAAGGACTTAGGAGATCCATACGATATGGTAAATACACACGAAGGGAGTGACGTCATGTAAGGGTTCCTAATATGACCTTCCTGTATACATATATATGTATATCAAAGTTACCCTTTAAAATGTACCTGTATACCCACCCTCATTTCTAACGTAAGTACGGTCCCTGAAATGGGAAATTGTCAATTGGCAGATGATAGGTCGTTGACACCCTTTTCACTATAAAGTCATTGCTTTGAACCTTTAATCTGTCCACGAGTGAAATAGCTTTTGAGAGGGGCCATCTTCGTATATCTTTCAAAGTAAACGAGTCCCCTGGACAGGATCCGTTACTCGTGAATACGACTGCCTATCTATACACAGCGTCCCAAGATTCGCTCAGCAATTCCCGTTCGCGCTCACTGGGAGTAAACGTCGACGACGTAGACGTAATACGACAAAAGTGTTACGTCAGCATAGATTAATGTGTATTAATGGACTGAGATGATAAAAGTACTATCGGGTTCCTATATATACCCAAGGCCCAATATATAAAAGGTAAGGGCGGTATGCGTACGCGCGAGGCAAATAGAAGGTTAGCTGGATCGGCTGAATAGAAAGTATAGGCACGTCTGTGGGACTTCTAGGGGAGAGAGAGAGAGAGAGAGAGAGAGAGAATGGAGAAAGCTGGCTAATCTTTCCGCACCAAATACAGCGACGATGGCAAACCCGATTGAACTCAGTGATGCGTGTGGTCTTATGAAGTCAGCGACAGGGGGCGGCTACGTCCTGCAAGTGGTATCAGGACGGCTACGTATGGGTGACGAAGAGGGAGACTTGGACGTCGCTAAATCTTGTCTATTTATTGGGCCGCTGGAACCAATCCGGATGATTATTGGAAGAGACATCGGCCAGACAGTCGATCGTACTGGAGTTCCACGCCCGATTGGATTGGTATGGCGAATGTTTTTCAGGCACACTTCATCCCGTTTCCCATGCCCGTTACGGTTACCATTTCGAGAGCCACTTCGTTATGGATTTCATCGAGTTTTACTCTTTACTGCCAGTTTTTATCGATAGCCTCCCTTTTACCTTTACAACTGACATTCTTCGAAAGGAGTATTACTGCTATGGGATATATATTTATTAAATTACTTTTTTTTTTTATGAATCGCATGATTGTGAATGGGTCTTTCAGAGACTTTTTTTTTTTAAATATATTCTGTTTTACTGCGAGTTCCAGAGTCACGTTTGCCACTTGGACATTTTTCATTGCGAACGGAATGGACAGTGAACTGGGCTGACCCTTTCGGTGGTATGCTTTGTTCTAAAGTGGCGGCTGTGCTTAATTGCAAATCGATAGTCAAAGCTAGTGCCGGAAGTATCCCGTTGACTAAATTCCTTCTCCATTTAGGTTATCCCCTCCTGGACGGATAACTTTTAGGAAAGACATTCTTCTCCGAACGGCAATGTAAAACTGCCGGATGCTCCGGTTCTCGGTGAGCGCTTAGCCACACCACTTAAAATTCCCGGAAACACGCGAGAAAGTGGGGTTCAGGATTTAAGTAAACGTGATACCTCTCACTTCCGCTTCGTCTACCGATTCCCATGGCGCGAATTTCAAAAGTTTTATCGGTTACACTCTCTAACGGAATTTTGCCTGTCTGTTGCTCTGTGCCTTTAACGAGACGCATCCTCAATATTTATATAACTGCACAAACAATATTGCGTAACGATCGAATATTTTTTTTTTCAATTAATATCCAACTTTCTCTCGTGTAAAATTTTCATGGATACTGAAAACACGGAGTCGCTACTTTGGACCACGTACCGTTTACCGGTCTTTACCATCCAGCGAATTATAGTGAAGAACGATATGCGTTTGCTATCTACTGCCAATTGCAACTGACATCGTAAATATTTTACGAGGCGTTAAAGCACACGGGTAATTCTTCCCGGACAGACATCCTCTGCAATGCTTTGAATATTCGTGACTGTAAGACCGTGGGTCGAATATTATGAAATTTTACGGACTGTACGCGCAGGGTTGGGGAGATGCCCAGGGGGGGTTGAGCGTGGCGCCGCGTGCGCCAAATGCGCCCCTGAGAGCTTCGGAATACGAGGGCACAGCTTCCACGTTATGTTTCCGTATTAACACCTGCTGTACGGTTGTCGGAATTTCAGTACGGATCATAACTTTTCTCTACCACTCTTCCAGACCTCTTGGAATTTCTTTCGTATCGTCCTTATCGTTGTGCCGCTAAGGTTTTTTTTTCTTCTTCTCTCTTCGCTACCATTTATTCTTCTCATATTTTCGTTCCTTCCGGTTTCTATCGTACAGTGCTTATCTTCCGAGTACTTTCTTCTACTCCCGGCAAACTCACGCCGCAACAATAATCCTCTGTCGCTTTGAAATCTCTCGATTTAAGATCCAACCCGGTCTTATGGATCTTTATTGCGAGCCGAAGTAACGAGGTCGTCCTGGCAACGCGACTGCGAAGCCTCGAAATCCTGGATTTCGTGCGACTTCTTACGATTAACGAGAATCCCTCGAAGAAGACCAACTTTTTGGTTCACCCTTGTATATGTGTATATATATGTATATATACTACCTTTTTCTTTTAACGATACGTCTAGACATTAACGATTCTCGTCATTACGATATTACGTTATTGTGTTTTTTTTTTGTAATTCATTAAATAAGTATTATCGTAATGGGTAAAAAAAAGAGTTGAGGTACTTTGACCAATTTATATTTGATATATTTTTTCTAACTCGAGTAATTTACTTGCGCGCGCTGTTTCACGTAAAAGTGAAAATTACTTGTAGCGATGATATAACAGGTGGACAAAAGAAATGTCCCGCAGCAACGAATTAGCATTTTTCTAACGTTTATCTGGAAACCTTCTAATAGAATAGCTACTAAAATTCTAGAACCATTTTTCGTGACCATCTATCACTGTTTTTAGTGGCCCTTTCTATTTATCAAGATACTTCCAGTCAAGCGACCAGTCTCGGGCAAAGAAAGAGGAGTGGCGCGGGAAATTTTAATGAAAACGCTAGATCGGATGGATCGAACAAGGGACGCCGGTATAGGTCGTGCAGCCGTATACGTAGAATGGTTGTAGGATAGAGTGGGTGAGTTTCGTAGGGAAGGGAGAATATGGCTGTGGATGGTGGAATAAAGGTGGGGAGGGTTTAGAAGCAGGGATGAAGAGAATCCGAAATGAAATTACTTGGGGTAAAAGCGCAAGCCAGCTAGACCACGGAAAACAAAGTTCGTTCGCGTCTTATTTGCGGAATGGCGCTGTTTCTTTTTGTGTTTATTACGAAATAAAGTGAAGTCGTGGACCGTGGTCATCCGTTAGTGTGACTTTACCTAGACAGTCGAAATTTTCAATTTTCGAGTATATACTATATAAACGAGTAAATACCAGCTCCTTTAGCTATACGTGAAACAGCAGTGTATTATTTAGGTCCAAGACGGAAATTCGAGCCCTGGCATAACTGGCTAAGAGTAAAGGGGCACCATCCTCTGGGACTTGTAACCAGTTAACCAGTTATTGTTCCGGGCTTTTCAGAGCGCAAAGTGGACGGCCTACCGGTTTCAAGTTCCTTAGTCTTAGCTACGTGCCCTAACTGGAGGTGGGTCTGTAGGTGGTCAACACTGAGAATACGTAACGATACCGTAAAGTTTGACCGAGTTTCAGGAGTAACCCGTAAAACGACACTGGAACGATATTGGCGGTTCCGACCCTTAATTTACTTCTTCTCGACTCTGGATCAATTTGAAAAATCCATCCTGAGCGGGAGACTTCATTGTTCTGGTTTAATGAACGTAACGCTTGATTTTTTTTTCTTCAAAGAAAATTTCGTCGATCTCTCGCTTGAAGGAATTTAATAGCTGGTTTTCGTAATATCCATAGAACATAACTGAAAAACTTTTTTCGGGCATTTTAAGTGATTTGTATAACGATAGCTGAAAGCAAAATCCAAGATGGAGTTTTTGGACCAGCCTGAATACTAACTAAGTAATTATGTATTTGGGTATACGCTGAGGTATATATGTATATATACTGGATGCTTATTACATTTTTTTGTAATACTTTAGAAAAAAAAAAAAATGCCCCAGGACAAGATTTCAACTTTGACACAGCTGTCTCGACTTAACATGACGATCGTATTCAGAGAACCTTTGCTTTCGATTCCTTAGGCGATCCGTAAGATCTTCAGTGATTTTTCAACGTGGCGCTTTCGAAAATGAAAAAGCTGTTATTGTTTCTGTTCCAGAGGCACCTCGGGGGACGTATCTGTTGATAGATGGCCGTCGCTTAGATCCAGGAAACCAGTTCGTCCCCGTTAAGGAGGGTTCTGAACTGACTTTGGAATGCGCCGCCGAGGGTGGCAATCCACCACCCGTTCTCGCTTGGGGTATGACACTCTCGCAAGCCACCCTCGACAGTCCACAGCAACCCCCGGACAATCTGACAATCCTACCAACCACCCTTGGCAGACGAAGCGGCGCCCATCTTAAGGTTCTTCGCGGACATCACAACGCGACGATTACTTGCGTCGCGCGACACGTCACCCTCGCGACGCCTCTGAACGCCAGCATCCTCCTCGACGTACAATGTAAGTCAAGTTTGACATTTTTACTCTATACCTTAAGGAGGGTAACTCTAATCAGCGAAAGGACAAAATCGCTGCAACGTTACAGCAGCCTGACTCTCATTGTTCGCTAGACGGACGTCCAACTGCACGTAATGCCGCTGGCGGCGCTACTAGCGCTCGGACGATTTTCAGTGGCTGAGCAATCACAATAGCGCGACTTCGCTGCACGAAGGAGGCAGTTCTCTTTGGTGCTTAGTGGGACGACGATATTTTCAGATAGTCAGGAAGTCGTGTGTCCTCGCGTTGATTCCTGAAGAAGAGGAAGAGGGAGAGAGAGATAAAAGGGAACGTGTCACTAGCCGACGGAGACCGATACCGGCTGCACAAAGGACAAGGTGTCCAAGTATTTCACATGTTCTCCTTCCATATACTATTTTAGTTGGAACGCTAATCGGAATTGAAATATAAATTTAATCAGGGTCGGGGAGAAACGGAAGGACGGGAAAAGCGAGCGGAGGAAATGTATAAGGTGTACTACCGGCGCGGCGGTTCCGAGAATAACTCCTCGCTTAAACTATGCATGTACCATCCTGTGTATTATGCGACGTAGTTTATTTTCTCTACACCTCTTTTCGCTACTTACTTCCAACGCTGCTAAAGTCCCGGATAGCTAGTGCACCGGAGTTTCAGGCAGTTTTCAAGGAAACTTGCCGCCGCGGGGATTAACTCTTGCAGGAACAAAAACGGCACCGGCTCTGTGGATGGGCTTGGCTCTCTCTCTCTCTCTCTCTCTCTCTCTTTCTCTCTCTCTCTCTCTCTCTCTCTCTCTCTCTCTCTCTCTCTCTCTCTCTCTCTCTCTCTCGCGCTTTCTCTCTCTCCCTCTGGAGACCACGTTTATACATATATCACTTGAGGGCGCATTCGTCTCCTGGATGCAAGTAGTACCTACCGACCTACCGACGTAGCCAGCCCATTTCTCTAGGAACTCTAGATTATACGCTTAAAGGGAGGTTGCTTAATACGGTTGAACCCATTATACAGTATTTCGCCTCTTTAATTCTTTCGTGATCGTCCAACTCTCAGGCCGGATAATCACTCGAGTCGGGCGTCGAGGTTTTCCTTGACTTTCTGACCTTCTCGACGATTTACCAAGAATATCGCGATTCCATTAACTAAACGAGGTGCCACGGAACTCTTACCTTATAACCCGGATAATCGGTATACCTAACCCATTCTCAAGGGACCGAAATATCCTTGATTTACATCTGCCCTTTAGACCTTTATGCATTTCTTGATACTTAAGGGAGGTTCTAACTTTCGAGTGGGGAGGGTTATCGAATCGATAAGTTTACCTTGAATAACCTATCGTTGCTTTTGATCCAAATCAGAAAGACGGTTTAGAATATATCGAGAAAATAAAGACTCTTTATTTTCTGGTTAATAAGATTGTCTTTATGACATATACTTTATATAATTAATTAATTATCAACTGTATATAAGCATGTCTATGACATTTATAATCATCCCTTGTAACACTGTATCCCTTAACGGTTCACGAAATCCAATCTTCGCCGATGTTAAAGCATCGCTGGCACATTGCTTAATTCGATTTGACTAAATATATTCCCTGTGTCTTCCGTTCTCTCACTTGTCATTCCTAATACGTGCAATCAGGGCATTCGAACGGAAAGGACAGAATAAACAGCGAAAGAAAAAAAAAACGCGAGCAGGGCCAGGGCTGGCTAACGGCGCGAAAAGTGGAGAAACGCGAAATACTCAGAAGACGCGCATTTTCCAGACGAATTGCCTCCTTCCGCTCAGCGTGCAATGCGGGCAGGACATTTCCGGAATATCGCGCGAACGTGCGAATCGCCCGGGTGCGAACGACATTCTTTTCTGCCCATACTTTTCCACTTTCTTTCCCCCCTCTCCTTCTTATGCATACCTCCTTTCTCCTTTCTCTTTCTTCTTTGCACTTACTGCTTCCTTCTATCTCCCTCTCTCTCGCTCTTCCAGTACCTTTTTTTGGCAAATCTATTCGTGTTCGGGTTACGCCGAGGATATGGCGCCAGCACTCTTCGACACCTGAATGCGCAAATTTTCCGCAAGATCGAACGACAAAGCCTTAAAAAGTTCCAGATGTCATAAGAGTGCCGGATATTGTGTCTATATCTACGTGCACATGTACACTTGGAACCGTAGACTACACACATGACCCACTTGTCTTATCACGAAGGCTCATCACGTTTATCGCCATTTTTCATGTCTTCCTTTATCGACCATATGTACAGATGAGTCCGTTCGTGCAAGTACTACGTCAGCATTGAGTTAAATCTTTCCTTTTTCAAAAACAGCAAATCGATCAAAATTTCATTTTCCTTCCACTCGATTCTAATCTCCAACGGACGATAACGGTTGATCGATTCTCAAGCGAAGGATACTGATAAAGATTTGACGCAGATACGAAGTCGTGTTTCATATAAGGAATACAAGAAGTCTATTAATGAAAAACGTCAGTTCAGCAGCAAAGATATCTGATGTATACGTAAGGGAGACAGCTGAAATTATTACGTCCTCGTAATATTTTCAGTATCCTCCCTCCCTCTCCCTCCCGCGTCATTTTCCAAGAGGTTTCCGACGCAAGCGTGGCTAGTTACGCGAAATGGCTTAATTATGCAAAATGCACCGATAAGGCCGATGTTTCGAAAATTGCCAGGACTTAACCAACCAGGAATTTCCTGAACAAAGTCGCGACAGAACTTCTCTCATAACTTTATAGATACCCACTCTCTCACCATTTCGCGATGGGGGCAATAAACGTAATTGATCTCGAACAAGCAGTGTTAGCTCTCGAGTGAAGTTCTCCGTTGGTAACAACGATCTCTACCCTGTCATAGAAAAACATTTAACTTTTTATTAAATGCATTTTCAATTTGCGATATAAATACAAAATATATACTTCAACCGAATTAATATCACGACACGTTCTGTCGGAGTCGCCGATATTTCGTGATCTTAAAATATATCGAATATTTATACATGTATATATTTGTGTATCGGAAAAATTGTCAGAAGTAAATGCAATTTCGTTAAAGCAAAAAGTAAGTACGGAGATGCTCGAAGGCAATTCAATATTTAGGGGTATCAACTGGGATACACTTGTGTATACATATATATCTTCGCAGCGGACGATAGTCGGATGTAATTAAATGTAATTAAAGCGATTTTCCCAATTACGTTCTCGACTTCTTAAATGCAATGGTCAGCCAAATATCAACAGGTTGTTGATTTTACTGACCCCATTTTGTCTGGTATTTTACTTGGAACCTCCGTACCTGCCTGCGTGGCTCCACATTATCGGACTGTTGCTCGCGCGATAGAAATATTTCCCAGCAGAGTCGTTGAGTGCGTCTCCCAACGGTGCGCGAGAACAATTTTTTACTCAAATACCAAAATCTCTTTACTTTCAATATTTCATTATCTCTTTTGCAAACCACTTAAACTCTACCGTATATACCATGTACGTATTTTCCATATATTGGGAATGGAGCCGGTGCACGAATATTTAACATTTAGCGAAAATTCACTGAATGTGCCAACCACTATTGTTTGCTGTATCAATTCATATTTTATCGTCATGGATCAAATTGAACATTACGACGTGTCTCGCGCGCGATATCAATAACGTAAAATGAACAAATATTATTGTTATATCGCAAATATAAAATAACATACATTTTATCCCATCACTGTTTTTCGTTGCATTCGATTTTCGTTAGAGTTCAATAAATAATCGACTGCGAGAGAATAGTCGTCGAAAGGCTGGCTCTTCGTAACAGACAAAAAAAAAAGACGATTTTATCCAAAAAGGAAATCAGCTCTTTCGCGTGAAGGGAAGACTGCCGAAACAGAAGAAAAATAATACCCACGAAATAAAAGTGAGGTATCTTCGTGCTAATAATGAAAAGCCACGCGACGTAAGGCTTATCGTTAGGGGGAGAGAGAGAGAGAGAGAGAGAGAGAAAGCGAAGGAGGTAAAAGAAGAAAAAAAAAAAGAAGCAGAAAGCTTCCAGTGAAAAGCTGCGAGAGGGTTTACGGTTGAAGCCAGTACCTAACTGAATGTACCTATTCCACGGTTGAAAGAGATACCAATAATTACGTTGGTATCTTTTACAAAGTAAAGCCACGAAGCCCGTCATGAATGACGCCAATTTCTCTTCTCTTTCAAGCAGATGAAATTGGTTCGCAGTCAGCACCATCTCATTTTTAGTATCATATAGTTACTGAGGCAAATGCAGATATTCACCAAGGAAATGATATTCGTTAACTTTAATTGAAAGAGCAATATATATATGCACACACACTGTAACGTAGCGTTTATTGAACGATCTATTTGAAAGTCTCATCCATACCATTAGCCCATATGGTTCTATTGGATGAACCGTGGTAAGGTCTCCCTTCGAATAGAAAGATCCAACATTAACAGATCAAAGCACATATGGAGTTATTAGTCGAAAACAATGATCACATACTCAGCCAGGTAAACAAAGTCTAATACGAACCAATAAAAAAACAAGATTACCATATTTTGGAAATCGTTTTGAGTGATTATAGCGAATCGGTATGAATATCTCTTATACGTACGAACATGGGGAGGCGTGAGTGAATATTCAATTCAGAGACCGAGTTGTTTGTCATGGTATATTTGTCTATGGCGAAGGATTTCGAGAATACAAAACCAAGACTGGCAAGTACAGCTTGCTAGTGTAGACATTGGGTTAGGAGAAAAGAGAGGACGAGTGCAATGGTAGAGCCAAAGGGTTGCCCGTAGGATGTGGACACAGAGTTATACTAGGTCTTACGACACCCCAAGATCAGAAAGGCCAGACCAGTAACTACTGGGTGACAGGATTCATACTCCGTCCGTTATCTTTGTTATCATTCTTTCTTTGAGAATCGATCAATCGTTACCTTCCGTCATGGATCAGGATTCAACTGTACTGTCGTTGGACTGGGATCGATAGATCGGCTGAGAATCGGCGTTTCGAGTGATCTTATTTTTGAGGAAGATGACATATTGTTCCCTTACCCAATTCGCCGGACCTGCAGGACTAGCAGCTGTGCGGGACGACCCGTTTTGGTACAGGGTATTCGATCTAACGGAAATGAGTAATCGCTGATTGGATCAGGCAGTGGTCGAGTTTCGCTACCAGAAAGAGTCCAGTTTTGCCATTGCCGTCGCACGTGAGTGTCCGTTGGGAAGTTTAACCGAGATTACGTCACGATATGTGTGTATTACGAGATCACAACTCAATCCTGTGTTATATCACTTTACTTCACCTCAGGCAGGAGTTTTGATTGTGAGGCTTGAAACGTCTAGGCGTTACGTCACTTGATTTGCATCCATTTAAGAAGATGAAGCTAGGAGCCTCTGAATGCGGATTTCGCCCATTCACGTTTCCGTATACGTACTCTAAATCAATCATATTCAAATCTAATGTACCTTCCTACCTACTGTGTGTAGTTAACGTTTGCGACGTCTTAACAGGAGCCTTGACGCTTCATGGAAATACCAAATACGTAACCGTCCTCTTGTTTTAATACAAGAGGTTACTCACTGTAATTAATTCTCATTTCTCGTGATATTTCGTTCGTATTAATATTCATTTATCTCATTGATTCTATAGTTTGTTACTTTATTAACGCGCGTTATTCTCCTAACGTTATTCCGTATTGTCATACTTTAGAGGCTCTTGAATGTCTCGTCGATCGATGTGTTATCGTTGTCAGCTTTGAATATGTTTATGCAAATTAATGACGGGTCCTACGTCAAAGTGTTGTACCTCGTATCGTTGAATTTTGGGAAAATGACTAATTGAGGAAATTAATGAGATAAAATTACATGAATTCGTGTAAATAATAAGGTTTCCTATTCTTTATTTTCGATTCGTATACAATTTTTCTACAGACGCGCTTATGTCTCGATAAAAGGAACCTGCTCTATCGACGGTAGCAGATTTTATTTTTGCCTACTTTAAGACATCCCCGCTACATTTGTCTCTTCGCGAAGATATCGACAAAAGCTCTATTATTCTTCTCTGCGTTATTCAACGGGTAAAAATATTTGAAGCGAGGCAGATTTCTTTTTTCTCTTTTCTATAGTAACCATTGTCATGAAAGTGCTTTCGTCATGGATGACTACCTCAACGAAGCGTTTGCTAACTTTTGTCGGGTAAGAGATATTGCGGAAATTGAAGTTTTCATCATTATCGGATAAGAGCTTCGAAAGAAGCTTAAGAGTCTTAATACGTTAATAGACACCAATAAATTACTCAACAATCATTCTCCAGGTAGGAATTTTTTTTCTAAATAATTTTCAGCATCGATCAAGGATGTTGGTGTAAAGAATAATCGATAATCGATCAATGAGAATTTTACGTCGATCGGTACAGTTTTCCTGCTGGCGATTCGGCCTTCAACCAGTTAGCAGTTTCCAACAAAGTAAGACTTCCGTGCATGAGTTTCCCGATCACGTCAGTGGCTCCCTTCTCCCCAAAACTTAGAGGACGCTACGTGCCATTTCTCGAGGCATCCCGCACTGGGACTTGTAATTGATTTACAAGCTTCGCTTCGAGAGTTTCTGGGGACATCGGCGACAGCTTGCTCCTTGCCCTTCCTTGTTAAGAGACGGTGGGGCGCTATCTGCAGGAAGATTCGGGAGGCTCGGTCTCTACTGTCCCCAGGTTGCATCAATAGTTTAGAATAGAGAAACGAAGACTTACCTATGGTACTTGATGGTGTATACATATATCTATAGTCCAAGTACAGTTACTGGTTATCATCCAGAAAGAGGAAACTACGTACTTCCGGTAACAAGGATACGTACGTAAAGTTCAGTACGTATACGGACGTACTCCTTCGCGTAGAACTGAGGGAAAAGGCGAAGTTGCATTACTTCGGATAAAGTGGGATTAGCAAAAGTTGTCCCCGAGCCAAAAGGGGCCAATTCCCATAGCAACGTAGGAACGTGGTGCTACGGTTTTTTTTTTTTTCTTTCAGCCTCTTCCGTCCTGCTTCTATCGTTTCCTTCGGCCCTTCGGTAAATTTTTCGTGAGACGGAAAAACGATAATATTGTAAGGACGGTCACGGAACACTGAAGAATTCATCGGTCCCGGTTTACATTGAAAATTCTTATTTACGCATCAGACTCAATTTTCTATCTTCTATTTTATTAAATCCTACGAAAGTGATTCGCCAGAATTTTCTTCTCGGAATACCGATAAGCGAGTGTGTCACGAGTTAATATCTAGTCGTTATCTTACTTTTTTGTAAAACTTATCGGAAGATGCTGCGGATCAGTCTTTAGGGGGATACAGATATAAGGTCCCTCGTGTTGACCAACGTCAATCAAAAATCAGCCTGTCGGAAGATAGCGCCAAGGCGGTGAAGGATAGACGACGCAGAAGCGTCAAAGAAATTGCTGGGGGTTGGAAAAAGGGGCCTGTGTCCATGAGAATACCACTGACAGTAATGGCCATAACCGCGAGTGACATCTCGTGGGAAATGACACAACGAGACTAGTAATAGGACGCGTTGGGCATACAATTTTTTTTCTGTAGACGGCAGTTACCCCTGGGCAATGAGGCAACAAACAACGCTTTTTTATCTCGCCGCAAGCCACCAACGTCAGGCGTCGGGGCACTCTGTTGATTTTTCCTAGCGTTGGGTAAGTATTTGCCCGGCGCGTACACGAAACTCTGTCTTCGCGACAAGAAAACAAAAGCAGCTTCCCTTTAAATCAAGATAAAATTTCGTGACGGAAGGATGAACGGGAAGGGCGGGACACGGACGCAGTTGGGTAGCAAACTGTATGGAGAGATAAAAGAAAGAAAGAAAAGAAAAAAGAAAGGGTGGAGAAGGGAATCAGCCCGGGCTCCAATCAGCCGGAAAATTAGGTTACATAAACATCTTTGTTCGACTACGCTATTTTCTACTTGGGCTTCATTCTTCTTTTATTCTTTTACCTCTTCCTCCAGTCCCACACTCCTCTTCCCTTTCTCTTCGAACTCGCACGTTACGTGTGAAAATAATTTGTACCTCGTATCCTTTTGCCTTTCGCTTCGCTCATTCCTTTATCCGTCCGATGCGATCCTTACAATTTTTCCAATTTCATTTTAAAATTCGATCGATATGTGGGATTTCGTAGGGGTTCCGGGCAAAATAAAATGAAATTAATAATTCTTTTGATATACGTATATATGCATATGAGTATACATAATACAGACAGTCGTATACGCATGTCAGGTTGAAATATAAAAATCAATAGCACTAGCCAAAAATGGTCCATCACCGAAAATACAAGTCACGTCAAAGTCAACTTGGCTGTCCGAGGAAGTTTGAAAACTTCAAGTCCTTTGCCCATCCTGCCCTTTCTCTCGCAGTTTCTGCCCTTTCATCCCTTAACACCGCTGTACACCCTCACGCTCTCGGACCCTTCTCTCCAACGAGACACTAATTTTTCCTGAGAGTTTAACGTCCCTGAGTTTTGGCTAAGCACGTTCACGAGAGTCTCTTGCTTGACAAACAGTTTATGCGCGCTTTCCGTAACCCTCACTCGCTCTCACTCTCGTTAATAGTCGTTCTCACTCCGTCACTCGCGCACAAGCTACAAGACGTTAAGGGCCGACTAGGGTAATAAGCTTTGTCAATTTTGTGAAGATTAACCCGGAAGCTCGGGCTTACTTAACTGGCAAGATACTTTCTCTCACGCAAAATGGTGAATCGTGCGACGAAGGGGTTAACAACTTCACGCGTGTCGTCATTTATCGTTATTCTTTGATAACTGTCTACGGAGTAATATCAGTAGGGGAGAAAGACAAACTGCGAACCGTAAAGGTTGTGGCACGGTTGGAACCGACAAGCAGCACGTAACTTTTGACAGGTTTTTCGAAAACGCAAACAACATGCATTTGTAGCCACGTTCACGCTTCTCTACTGTTTGTATGCATTTCCTTATTCAGCTTGATTTCGCCTTGGGTATATATAGTACATGCGCGTGTGTACATAAATTTGTATGGAACGAAGAGATAAAGGAGGCCAAAGACTGTAGACGCAAGAGAATTCCAGATAATGCAGTTTCACATACATTGCGGCTTGATTTAATTTAATAAATTATTTATTCAGTTGTACGTCCAATTCTGGCAATTTTATCAAATGAAGGTATATTGAAATTATTATTAAAAATTTCTGTAATTCTCGATTTAAAAAAGTACAAAAGTTTGTCGCTGATTTGTCTTTAAGAAAAATTCTTATCAAAGCTGAACAATGCATTCGTATGTCAGTCGCAGTGCGAACGAGTGGCGAAAACGAAAAATTGAAATACACCCAAATGACACAGGACGGGTCCCTAGATAGATACGTACCAAGGAAATACCTTGGTTTGTTGATTAAAAATTTTTCATATTATCCAGAGACCCGAAAGTATTCAAATGACAAAAAATATCTCCCGCTAGAAAGAACAAATGACAACCATTAATAACTAAAGAAAAAAATACATAAAGGTACACAGAGCCATTGAAAAAGTTGACAAATTTTCAGGGGGCAGCACTGATCCAGTACTCGAACGAGAAGGGTAATACTACTTCAGTACAGCTTTTTTTCACTTTATCTTTTTATTTTATTTTTTTCATTTTAAGCCTGTAACTTATTAGTGCAGTCGTCACTCGATAAGAGACCGTTCGATAAGTGATAATTGCTCCTTGGATCCTCTTGGTCGAGAACACAAACTACCCCTACTGACAGATTCTTGTGAAGTTTGTTCGGAATTGCTTGATAGGGGCTAGTAAGCTATTTCCTGATTTTTTCCATCTTACGTCTTATCTTCAAGTTCAACTTAACTGTCATTGCTCAGCTTTAACTTCGACTGAACTTTCATTGCTCAACTTCAACTTCGACTCAACCCCTATAATCTCGCAATCATGGTCTTATTGAGCGACGACTGCAATCATGCGTTTGTGATAGGTAGATCGACTCAAGTTTTTCAGTTTGTTTCGAAATATTTCAAAATAACGTTATCACCAATGAGTTCTTCATTCCTTCGCTCTACTGCACTTCTACTAACGAGGAGGGCTTATTAATTTGCGAAAAGGTGTAACGGAGTGTGTTAATATATTTAAATAAGAGCGTTCCTGCGCGGTTACCCAGTTATATATACATACATATGTATGTCCTACAGTATAGACGCTATTTGGTTATTACGGGCATTTTCCACCGTCCCTGCAAATCGCAAACGTCAGCCATTGTTCTAGAGGGTGCGTACTAACCATGAATTTTACTTAGCAGAGCAGCGAGTACAGACAGATTAAACATACATACGTTCATTTATCCAGCCTGTACGAAACCTTTAAAAAGACTATTCGCGTAATAAGAATTTACCGTACAGCCCGTAAACATTGTAAAAACGAAATTCCCAGCAGCCTCTAAAGTATATCTGTGCGACACCGTATATGACTATCAAATATATATCTATGTATAATGAATATCTTGGCAGTCCTCATTTATCTCTAACGTATCCCTTAACGCCAGCAAAGGCAGCAATGTACCTACATACATTGCCGTAAATTTCTCTAGGAAATTCGAACACTTTCGACCTGCAACAATATAACGACGAAATTGGCACAGCTACTATCTGTTGGTCCCGGTTAACCGCACGGTAGACTAGCGCGCAATGTAAGGCGCTTATACTAGGATTAGCAGTCGAAATGAAGTGAAAATGTTTGCCAAGAGTAAGACAGGTCGCGCGGCTCTAAAGCACAATTGTCTAGCTCGGCATTATAATGTTTACGAGAAGGGGACGCGTAGCTACGGTAACCTGAATGTGCTCTAGCTTGGTCGGTGGTTGGCTGGCTGGTTGACTTGCTGGCTGGCTGGCTGGCTGACTTGCTGGCTGGCTGGCTGGCTGACTTGTTGGCTGGCTGTTTTACATACATCCTCGTTCGTAGCGTCACCTGAAATTTGAAATTGCTACGAAGCCTTAAACCAGAACGAAGAGCAAAAGCTTTTGTTTGCGTTTCGCGTATTTATTGCCCTCGCTTCGGTACTTTGTTGTACGGAATTGTAGAGCAAATTAAAGGCGCGTATCCATCGTGTTGTAACGCGATATAACGGCAATCTTTCGATAATCCCTTATCTATACGGCATCATTAAAATAACCACAAAGCTATTACGCATTTCGTCCGTAATATGTCATGTAAAGGTCTTTGGTTTCAAACCACTAGCCATTTCAAACGTACATGACAAATCTGATACGTCTCGAGAGATCGCGTTTATCATACGTTTCGTAATATTATGCGGTTACAAAGAGATTTAATATTACAATCACAGTTCAGCCAGTGCGAAAGAACAGTGCGAGTATAGGTAGAAATACTCGTGAGAATATTGGAGTTGTGTGTCTTTCTTTGTCTTATGTACGTAAATGCCCATAAGTCTGTCCCTTTCGCACTCGCGTTAGGTACAGGATATTATGAAATTTTGAGGATTAAATGCTCCATAATATTTTTTAATCAAATTAATGAATTAACAATGTTCATCCGGAAATTTTGTTTAATTTATATAATCAACAGAGCGTTAAAAAATAATATTATTCACCAGAGAAATTTTATATACAATTGTGTATGACAGCTGTCAAGGATTGACGTGTTTAAACGCATATGTAAATATACATATACATATATGTACTTGGAGAATCTCCGAAAATTCTATCATAGCTTTATTTGAACTACTGGAGATGCTCCATTATGCAAAAAAAGGATTTAATTCCATTTGCAATTCAGGAATCTAATACAATTATTCACTTGGTATTCGTTTAAAGGATTCCAATAAAATTGGTTATCTAATCGCGTACACGATCCGCAACGAAAACGTACGACGGGGCTAAAAATAAGGGAAAAAAAAAATATTTGTAGAATTAAAAGTGAATTTTGTAAAAAGCAGAAAAAGTAAGACCTGTCATAAATTGTAGGATGATCGCGTGCACGTAGTTATTATTAATTTTCGGAATATTACATTTTTGTTCAAGCTCTTTTATTGGGCTTAAAACGAATGCACGTTAACGTGAGTGATAACAATGCTTACACGTAATTCTACAATGGTTTTGCAAGTTTCCTGCTTTTTGCTGTATGCGACTCAAGTGCGCATGCGCGGTTTTACCTCGCTTCTCATTTCTCCGGTATTTCTCGTTGTATCTCGAGTAATTTCTATCGTGCGGGACGACAGTTCATTAAAAAGAGGCGATTACGATTGCCCTCAGTCTCGTTCACCTCCCTCGCATTTTGCAAGGAGAAAACACGGCATAATAACGTGCAACGCGCTTATTTTGATCTTTAATGTGCAATGGCGCTTGAACGTGAAAATAAAGATACATGCGTTTCTGTGCCATCAATTCAAAATATTTCGTTTGTTTCTTAATTGTCTTATCAAAAGAAATAAATATAACATATACGAACGTTAGCGTCTAAAAATTCTATTATATTTATCTTATCGTCTGTATTATACCGAGAGGGATTTCTAAAATAAAGTCAAAATGGGAACCGAAGGTAATCGATGACTCCCTGGACGATCTCCTTGTGAAATTATAATTTCGCCAAGGATATCGCCTGGGGTAAAAGTAAACTTTAAACTCGACCGAATAAATTTTCTTCGAGTCACCGCAAACCTGCCGGTTGGAGAGATGGTATTTGATATCGACATAACCGACCCTTGAAAAATCCAAGCGAGTAAGAAGGGAAAACCTAGAGGGACGATAGCTGGATGGATATGAGAATGGTGGAAGATGAACAAAAAAAATTCTCATAAAGATTCATAAATATTTTATAGCCCCTCTTTAATTGTGCAATTGAGTCAAATTCAGAGAACGAAGAAAGACATCCTCCCTCTGAGATGACGAATTAAAATTCACGTTAACCCCGAATGACCCTCTCGTGTTAACTTAATGTCGGTCACTTTCGTCGCGCTGTGAATTCTCATGATGGTCTTAAAAATGCCATTGAGAAAACTTTCGATGGTTATTGCATCCTTATTGAAATAACCATAGACTCGTTAAATAATTGTACAGCTAACTTCACTAATTTTCTGTATTCTTGTTTTTATTAGCTTTGATTAGGTTAGGCTGCACTATTTGTAAGCCACGAAGGGCACCGATCGTATGGCAATTGGCCTTTCGTTGTTTGTACTTGTTGTTTCAGTTTGAATTCCCTGTAGCTACAAAAGGACAGAACTCACGTCGTCTATCGGTTTTCCTCAAGCAGTGTTATCGAGCTTGGATAACAAAGTTACGCACAAAATTTTATGGACGGTGCATTTCGCTCTCAAGCTACTAGGCGGTCGAGTTGCAAGTTACTGGTAAATTTAACAAAGTAGAAGTCCGGTTATGGATGGATAGGTTCCCCATAGTTAGTTCTATTCCCTGTGAGCGAGCCATAATATTAGTCGTTGGTTTAACCTGGTTACACGTTCAGACTTAGTTTTCGAGAATGCTTGATGGCTAGTTTCGCGAATGAAACATATTAGCGAACGAATTTTGGTATAGTTGACAATTGTTCTATTTAATAACCTACGATAGGCTGATCAGCCCAAGGAAGAATTTATTGTAAAATGGCAAAATCTTGAGCCAATGACGTCGACCAATCTTTTAATATTGGCACTCAATACTGGGTCACTAAATCAAGCGTAACGCTTCCTTCTAATGGTCCTATATTGGCAAAATATTTTGGACCAATCACGGTAGCACGTCGATTCACAGTGTAAGTTAAAATGATAATTAACGACGATATAATTTATACAATTAATACTTATTTAAAGTTATATTATAAATTATGAAGCAATACTAGCAACGTTAAGTGCTGTCTGGCTATAATTATTATCGTAGAATACAATACCTAATAGCGATAGATATACTCTATATTTTACTATAAGATTCTAACAAAGGCCTATATCCACCGTATATATCTCTTAGACGTGATGAGCTTTTACAAAAACTACACAGCTCAAGTCACAGTAAAAGTTAGCAGTTATTAGAACGAAATTAGATTTCTCCGTCGTCAACTTCTGCCTTCTTGTTCAGAACCACCTAAAAACCCGTACCTCGTAATCCATTTGGCATCAGAAGCACGGTAGAATGCAGAATCGACGAGTACCAGCAGATAAGAGAGTGGAATTTTTCACGTGAAAAGAAACCACTCGACGAGTGGAAGTAAGCGACGGGGCGAGAAGTAGAATGTAAAAGAGGCAAAAGGGGGTTCAGGAGGAGTAAAAAGTCGAGGTCCCGAGGGTCAACCAGATTGGCCAGAATCAGTGGGGAGAGGTGGAAATGGAAGTATTTATTGGCACGACTCCAAATGAAAATAGGATATTCAAAGCCCAGAAATGGCAGTAGTTCGCGGAGGCGCTTTAAAGTTCTCATTAAGCGATCGAGGTCTGTGGGACACTTCTGTGTCTCATTGTTCGCTTTGTTTGGTGTTTACGCCGTTGGAATATACAGGGTCCGGGATAAGGGACGGGCGGGAGCCAGAGGATAGAACGGAGAAGGAGGAGGAACGGGGACACAGGGTAGCTTTCATTAAGCTTGCATTGTCTCTCCACCGCACTGTTATCGCCGAGTGAATAACTTGGAAGCTCCGTCGTCGCACGTCCTACAGTCGACGGTTCTTCCGGCAAGGCGTCTACAGCGACCCCTGGAAACATCCATGGCGTCCGCGAAACCCCATTGCAATTTGATGCACCCTCGATTTATTTCCTGGTCCCCCTGACGTCACCAGCGTCTTCGTTCCCACCCTTCTACTCGATCTGCTATATGCCTGCTGCTCGTCACCAGAGACAAGACATTAACGAGCCGCACCGGCAATAACACCGGTAAACGCTCTAATGGCGTCGACGTCTACGAGCTCCCGCTTTCAAGCTCACTTCCGCTTCTGCTTCTGGGAAATAGTAATGAATGCCTCGCGGAAAATCTCGACTGGCTCTCCATTAATCCCTACGCGGGTTCAGTTCTACGGCTCGACTAATTGCCAATAAATTTTCAGTTTCGTCCTCGCCCGACAGAGCCAACTCCACGTTTTCCCTCTTCCTAACCGACTATCCGTCCTACTTGGACCACTTGATGGTTATGTGTTTAAACCCTGTACTGTATTACGGTAAAAGATTAACACACGGGAGGCTGAAGAGATAAATTCTAATTTCAAGTAATTACATATTATTTATATTAAATATGTTATTCACTGAATTTTAATATTTATATGGGTTTTTATATTTGTTTCAGACACTCCGTCGTTTGCGATAACGAGATTACCCGGATTTGGTATACCGATCGTCGAGGGTATGTCTGTCAGTCTGAAATGCGAGGTGGATAGCAATCCGTCCAGCTCACCAATTTGGCAACGGGGTAAGCAAAATGGTTGAACTTTCTCTCTCTCTCTTTGTTTCGTTTATTTGGTTAGCTGTAAACCTCGATGAATTCGCCAAAGGGGAATCCGTGTATATTGACCTGAAACTATCAGCGGAACGATCGTAGAACCGTGACGATTTATCGTTCGTTCGCCGGTAGCATTTCCGGCGATTCCCAACGAATGAATGTATCTCGCTGTCCACATACTGGACGGCTACCAATTATTTTCCATAGAAACGTTAAGATACTAGCGGGTTACGATATTCCCTTATCGTAAAGGGAGTCGCCATTTATTCTTCTCCATCCTTGCCTCGTATGTACAATATACAAGTATGCGGTATGTGCGTTTAAATAGTTATATGTTCAATGCAGAGATCGAGTACACGTATCCTAATCACTGTAAACACTCGAGAGTCCCAAACCAAACCAAAATACGTCGGTCGGTGTACCAACGGCAGCTTCATAATGGATGAAGCGACTCCGCATTCATGGCTACGACTACTGTTTCAATTAGCTCAATGGTATACTGTAATTACATTATTTCGTACCACCAGCAGACACGAACTGTTGCACGAAGCACGAGGCAGGTTGACTTAAGGATGCAATTCATATGAATTGGAAATTGATATTTATTTAAATATATATATATATATATACATAAACACAGATCTTATAACTCTATGAAATTAACAGACGGAGAAAATTGTTTTTTGGATAATAAACGCAAAAGTAACCGTGGATATCTAAATATGTACAAATAAATATTTATTCACCGGAAAAGCTCTTACCACAGCCAACCGCAGCTCGTAGTATAACGGCATCCATAAAACTCTGAAAGTTTATATCTGCCGGTACTTTTAGTTTCTTCTACTTTTATTCGATGCTTTTCTTTCGCTTTTTCCATCGTTTCTTCGGCTCTTTCCGCTGATTCTTATGCGACGCTTTTTCTATATATCTTTCTCGCCTTCTCTCTCTCTCTCTCTCACCTTTTACACAGATCTCAGTCACTGTCTCTTAAACCGATGATTACTCCATTGCGTCGATCGGCGCGTTTCCACGTAGCGACGCGATAAATTTCACGAGTGACAAAGTAGAATGACATTGCATTGCCGAGAAATATGAAGTTGGACCGGAAACTTGGTGCTTTCGATAAAACACAGCAGGTTCCTACGATTTCACGATTTTCTCCCAGCAGTACCTACACGTTACCACTGCCACCATCTTCTCTGACCCAACGCCCGACGACATTAACCTACATTCTGGTATTTGTGCAATGGTGGTAATGTTGGGGTAGTACACAGTATACACACTAACCTATATATACATATATACAGATATATGTAACATGGAAAATATACAACGTGCTTTGCGTAATGGTTAGGTGCAGCTAGACATTTCGTACGCTTGGTCGCAAAACTGGAATTAATGTTTGTTCTAATGGATGTATCGCTCTGTGAAATTTCCGCGCGACGAATATTTCGGCAATGAGAATTGCCAGCGTGTCGTCTGCTTGTCATCTTCATTGCCAAATACATCCTGAAGAGCGTCCCTATCAGCCTTTCAACGATACCCAGAGACGTTCCTATAGGTATAACATAAATGCATCCCGTTTCGGCAATAGTCTCATCAACGCGAATTCCATAATACGTGACGTCACACGAAACGTGACAAAAGCGCACAATTGTTCGTATTAATGACGTTAAATTTGTTGTGCTGTATTTTAATTTGTTCTTTGTCAGATTTAAAAAAATTTTTTATCTCTCGAATCTTTTTTTTTATTTTAGTCCAACTACGCCTTTATGTTCAACTACGCCGGCTATCTCGTTACTTCTCTGTTATATCGATTGCCATTCGAGCGGCAGGATACCGTTTGCTGCAATACTATTCTGAGTACGTATTAATCGCTGGGTTGGTTGTTCCATTCAAACGGATTAAAAGAACCGAACGTTCCGAGGGAGAGCTTTCAATGTAGCAAATGGATTTTAAAACATCAAATGTTGATATACGTTACCGGTGAAATGATACTGACGTATTTTTTTACCTATTAAAATATTAGCACGGATCAACCTTTTAAGTGGGGCTTTGGCGTAATGGTTAAAAAAAAAAATGATACAAAGCACTAAATAATTAGGTTACATCAGATAGAGAAAATTGAGTTATGAGTACCGAGTATCGTCGTACCGCCTGGATGATGGTAAAATCGATGAAATTGCGCATCCACAGCCTCCATCAAATAACACTTATTATTTCATTATATTGAGTGGTTACGCCAGCTGGTGTACTTCTGGAAAATTCTTCTATCGTTAAGATACCTACCTGAAAAACCTGTGATGGATGTAGTGACTTTACTGGATAGTTTCTGCAGAAAAGGAATGCGCCGAGCTTCTACACTTTCTTTCCTTCGGTTATAACGAGTAAGAAGTTTCGAACGAGGCGCACTCATTATTCATATTTCACCTGGGAATAATGTCGTTTCGCAATACCGCTTTAGTGGTATCAATCCTACCTTACTTTTCACTAACGATGCCATCTCGCTATTTAACTGCTTGACTTGACAGCTTGATAAAGTTGGCAATTTTATTTATTTATTTTTTTTTTTCAAGTACCTCAAAATTGCAAATTATCCAGACCGTAGTCCGGAGCAGATACGATTTCATGCATAGGTGCCATTATTTGGATTATTATTATTATTACAGGCACAGGGTACGAGTTCTCCCATTACGAAGATATTCAATTAATTCCGCTTTCGTGCGACAGCGTCTGGATTTTACGACGTCGAGCGTCGCGCCGGTCGCCTCGTGAACTCATCACGCCCGATCGGCCTTAATCTCCATTCATAGAGGCAATCGAGTGATTGCGAATAAATTCGCTTTTTCGTTTCGCGATATCCATTGCAATTAAAATATTTAAATATATTTTTAAGCACGTCACGCGACGACGCCTATGTCTTTCTCCGAATTCCTTTCTTTTCTCCAGTATATCAAATTTCGTCTTATTCTCTTCCCGTCTCTCTTTTCCTTTTTCTTTTTCCTTTTATTAAAATCTTTTCTACCCCGGATTACCAGGATTCGTTTCGACGCCCGCCGTCTACCCTCAATTTCGACGTTCCTAAAACGACGTCATGCCGGCTCGTCCGATCGTTCTCTTGGAAATGAACTCTAGGCGTCATGGATTCACAGGTGCCTATTCCTTTACCATAGAATCTCGACTTTTCCTCCTAGCGATCAATGAATAGCTGCTTCGTACCAAAGAAGTAAAAAGCCACGAATCGCATCTTCCATTCGAACGACTTACGCTTAAGGATCTTCGGTGAAAACTTATTGTCACTGAAATTCCTAAAGAAATAACTCCCACTCCCATTATCTTCTTACTAAAAAAAAAATTACAAAAATTCCAACCAACAATAATTCCCCAAGACTCTCTTCCCTCGCGTCAACAAAACCTTCATACAATTTCGTATTTGTACCGCGATACGATTCCCGAAGTTTCGAAAGTTCCTCCTTCAGTTCACTCTGTTACGTAAAATTACGTATAGCCGTTCGGATATACCCAAATCCTAGAAAATGCTTACCGTTTGTATGCCTATGCGATACTTTGCCCAGCACAACGTAACGCTAACGTTTCCAGTTTCATTTCTCTCTTCGTATCCACTACGATTCCCCATTCGACTCCAGTTCGTTTGTTTCCGCGCCAAATTGCCCGAACGCTCGCAGTAGCCTTCGCAATGGCAATGGAACCAAAGGAAGAAGAAAATGTCGTGCTTTTTGGCCAAGTCACGGCCTCTCACTATTTCATATAGAATGGTTGGGCATCCTGCACAACTTGCTATAGATACTGTTAACACAATCGAGCGTGCCTTGGCAGCATTGCTCTACCCTCCTTTTATAAGGATATCCTCTTATCCGAGCCATATGAAAGTTCGTCCAGTACCTCACTATATATATTTACTGTATAAGATACACGAACGATCCTCTCGGCCGCTTCCTGTTCATCTCATACTTTTACGTTGAAAATTCTCTTCGCTTTCTTTATATCATTCGTACTCTACATCCGCACGTACTATTATAGTTATATCCCCCTTTCGTGTTTCCCATTGTCCTACATTCTACGCAAGCATTTCGGACTGACGAAAACCAACAGCTGCAACCGAGAGTCAAGGCAGGGTTTCATACACGTATATGTATATGAAGGATACGAAGGACGTATGTGGAGTATATTATTGTGCATATAGGTAGACGCTTATATGTATACATACCGTATGATACATATCTCGCGTTTTTCGATATCGAGAAGAGTCTCGGCTTTCGCATCGCTTCTCGGCCTAGTTTCTTTTTTTTGCTTTTCTTCCTCTAGCATTGTGGGTGCGATTAAAAAAAAAAGCTCAGAATCCATATACGTTCACATATATGGGTACGACGTGTGCACTGGGGAAGAGAGGGTGGAATGAATAAAGAGGGGTGGGGGGAGGGGGGGGGGTAGGTATCCGAGGACGCGGCAACGGCTCGTGAGCTGCACCGATTTCGTCTCTAATTAACGTACAACACTGTCGTTTGTGTTACAGACAATGGACCACCTCCAGTGGAGCAGAGTGACGATGGATGGTTGAATTTCACGAAAATTACTCGCGCCGAGAGCGGCTGGTACAAGTGTTACACGCGACACATGCTTGGGATTTTCACGAGCATCGGCTACTTCCTCAACATTCGATGTGAGTACGATGGCATTATGGATACGGGATGCAGAGAAGATTGTCTTGAGGAGGCTGGCAATAGAAGGCTGCTGGCGGATGCCTTGCTGAAAGTAAAAAGAGATACAGAAAAAAAAAAGGCAGAAGCGTGCGCGCTGTAAGACAATGACAAAGGTTGATGGTTGCAAAAAAAGAAAGGGAAGGGGGGGAAGAATTTTTATACGTAGACGAAAGAGATCAGTATTATTTTTCTTGAAAAGCGAAAGGATCCTACCGGTTCGTTGTTATCACCTTGCGTTCTGCTTTTTTTTCCATTCTCGTCTCTCGCACCTCTCTGCCCCACCCCTCAAGACACAACGGTGTCTTCTCTTTCCCTCCCACCAAGTTTTTTTTGTATTTCCTTTCTTTTCTCTTGGGCCTTAACGACTCCATAAGGCTTCGTCACGGTTCGTTAGAAAAACTGAAAAGAAAAAAAGGCTGAAAATCCAAAGAGAGAAACTTGGGCGCTGTCTTTGAGTCTTTGTCGAAAACGCGTCACGGTTCCAGCGATAGTTTCTACGTCTGTAAATGCAGAAGCGTTACCGATAACCGGAAACCGCAGTCATTTGTCAGGGACGGAAACCACCGGGCCAGCCGGAAATTACTCGTACCTTGTCGTGAAAATTTGCAAATTTCCTCCAGTCCTCCATCCGCCTCGCGCCGACACTCCGTTAATACGTAGAGCGCAGAGGTGAGGAGCGAAGGGGACGTTGAGTAAATAGGATTTCGCACTACTGAAATCCATGTCCGTCCTTACCACTTCACCATCTCCAAGGCTCATCCGGTGATCTGGAGGATAGAAGGGATACGGTGGGTAGGCTTCCGAGCGTCTAATCTCCACGCAATTTAGATGGTTGGAGTATAAACCGTAGCGTCCTTCGTGGAATTATCGATTACAAGCTTCGCACTGCCTTAGTATATCCAAGCGCCTCAAGGATAATCTCATCTAGGATAATGGAGCAATAGTTCCTATAGAGAGCCCGACGATAGCGTGGTCGACGTTGAATTCGAGTGAATTTGCAAGAATATACTATACGTATGAATAGTACCGTAAACTTATGTCCAGGAAGAAAACATGACTGCAGACTCGCGTCTGCGTTCACTAGCTGTTAAAAGGATACACGAGGGTACGGAGAGTCTTTTGTCGTTATTTTTTTATTTTCATTGTGCATCGCTTTCTTTTTTCCTTCCCCTCATTTCTTCTCTCACGTCATCGTGCACGTACCACCGTTTCCACCCTTTTCCGTGTTTACTATCGCGTTACCATACCGTTTGCTTGAAAAATCCGAGCAAACGATGAAATAAACGGAAAGCGTAAAGGGTCTTGTCCCGATGCTGTAGCACTTTGATCCCTTTGTTTTCGAATGGGCTGAGCCGGGGGATCAGTCCGCTAACTCAAAGAACTTCTCCTCTCGAATCCCCTTGTGGCACCATTCGTCTTTGATTCCCAAGTAGCGAAGAGGAGAGCCGTACAGCGTTCACAGGGCTTCCCCACTCCATGGTCTCGTGTGGACAGAGCTTTAGCTACGAAGCAAACAGAGACGGACACGTATAATTCCAAGTAGAAATCGAAGCCAAACGGGACGGTAGTACTCGAGGATGAGGTTGGGACGAGGACGAGGAGCTGTGCCAGAGTTCTCTCTCTCTCTCTCTCTCGACCCCAGGAAGCTGAAGAAAAGAACGACGCCAAGATACCGTAAAAGTTTATCCCTCGTACGTGCACCAGATTCAAATGTGCCGACGAGGATTATCCGAATGACGAGAGTTTGCCACGGGATGACGCGGATGCATTCGTGAACGCGCATATCAATAGACCCCTTGCACGTGGGATATACCGATATCTTCCTTTTACTCGTACGAAGATTTAGCGACTTGACGAAACCGCGTTTGTTTGTTCAGTCGACCGTGACATAAACTTCTCACTTCGCAGAGTGGAATTAACCTCAAGTTGTACTTTCGAATTGATCCAGATGATCCGGACTTGGAGACGGAAGCTGAGGCGCTCAACGGGGAAGCCACGGATTCACGAAAAATGGAAGTTCAAATTGGCGGTGCAGTTACTCTCGAATGTGACGGCGGATGCTGGGGACATGGACCAGGGATGGAGCCTGTCGGTGGACCTGGACCACTTGCCCTGAGTCGTGTTGTTTATCAGGAAGCCGGTGAATATCGATGCGTCGCTCCTGATCGAAAAATGCAGGATACCTGGCGAGCGCAGTTACCTTATCACATCAAAGTTACCGGTAAGTTTCTGACACTTATCGAATTGCGTTATAACGGTACCAGTAAGCTCGAACACACTATACCTTATAGTTATAACTACAGCGTCAGAAAGTCAAGCAACCCTCTTATCCCGCAGTCTGTCACGCGACTAGACAGTCACGACATTACCTAGTCAAATCGCTATGCTTGCTGTTCGCTGTGTCGTTTGCGGCACGCTATAGAAATCCGATAAGTCAACTTACCGTACTTGTTGCCTCGGAAATGATGTGATTACGCTCGGGTATCACTGACGTGTCTGAAACGCCACCGCGTACGGTACCTACCTAGCTACCTACCTAGTTTACCCACACGATACAAATAGACAAGGTATAACCACTAGCGATCATATTTTAGTCAAGATACGCGCAGGGTCCTAAGAGGTCAGGCTCAAAGCAACATCAGTTTCACTTTGAGGGTCTTGTCAACGTTTGGGTTCGTAAGGAGATGGCCCCTCAAAGTGGAACTGATGTGCACACGAGATATACATAGAGTCAGCCAATCGGCGAGAAGAGAGGATCCAGTGACGTCACACTGTCCAAATGCGGAAAACCGCTAATAGCTATAGATCGTTTATTTGCATCGTCGTTTATTTGCTCTGTCTCAGGTGGCACAGCTACCCTCCTTCGATACGCATCCACGTCGCATATCGTATGAACGTAGCTTCACCCAAAGAGCATTGCTGTAACAGTAATACACTTTCAGAGGTATAATCAGTGCGCAATCTCTGTACTCCAGTGCACCAGGTAATAGAAGCTTCAGGATGCACCCCCAATTCCTCCTGTAATCACTTCCTGACATTCACCCCGTAAACTGTGCGTCAAGCGAATGACGAGTAGTCTGTGTGTGTGTGCGCGTAATAACGTGCGGGCTCACTCCGAACGTTTTCACAGGGCATCTCTATCGTCGACTTGGTCCATAGATATACAGACACAACAAAGCACAGTGGTGCAGTCGCATCCCACTCCGGGCAATAGGTTAATTGAAAATCTTTGCGAAGTTGAAGCCAGAGAGGATAACGTGTATCCTTTGAGAATGGGTACGTCTCATCGGTTGTGGGGAGGGACGCGCGGGGACGAAGGGGACTGGAGGGTGTAAAAGAGAAGCGTCCTTTTTATTTGATGAGACTCTCTGGGGAGTGAATACGCCTTGGAGAATGAAGGTTTTCGTAGAGGTTGGCGCTTTCGAACTTGCTTCCTTGCCTTTGGATCTCTCGGCTACGCTGTATGTAGGTGAAGGAAAACAAGTTTATGACATGGAATGGGAATTGGTGCGTCGTAAAGCTGGGGGACGGCTTACGCCGACGACATATTGGATGATGCCGGCCTGACGTTACTTGATAGGACAAAACGGTATTGGAAATTGAGAGACTCGGGGACTTGCAATTTTTCTTTTTTTTTTTTCGTTTATATATTCGACGTTCGTGATTCGGATTTGTAAATTTTTGCTTTTTTCGTTGAGTGCCAAGTGGACGTGGAATGTTGGACAGAATGTATGTAAATGAAAGAGAATTATTTGACTGAATTTATGGGGATCGTGATGGAAAGGTGGATTTTGATTTTTTTTTTTTAGATTTTCAATTCTCTCGTTCTGTGGTAATGTCCGTTGATTTTTTATACTTGATTCTAGTATGTTTTAATACTATCAGCTTGATTAACGATAATAATGTAATTAGGGAGAAATTAGTATTTTCAATTGAATCTATACGTGTACTCATCAAAGTGCATTTAAATTTTCCATCGATATTAATATTTAACGAATAGAAATTTTATGATATTTGTTATAGCAATTATTTGAATTCTGTTTAATTACAGTATTATGCAAAATTTTATGAAAAATATGTCTAAAAATTATTATATTGCAACTGTGATCGTCGTGTCTTGATTATCATCGATAATTGCAATTATTTACAAAAACCGAAAATTTTTAATTCGAAATTCTACGGATAATCAACTTATGTAGGCATTCGCTGAAATCAAAAAGATTTTTTTTCACATTGACTTTTCCATCGCTGTTTATTAAATTTCATAATATATCGGGAATATTGCAATTTTTACAACCTTTCTCATATTACTACGAGACTGACCAGTGAACAGAATATATTACACATCGTTGCGAACATAACACAAATTGGTTCTCAGGTTCCAATTTGTAGGCGCTCTTTGACGGACTACCGTAAAAGGTTATTTTCCATTGAAAACATGTCGGCCACAGTATTCAAAGCTAAAATCCTGCCAGGAACACTGCATGTTAAACGTTTAATTGTTAATCGGATATTAGTTGAATTTATTGTTTTTTGTTTTGGATCTACATATCTTTGAGCACTGTTGCCATTTTTTCAGAGGATAAACACGTAACAAATGAAACCGGTCTATAGTCTAAAATAAAAAGTAAATATATTATAAATTGTGCAATCGTCCTTGGCTATGAAAAACACTTTACATTTCCTTTAAATATCATATGAAACTAAAACCAAGAACATGACCACTCAGAATTCAATGACACAATTATGTAATCACATAGAATGTTAGATCCGGAAAATTCCGGCAGATGGCGCTGTTAAGCACCTAGGATAGTTTCGAAAAATTCAGATCAATATAAATCAAATAAATTGAATTCAAATTACGTTCAATATATGTATATCGAATACACGATACGTCATAGCCACATTGCATTATAGGATACGTATGCCAATCTGTTGCACATCGCCAAAAAATGATATAAAATAAAATAGCACAAAATACGAAACGAACATGTAACATGTTCCAAATGAATATCGGACCTTACCCACAATTGTAGCACGGAACGTTTGATTTTGATTCATATTCCCGTGTCGATATATCACGCAGGAAATCGAACGACTGTTCGAACTGCTCGAATCTCATCGAATATTCATCCAGCTGGTAAACATAACCCACTCGGGAATCTACTGGTAACGTGTCAGTTAGAGCCACCGCATAGAATTGGCGATAGGTATATGGGATGCATAGAGGCATTGGACATCAGAGCTCGTTAAATCCTACCAGACTCCCCATTTCTCACGGTACTCCTATTCTATACCCTATCTCGATCTCTAGAAATTATTCGATTAAATTGAGGTCGCACGCAAGTAGGTAGAACCGCGAGTACACTCGCAGTACAAAGAGATTGCCTGAAAATACTTGCTCGATCTTCGCTCAAAGGAGAAGGACGAGACCACAAAAACGGTTGAGTAAAACAGGTGTATATATATATATATATATATTTGCTATATATTATTGCAAAACCTTATACACTATAGTATACGTATATATACGTATATACTATATTCGATACACTGGCTTGTTCGTGAGATAACTCCCGATGGCTACCTACTTGGCTGCGAAATTCCAAAAGCGTGTTTTCATAGTTTAATGTATTTTTCTACAGCGTCGACTGCTGTACCGCGCCGTCTCGGCCACAATCGCACTTCCCAATTTCCAATAACTCACTTGACCCAGCGGTACATGACCCTTTGAGAAATGCGAAACTCCAGTTTTCTGGCAGATTCCCCGAGGGGAGTATGATTGAAATATGCGAGTCTGTTTGGCCGAGCGATTGCAGCGTATCCCGGATCGGTGAAGGAGATGAAGCATCGAATAAGAGAAGTTTTTACTCCATTACTTATTTTTTTTTAATTCACATTAACAAGCAAGACCTATGTGAACCTGGCACCCGACTTAGACATATTTTAATTTCCAAAACGCGATTCGATTGTACCCCGCTTGTATGTAACTCCTTGTACCACTTTGTGTTTTCTTTTGACAGGGTCTTTTTGGATCCGGATTAAAAAATATAAAACACAAAAAATATTCTCACATAGAAAATAAGTATAAATTTAGCAAATAATGCACAGTCAAATGCCACGAAGTCCCATCCTTATATACAGTGCCCCAGGATGTAGCAAAAAATCGCAAAATTCGACATTTTGTAACGTGCATCCCAAAATGTCCACGTCACGGTACATAGAGACAGCCCACGATTATACAGGAGCATCATTTATTAAAATAGTAGTTTTCTCGAAATTTCGACCCGGTTGCGCTTTTTTCGATGAATTTCGTTTATAGTGAACGAAGTCCGTTATCGTCAGCCATAGAAAAAATAATACAGCGCCAGTAGGCAACCTCGCTAAAAGCTTCGGCGAGCTATTCAAAAGCCATAGTGCGTGCGTTTTCATTTGCAAACGCATTTTTTTGCATCCACACTTTTCTTCATGAAAAGCTCACGCCGTATTGCAAATATATAAACATACATAGGTATACCTTCGAATGGCTTGATTAAGAGGAGAGCCTATACGCGCGCGTCCATATTAGGTAAATCCAGAGAGGGATTAAAAGGGGGCGGAGAACGTAAAGAAAGCCTTGCATAATGTTCACGATATAACAGAAATGAGTCAGCTTCAAAGCCAGCTACCACCAGGAATTTATTAGAGCTTTTGTATGTACGATACGAAGTTGGTAGGATGGTATAGTAACTCTGCGATAACTCTTATCCCTAACAGGAATACTTGAACCAGCGGCTAGGTGTAGTCAGGTGTCTATATGTATATTCTACTATATACATATATATATATATACACCAAGGTAAGGTACGTAAGTCTTCCCTTTATTGTGGAAAACGTTATACCTGGCTGTTTGAGCTTTTCATTAAAACCATGCGTTCACAGACATCTCGTATAACCTCAAGAACCCTCGATAGCTTGCAATATTTCCTAATTCTAAAACCACATTGAGAAAGATATCTAATATCTTGTCTGCGCCGAAGTATAGGTCATGTACGTGCCTAGAAACCTGGCGACTTGCATTAATGTATACCCATCCGAAAGAAATGGCCTCTACAGTGAAGTCGACAAGGAACTCGAACAGAAAAGCAAAGCTTTCACGATAAAATCGATAAGTTTTCCGTCCCTCAAGAAGGTGCGGAATTTTCCAGCAGCCGTGAAATAACTTACGAACTGCAGGAGTGTCGCCGTGTGGACTTTTGTGTTTCCTGTCGAACGTACCCGTAATACACGGAGCTCGTTAGAAATTTTCCTGGTTACCATTGTACGCATATGATTAGTTAGATACAATATACTGTACATACACAACGTATATCATATACATAGCTAACCCAGTCTGATCTATCCTATAGTAATACTATGTACCGAGTCCGATATAGGATCCAGAATTATACGTGGAATTCAATAGTGCGTAGAGCCTCTCGGATTCACGGAGCGATTGCTTATTTGCATTTCTGATAAAAGGAACGGGGTAAATGACTAAATTAGTTAGGGTCATATATAAGGGTTTGCCGACGACAAAGGGCTGATTACGGGATCAAAGTGTAGGGATGGAAAGGCGTGGTCGGAAAGTCGTCGAGCGTCTCATCAGCAACGCCAATAGCTCAGGGCGTCGTCGCTGGATACTTTTCAGCGCGAAATCATTCTCGTTAAGGGCGAGATTAAACGAACTAGGAAATATGGGAATTAGCATCCTACAACCACCCTTTAACATTCTGTCTTATACCTTCGTCAGCTTTTTTTTTTTCTTCCTCTTCATTTACCCTCCTCCTCTGCAGTCCTCTGGGAATTATCTTTCTTCTCTCTCGCGTTAGCCACCCCCTCAATGTCTAGTCAGCCAGCTGTTGCGAGGTCTCTGCCAATTTCGATACGCAATCGTTCATCTCCTGTGACTGCTCGTGATAGTATGCTAATGTGATATCGACGCTTCGCCATGCGTGCCAACTGCCAAGTGAGCAAGAATCCCTATCAGTAGCGCCATTATTGTATAAAAGCCTTTGTTCCAGGAGTGATTCAAAATTAACTAGGTAGTTCGTCGTCCTTATAATTTATTTTTCTCTCTCTCTTATTCATTTTCTTCTCTTTATTAAGCCACTCCCGGTTCTTTTTTTTTTTTTGTTACTGGTCCAGATACAAATTCTTCGTGCATTTTACGTGCTCGCGTCGTTAGTGGATACTCGGTCGGTAAAGTAGAGTGACATTTCAAAAATCCTCTAGTACCACAGTGAGAATTGTATATTATACTCGGGATTTACGTGGAACCTGTTAGTTTCCAGTTTGCGTTCGACATATAAAAAAAAAAAAAAGGAAAAAAAAAGGAATAATGGGAACCTACCGAATCGCACCCCTGAGAGTCACAATGTTCAATGGAAGCCGACCTCGCGTTAACAAGCCCGTGACGTCATCGGATACTAAAACCCCTTTCCCTATACAAAAGCGGCTTGTATATTCACGAAGTAAAACGAACGAATGAATTGGAGAAAAGTTGGGTCAAAAAATAAAAAAAAAAAAAAGAATTACCGTACACCACACCCGACTGCGTGGACAGTAGTACGCTCTGTCGGTCTCGTGAAATTTTGAAAAAAAAAAAAAAAATTCCTCTCCCCTGAGTTCTTGAATCATGAAATCCTTATTACAAGCTTTCATCTAGGATAATCCCCATACCGTCGATCGGTTCGTTAATCGGCAGCTTCTCCATCGACAAATGAAAGGAAATGTATTGTCAGTTGTGGGAAAGTACGGTGGATGTTATTCGGCTTGCCGGTGGCAACGAAGCAGAGAGTGGGGATTCTTGGTTAGGGCCAGCAGCGAAGGGTGGATGTAATCATCGGACACCCCCAGGGAAGGAAAGAAGAAACAGGGTCTTCGAAGTCAATGCCTTTCTGTCGCGTCTACTCCCTCGCGACTGAGTCTCGCAGAGAATCAGGCGGGATTACCTTTTTTGTCATTCTTGTCACGTGTATCTCTACCGTGCTCAGCCACCATCTTGTCTCTCGGTACCGTAATAAGAGTCGTCGAGATAGGGTAGGCGAACCTCTACCACGCGGATCAATACCCGATTAATTTTCTTCGAAATTGCACGGATTGTAAACGGGATCCGCGCCCGTTTCTTGTCATTGTGCGATGAGTGAGATCGGAATGCGGAACGATAAAGTCCTTTCCCAATGGATTAGTTCGAGTTGATTGAACGAAATGTTAATATCATGTAATTAAATATTTAATATGCAAATGTATCATTGTTACACGGGAGTACAATAGGGAAAAATTTTGACTTTTTTTTTTCTCTTTGATACAACGCACACCTGATTTCATGAAAATATTTTCACGTTGACGTTGAATCAAAATTTTTTACAACAAAAAAAATTTTTCAACACCCGATTTGCCTTTGACGATATTCGTGATTTCCGACGACCAATAGATTGCATAAGCGACAGATGCACAGAGATACACATAAGCGTTGTAACTAAATCTGACGTGATCGCTATGCAGATTAATCAAATTCTGGGCCACAGCACTTTTCTCTACATATCCCAAGAATATCGCCGAGGGATATTAGATATGCACGGCGCGACGTCGCAGTCATAAATCAATTTGTATCCCCGCTGTAATGTGTTCATAATTCATGCTTAGGCTAACACGGTGCTACGTGCTGAAAAATTAATGCGCGGAAAATAGTCGGCCACTATTGGACAGGAAATTTTACCTCAAAATATCTCCTGGCACTTTGATTCAAAAATTTAAACGCTGCATTTAGCACTCGCTATGAGTGGCCATCCTGGAATAATAATAATTACTAAAAAAAAAAAAACACTCAATTAAGTTGTTACAAAATAACAGTACCCCTCGAAATTAAAATATTGTTTTCATTTTGACTCGCTAATCGAATTTCACCCAACCCCCAAAACGTGTATCGATAATAAATTTTTATTGTGCTTTTCCATTCAATAAAAATCGCCAGAACGACTGACGCGTTCGTTTGGCAATTGACATATAACCAACTCACTAACCGTCGCGGGAGATTTAATATAGGCCGATCATGTTCCGGCATTATTATTTGATCGTAAACTATTGGTTTTGTCGATGCGGTTAATTTAATGCACAACCCGACGAGTATTTTGCGTGGAAAACTAGCGAGCCCGCTGGGAATGGCAAACGGGTACACCTGGCCCTACGTGATTCCGCATAATAATTTAACACTTGACAGACCGTTATCACCTCCCATCGCAATAACGCTTCTTTCCTCATGACGAATCATAAATTAATCAAGAGCAAATAACTATAATACTATCGCCTGATAGCTTTTTTCTTTATCGTTTCTCTCCTTATACCAAATTTCCAATACCGCAATAAATAATCAATCGTAGTCTTCGAATTAGATCTCAAAAACTTTAGTCGCATTAGGAACCATCGATATATACATTTCGTTTGATCTCACAGTTATCTCTCATGTCGACCTACATCCAATTAACAGTTCAATCCGTATTGGACCTAGACCGGATACCTCTATGGAGAAACCGCAATAACCAATATCCTAACTCATATCCACATAATGATCTGCTGCAACCACAGACAATCTATTCGTCTTATTCAAATCAAAGTTTACCTCGTATAACACATGTACACCCGAGGGAACGATAACGAAGTCGATAAGCTAGCCAATTTTCACGAAAGTACCATACAAACGTATGATAACAATAGTGATAATTTTCTAATCGGAAATAACAATCTATAGGGTGAGATAAATATTTACAATAAAAATATGCCTGCGGCAATGTCTAGTCCAGAGTAACACGTGACAGAGTTATCTATATGGGAACTCTGTCTGACCCGTGACATAATACAAATCGTACGTGGACGCAGGTAAAGATATACATATATAGACGCAGTAAAATCCCCGTATCTACCGTAACAGCCAAAGGCGTAGCCTATATATAGAAGAGAAAGAAGAGATGCAGTCTCGCCGTGAAGTTTTTTCTTTGTACTTTAATGCAAATTTTAAACATAAGGTTCCCGACGTAACGATGCCAAGCCAAGGATTTAAAGGAGGGCCACGAACTTTTCGGATTAAAATGCGCAGGGGTAATCACTCTTATTTAGGGCAGCGAAATAGGGTGGATTCGTTCCTTTTTTCCATTCTTTTCTGTTTCTTGTCTCTGTTTTACAGAGGACATATCTTAGCATTACACGACAGCAAAATTATTACCGAAAGTCATTCTCGTTTGTTAGCGTATAGCGTGGCACATATATCTGTATACCTAACCTAACCTCCTATAAAGTACTATATTTTACTATAGCGCAACGAGGGCATTCCATCATCCTCTATCTCTTGGATTTTATTTTCTCTATATTCATTGTATCCCCTAACCATATATACCTGTAGATATAGATATACGTACAGTTTGCTCTCAATTGCAGCCTAATGTCCAATACTCTCTCTTGACTATCGTAAAGAGTCCAGATTCGTCAATCGTCCGCAAAGTCAATAATGTCGCCTCCAGTTAACATTTGCATCCGCAGCTATAAAAGCGCAGCAATTTCGTGCTGTTTTAAAGTTACTTTGAGCTATTCGGATGCTGCAGTGGACACTAGTATACATATACGTAGTATACATATATTAGTATATCCACATGTACTTTCCGGTCGATCGATCAGTTTAAGGAGTGTGTTAGCAAAGCGTCGTTCCGTACACGTATTCTGCTTGAACTGTTACGTGTGCGTGTATACATATATATACATATATCTTACATCCACGTATATCTAATGGTAAATGGTCTATCTACAACTTTGAGTATAGTATATGTATATCTATGTAATTATCTGTCTAAACGTATATCTAACTAAATATTTTTCATCTTCTAAGGCTTTTACATGAAAACTATGCAAACTCCTCGTGTCAGCCACGATAGGAAAACTCGCCCTAGGCATCCGCGATTCCGAATGGATCATACTGAGGTGTAGAAGAGCGTAGTTTTTTTTTTCGATGAAATGAGGAAAAATTGCTGAATTTCGCTGACGGTTAGGAAAAAGAAAAAAAATATGGAGGACTTCATACAGGGATACACGGTATATACGTCTCGTGCCTTTGTTATTATATCTTGGAATGTTTTCTTATCTCCGACTTCGGTATTGTTTATACAGCAGGATATGCCTTGGTTATGTGAAGTTAATCTTGGTTTAATACACCTCGTTTGCGTAATAGCGAAATACAAAATTACGCAATGCACCGTTTTCAATTGTCGGTTAATCCACAAACAGTCAGGCTAACGTTGATCGACGTACGTAGAGAGAAGCGCTACAACACCTACAAACAGGGCGAGTGCGCACTAGCGAATTCACAGAGAGTCTGAGCCAAGTCGAACGCGCACGGGTTATTAGAATGTTAGAAACGCGATAGACGCGGTTCGCTTGTTTAATGGGTGAGCGATCGATGCCAACGCGAAGTTTACTTGGATATAAAGGGAATTGGATTTTAGTACGTAGATATTCCGTGAAGTACGGTATTTGAGAAGGAATGGCTGCCGGAACTGAGACTCCTGAGGCATTTCCTTATCTTCATCCCGACGATATTTTCGATGTTAGGCGATCCCTAAAACCCGTAAATCCCAGGACGTTGCGCCGTCGCCAATATATTTCCGGTTTCTGTGCGTGATGGAGGTGAGTTTGAGGGTGGTTCATGGGGAGCGACAAACTAAGGACAAAGGACTGCCTATTTTCCATGCGAAGCAGGTAAAGTAGCGGCATCGAGACGGTTAACCCCCTGAATTTAGTATAAAAGAGGTTACGCGCTTGTTCGGGTTTTACCCTCTAGCCATGTATTTGCACGAGGGGAAGGTAAGGTGGTTATGTATGGTCACGAGGTTAGAGGTGAGGCAGTGGTCAGTTAGATATATGTGTATATATATATATATATTGCGCCGGTGTTAAATTTCAACGGCGCAAGAGATAACAGTAATCTGAGGAGGCTTCGGATCCAGGAATGGTGCTGCTGAAATTGAAATGGCGGAAGAAAATACGGTCGACGGTCGCCGGTATTGTCAGTTTGTTTCTCCCTGGGGAATTGTAGGCTATGGGGATTGTATATAGTCAGGAGGGTGGATGAGAACGTGGATCAGGATGGGAGAGGCTATCAGGCATATCAGACAGTCGATGCGCCTACTTGGCTAATGAAGTTGAAGTCGAGGCTATCGGGTAACAAAAAATAAAACAAAGAGACGGCAATCAGTAGAATTTCACGGTAGATAAACAGATTGCTTTTCTGGATACACTACAATTTCAATTTAAGATTGAAAACTCACTGATAAATATACTGTGTATATATATGTGTTTATATAGATTCTATACAGTTGATCCGATAGGACCTGTCAGCGATGCTTAATGCAGTCATACTTCTCGGATGGAGTTTCGTGAAAATTTCATTAAGCTCGATCAATCACGCTCCATCTAAATCCATCCATCTTCGCGCTATTGGTCACTCGAGCATTGCCCTAAAGAGTGGATGGATTTAGTGTCCTGCTGGTGGATTTAATGTCCCAACGTTTCGTGGCTGAGGAAGTGGTTCGTATAAACGACTGGGCGGAAGAAGCAATGGCTATAGCTATGGGGGGGAAATACGAGGCAGCCGTCGAGCCTATACCCAGTCACCCAGCCAAATCGGATCTAAGCGAAGGCTTTCGCGGATACGAGTCTGACCCAATCAGCTTTCCCGATTGGGCCGCCTTGACAAATTTCGGACTGAGCTATTCAAAGGGGAAGCTCTCGATTTCAAGTATATGCAGCTTCATGGGGATTTCAACTGCGAGACGATGGAGTGGTGGTACTTATTGGTAGGTCCTCGAGAAATTGAGGGAAAGATTCAGAAACACCCTTATTCGAGTCAGTCGATCGAGCGCAGTCAGCACGTGATGTGGTCGATGTATTTATTTGCTGGGGTTGCGCGGCGCCCTTCAGGGTCGCTTTTATTGAGACTACTCTCCGGCTTTATTCCCTCTACGTGCTTAATCTCGAGGTAGGACTGATAGGTCCCAGTTTGTGGGTTGTACCGCTCAAATTATACCCTCGTCCGACGTTTCCGTGAATGGACGGTTTTACAAATAATGGATACAAAATCTCAAACGAATTCGTCTCGTGGTTATTAAGCGAGGAGAGAGCCGGGTGCAGAGCCTTAGGAACCAGATATATACGCTCCTGGCGAATATCCCGATTTTTGAAAGTTCGGGTTACGCAATACCGTCCGTCTCGTGCTACCTGGATTTTTAGAACAGACTCCAAATTTCCCTTTCGAATTTTTATCCGCTCGAATTCAGCCTTCCGAAAAGCAAAATACGCCACAATGTCTAAGACATTCCTATCACATTCCCTCATCCCGATGAGGCCCAACCCCTCATAATTATTATCATCCCCCACAGAAACCTGTTCGAGCGCTTTACGATACCGTTAAATTCTCCATTATCACCTACACACATGTATACCTTGAATATTTTGGACAACACCGTGCACAATGAACTACGTGAATGCATTCCATTGCATACACGAAATTGCCCTTTCCACATGACGTCAGTATGCAGGCGAAACCGTATTGACTGTGTGCAAGCAAACGCTCGAATGGTATTTCCGTTAGAAACGCGACACTTTCCTCCCGACGACCTCGAGTTACGTAGTCGAAAATCGTTTTCCTCGCTACGTCGTATCCGTCGTAGTTCCCTCCACGGCACCATTCCCGATGGCTAAAGGCGCGTTTACAACGCGGAGAATCGAGCCTCCTGACAGTCTCGTCTTCTCTCGTACAATAGCCTCCCACTTATCCTTATATGCGTCTTTCAAGTGTTTCCAAACGTTTCAAAGAAGCTGCTCGCGGAACGAAGAGTTATCGTTTCCACGCGCACACCCGGTATACATGCACACACATACTACAGCGTTACTCTAAAACCCTTTCCTGACGTTTATTTCGTGATTTTCGTTCCTCGTGTATAATTGTAGCCGCTGCCAAGGTATATACACACACGGCTGAAGAGCCTGCCAAACGCTGTATACGGGTGTGATAAAGTGACGAGGAAAAGGTCCTGGACGTTTGTATATTGGCGGAGCAGTACGACAACATGACGTAACAATATATTCTAACGTATTACGTACAGCACGCCTATACCTTCTACCAGAACAACGCCTATCCTTTGTCTACCACTCTTTATGTCTAAGCAGGCCGACTCTGCTTATCTGGAAGTAAGGCCTTGTAAGTGCCCCCAAGGGATGCCGGGTTACGAAGGTCTTCAAGATGTTCTCGTGTCTAGCTATATCTTTTTGGCAAGCTACCACTCGCCTAACCTATACGCCAACGTAATTTCCTACCGTTCTCGTAAAGCCAACCTAACCTCTACGAGAACACACGAAGATCCTTGACAGCAGTGTGTATATAGCGCCGGAAGTCACAGGATCATACGGCGATCGGTATCCGCTAACAAAGGCAAGATTTAAATCAAACAACGTGCACCTTCGCGTCACACTTTTTCCACGTTACCTCGATGTTCCTCATCCATCGTCTTCTTGGCTTTTATTTCTACCCTTTGTGTCTCGACTTTTCTATGCGCGGACGGCGAGCTATACAGATTCGACGCCGTCATTGTTTTACGGACCGATCGATTTCACGTTCTCCATTCTTTCACTGTAGTTTTTCGAACGGACCAGTACTCGATATATTTTTCACCGATATAGTAACAAGTATCGACCGCGTCGTACATTTGAGATCCTATAGACACGTGACTTCCGATAATACAGCTGCGAGTGGTTATTGACTCGCGAATGATTCCCGGCAACAGAGGCATTTGGAAGCTTTTAATCTGACTGGCATACGTTAATACGTAAGCTGTAATCAGGCACTGTTACAGATATCGTTTATTAATCTCTTGCTACGCTACTGGTTTTTATATTTGCACACATATTCGTTGGCACTTGTTTTATAGCCTCGAGCAGGGATATTTGATGGAAAATGAAAGCAGCTTTAATTATGCTGATTTTTTTTTTGTTGAAAAAAAAACTGTAATGGATATTTGTACCGGCGAGACTTTGGATAGTCTTACGTAACGTAAGTGACAATTCGATTATTTTATATGACATGGATCTTGATTATTTCGGAGACGTTTTTCTTATGGAAACTTAATTTTACACGAACTTTACGAAGCTCTTACTATCGAGATACTTAAGTTTAGTATCCTGTCGTTGTTCGTTGGACCGAGAATTTCCGATACAAGTAAAAGCAGATAATAACTCGATGAAGTAATACAGCGAAGTAAGCTGATTGGTCAGTCATTTGATTTTTGTAGCTTCCGATGTAAAATTGAAGACGAAATCTTGAGACTTACGGAAAATTCACATTTTCTCGAAGTAATCGTTTACGAGGTAACGATTATAAAAAATTCGTTAAGTATTTCCCTCGTTTTTCCTACTCGAGTTTTCAGATAATTGAAATTATTTAGGTTAGCTTGAAAATTGTTTATTGATCTTATAGTCACTCGATAATTTCAATTCTTGCTCGTCCGTGCTCATCGTTGCGTCAAAGAGAAGGTTTTGCATCTCGTTATTTTTATTGATATAAAAAAAAAAGGATGCAAAATTGAGATATTCGTAACGCAAGAAAATATCATAGTATAAATATAAAATCTATCGCATTTATCATTGATATCAAGCGTTAATCGACTTCATTGCAAAGTCAAGGTATCTCAAGCAGTTCTGTTCTTATTGATACAGTTGAATAATCAAATCATATTGAAATTCCTCACGAAGCATCATTATAAATTAGATGCAGCTTTTCGTACCTAATCTTTTTTTCATTTAACAAGTAAAATTGAGTTTAGATTTTTATTTAAAGATATCATTCGTTCCGGCATGAAGGGTTGGTGCACAGCAATGCCGATTTACATTAGCCAATATTATCGAGTCGAAGCATTGTAGATCGTGGACTTATATACGTATATAGCTGTAGACCGATAATTCAACGATGGAAATTTGTATTGGATATAAAAATTCATGAAATAATAAAAAAATCAACCCTACCGTGAAAACGTTTAATTAATAAGATCATCGCTGCTAATTAAAGTATTTTATACGACTAAGAACGGGGGTTCCCCTGATTATCCCGACGGCGAATTGTAATTAACGAAAAGTCAACACCAGACAGTCTGACGACCAATCAGAATTCCCATACAGAGTGAAAAGTCGTACAGCATTCAGTCGTACCAAACCTTTATAGCATAACAACGTCACCAGACGAATCTCATTGCTAGTCGTGTCACAAAGGTGAGAATTTCCTGAGAAAGTTCGTCCAAACTTTTCGCGGTATGTGACTTCGAAGACGTTCGATGGAGTAGATATAGGGTACACGGGTACCAACCTATCGAGAACTAGCTCCGCCGTAGTTTCTTCTTGTCGGTACGGCAAGGAAAATACGAAATTGAGTTTCGTTGTAAAAACGTGTAGAGAAGAAGACACCCTGTACATAGGTAACCTTATACCTAGCTACACACATAATATACCTATATATCTTAGATGAAACCAGGTACATACACAGCTTCCGATTTTCTTCAGTAAAACGTCCGGTAAACTGGTCAAGTGAAAATGTATATGTGTATATACATATATTATAAAGGTATACAAGACTTGTACACAATATATCAATATATCGATACATAAGTGATATAGTCGAGTAAATTGATTCGATTTAACGTAGGCGTAGACCCGCTTTCGAGGGATGTACAAGCGAGGGTGGTCTAGTTCTCGTTTCCTGTAGCGAGCCTAGTTCCGTTTTCGACCGTCCCGTACGTCGAACAATACCGACTCTTCGAGCTCATCCATTCATCGACAGTGGGAATATAATATCGACAACTCCATTTATATTCGGCTCGAAACGTCACGTAGGGAAAAATGTCAGCCATTATTTGTATCCTCGTGAAATGGTTACGTGAAGCTCGCAGGTGCGATGTTTGCCTCTACACTGTATCGACCGAGCGGAACAAAGCTTAAAAAGGTACGGCACCGGCAAAGAACAATTGTTAAAACCGGAAATACTCGAGGGGCTCCCGATTGCTGTAGTTACTGACAGTAATGCACTAGATAATGCTTCCCCAGTGTCGACGCGTCGCGACGCTTCAAAAGCATACAGTACTTAGCAAGAAGTGTCCGTCGAGTGTGCACTACGTTTAAAGTCGGAAGCACACATCGGAAGGAAGTAATGACTTTAATTGAGGTTAAAGAGTATTACGTAATTTTTTTTTTGAATTTATCTAATTTCCAAAAAAAATTTTTTATCATATTAAATATAGGTATACCCTGGCTCCAACAGGTATTCGGACTGTTAACTCCTGCAATATTTCTTTATTATCATGGATTTCGTTTTATTTCTTTTTATATCCCGAGGTTATGTATAGGTCCGGAGATTCTGGCAGCTTCAGGGAACACCCTGTATTGCGTATGCATGTCGTGTCCTGTATAGCGTGCTAAGGGAAGATGATTCCGACGTCGGCGATGGTTTGCAAGGGGATGCTGTGAAAGCCTGGTCTTCCTAACCCGTGGAGTTTGGACCCGACGCTGCTACGCTGCATTCAAATTGTATTTTCCTCCTACGTAGATAACTTTTCGAATATTCGATTTTACCAGGGTTACCACACGCTTCTTATGTCGCATATCTATTGGTTGGACCCCATTCCTTTGTGATCTTCTTTGCCATATCAGGTATCTCTGGAATTGATAGAAAAATCCGTAGGTCTAAGGACCATTGCTAACTTTTCGATGTCCTTCGCGTCATACGTAACAAATCCTTTTTGAGAGTTTGTCCGATAGATTTGATTCTTAGCCTTTACTATTGGCTCGCTGAAAATACACTGAATAAGTTTCACCCTGTAGACACGGCGATAAGACAAGACGGCTGCGTTAGACTTGCGTCGTCGGTAGGATCAATAAGTTCCGTCACTACTTTAATATACGAAATCACATTAAAATTTATATTACGTGATACGCGCGTTTGAAATGTTTATTATTACCAATACGTAAATCAATTTCCATGCTAACGTCGAATTATAGGGCGAGCAACCCTTTAGCTTCTTACTGGCCTGAATATATTGATAACCTGGAGGAAATGGGATGTGAGGATTTCAGTGGGGCTTATCTCACCGGATATTTCTCATCCCTTACTCGTATACCCATATTGTTTGAATTTATAATGATCCAATCTATCGACCTACATTCCACGATCCCGTATGGTCCAGATGGAAATAACAGTTTCCATTGAATTTATAAAAGTACGCGTTACGGAACAATCGAATCAGTCTTTAACGTTCGTTTTACGAAAATACAGTATTAGCATATTTTATAAAAAATATTAAAAGATGAAAATTGGGAAAAAAGCGCTCGTGCAAATTTTGCTAATCGGCGAATAACGAAAGGATCCGACCCTCCCGACAAGATCCGGGCTTTGTCTCGATTTATTGAAAATTTACGATTTCTTGATTGGAAACGTTTCGGGGGATAAGAAAGTTATATCTACCCTTATGTGACCGAGCGATGGAAGAAACTTACCTATGGTATTCTGTAAGCTCTCCTGAATTCTTACTTACTTCCTTCACTCTGGCATAGCTAATCGGCAAAGAGTTTTCTCGAGAAATTGCCCGGAGCTTTTTCCTTTACGACAATTGTTATAGCGCACCTTGGTGCATCCGAAGATTCGCCATCGAATGCATACCCCTTCCGGTCTCATCGCGTTACACCAGGCAATTCACCCTTTCGATACCTCTTATACCGGCTGATACCTTCTATACGTATATACATATACACATATATATATAGATATATATCCACGAAATTGCAATAGTTTCAATAGCGCTACAGTAACGCGCTCCATAACTGCTATCCGGAAATTTCCGGATATCGTCTAACGATAAGCAATTTGTCTTGTTGCCGGTCGGAGATGGTTGCGCGCGCATGGGGCAAACTTAGATGGAAACTGATGGCTCTGAACTGCGGAAGTGAAGTTACCCCCTCTGGGATTTGTCCCTTTCGAAAATCTCGTTGTACCGGAGGAGCGCGACTAGACAAAAGAGAGGAAATTGCGTCGGGTGTAGAAAACGAACTATCGGGTGAGAGACGATCACATGGAGTACGGTGAATGATAGTGTAAATTATATAAGAATTTGACTCGTTCGACAAACACGACTTGTCCTTTGATATTTGAACGAGTAGGTTAATAGAATATGTAGGTAGGTGTTGTAGGGTAATTATTTTGTAATTAATTTAAACTGAATTACGTAATGTCATTCGGTGTGACATTACAGTATGAAAGTATTGCGTAATTTGAAGCTTGGAAAATATTGACAATATTATAACAATATTCTGTTGCCAGACCTTAATTACGAGTCCCTATCGTTTTCCCAAAT
>JARQSV010000311.1:1375474-1452569 GCA_030142285.1 Calameuta idolon | reverse complement strand
GAAAACGACTACTCGGGAATATAATTATTCGGAAAACCGATAAGGATCCTTCAATTGCAGACGCACAAAAGACAATCCCCTCCCTCTGACTTCGTCATTAACCTAAATCCTAAATAACGACAGCGAAAGGGTTTGGTTATTTTTCACTCCTAACTGGCAAAGACGTCGATATTTCCATAAAGAAATTTCCGTCATTCTTATAAACCAGAATAATATTCGGTCTAACAGAGCCGATATTCTAATAGGATACAGTAACGGTATACGATAATATCTACAGAAAATCAGACACAGCGCGATAGCATTGACAATAAAAGATATCTGAAAATTTTTCGCAATGCGGAGTCAGAGAATCCTCCTGTTTCCCAAGTAAACGTAACCTTTCGTATCGTCGATTTCTTTTACGCTTCCTCTATCGACGCCGCCTGCTTTACCGTGAGAATACTAAGAAAACGAGGTCGGACTCCAGTAAACTTAAAAGTTAGCCCGTCGGAGTTTCCAGCGGTTAGTTCCGCGAAATCGACTTTGTGTAGCGTAGCGTATAGGTAGAAGTTAGCACGGTGCGACGGGCGAGAAGCAGAAGGATAGTATTAAGTATATATATATATATACACACATATACACATACATAAACCATAGATATACATAAGAACTAGGAAAAGCTTAAGGAAGCTGGATACACGGCGCGTTCATTTAAGAAACTCAAGAGGACAGTGGGCTGAGGGAATGCAAGAGTACGCTAGTACGTATGCAGGTAATGAAAATGCAGACAGTCTAAAACATACAGAAGATGGCACTTGGCAACTATTGTCCTTATCAGAGGTACGAGATGGAGGGAGGGTGGGGGGGGGGGGGAGGTTTGTGGTTGGGGAAAGACACGATATATCCAGGAATGGTTTTGAATCAGGAAGACACCCCTATTCTATGGGACGAGTGGTGGGATCCCTGGCACAATTACGGAGATAACCCCGTTGCCCTCCTGGGAAGGCCCCGCCCCCCCTTTGGTACGGCCCTGACTCATTGCATATCGCCCAAAGCGAATATACGAAAATCCCGAACGAAATAACCCAGCAACGAAGCGCATTTGTGTTAACTTAGGACAAATTGAAAGCTCGAGGGGGATCTTGCTCCCAATTTGTCTCCGGCGATACTATTTAGTTTGCTAAGGATTCTACTATAGGCTGTGGGTGCCACCCCACTTCCTAACTACTTCTAACGCGCATCCTCTCTTATATGTATAGCCTATCTTTCTCTCACTCTCGATTTACTACCGGCTGTGACAATGGCTAAGGGTCTTTGGTATATTGCTTTTGGCAACTAACGCGAAATTCCTTAACCTTTGCTTGGTTCTAGCAGTCTGGAATATAGAATTAATTTAAAATATATTTCAAAGGATGTCAAGTAAACCTCGACAGATTATACAATGTGGTAATTATGACGTGTATGAAAATTTCAATTACATTAGTATAGACATACAATTAAACTTATATTTTGATATATGGCGTAATCCGATATTTTCAAGTTAAATCGATTGACACTTAATTAGTCACAAAATTGTATTCGAGTTTGAATCGAAAAGCAACTGGCTGTTAGGATTATCGTTACTGAGTTCTCTTATGCGCTATTTTTAAGTTACAAACGAATTGGCTAATTACATTAAATTCTAAGCGTACACACAGTATATAGATTAAGTCCAGGAACTATACGTTCAGTCGTTCATACACTTTGGCAATTTTACGCATAAATTGGTTTTAAATAAATTGCCATTTAGAAGGACTAAAAGAAATGGGCCGATCACCATGTTTAGTGCATTTGTCCTTTTTCTATCGTTCGCTCGAGAAATTTATCCTCGTTCGTCTGGCTTCGGCTAGCTGGTTCGTATCAATATTGCTGTGCCTATTACGCGTGATGTGTCAATGAAGCAGGGTACATAAAAAACATCTAAAAATTCGTATGCATTATAGGTATACCGATAAGCACGTGGAAAGTACGTAAGCAAAGATACACTTAAAACAATAACAAACTACAGTATTCGTATAACCTGCTTTACGGGCTTTTGGCGAAACTTTCTTTTTATCAAGAGCCGAATAAATTACAGTACACCTAAGACACCGTCCTACGTACAGCTGATTTAACTTGCTAACCGTTTCAGCGGAAGCTGTACTCGTTCCAAAAACTTTTACGAAGAGTCACTGAGTAATGCTCGTATCGATAAAAATGTCGATCCCTTATGCATTGGGTCTTGTGAAAGATTGGGTACAGCACCTGCCAAAAATTATTTTTCTCGATATTCACACTTTACCTCACAGTGTGCATTATACGTGTATATAAAGTTTAACAAGCTGCGAGTATACTTTCTGACGACGGAACGTGGTGCGATAGGAAAAATTCTTTTTGTAAGAAAATTTATGCAATTTAACCGTGTATTTATACACGACGTGCGTATGGTTATATATTTAACAGTAGATAAAACCACATATGTGTTATTCCAGATGTGTTTACGTGTTGCCATTCTCACCCAAGATACATCCACAGCTACACGCAATTTTCTTACGACTTAACAATATTGTAATGAAACACACGGTACGGTTGATGAAAACGCGAGCAGGTGTTGCGCTCACCACAACTCTACAACGACAGGGCTTGCTTGGCTTCGCTATTGCGAAACAAGAACCACATTCAAGATATTCGAGCAATTTCAACGTGGGAATATTCATGAGCGAATGCCTAGCTATGCCAGCTACTGTTCTGCCTCTATTCACGGTACAGATGGGCCGCCGTTGGCCGAGGTCAGAAAGCTTGCTTTACGAAGCAGGAAATCCATGCAGATGAGAGAACAGATCCAGACTGCAGGAACCACGCTTCGATTAGACAACTTGTTAGGTTATCATGTGTCGATTTGTGTCGTTGAAATTTATCATAATCAGGTTATCCGATCAACGTGCTATCGATGGATTTGCAGTATGATTATTTATATGATTACACCGTTAGTACTATATATAGTAGTAACATTTAATCTTACTACGTCACAATTTTATTCTCAACCAACCGCCCAACCTATATATGTTTAATGGAGGTCTAGTCAGGTTTTAAGAACAAACGAATCTCGCCAATCCATTATCCACTGTGGTGTATAGTTTTTTTCTACTTTTTTCTTAACAGCTTATAAAATATCTCGGGCTATAATATCGTCGTCCACAGCAATCAAAACGTTCAGAGTATTTGCATTTGGAGAAAAAATCACTTACGATACTCTGTTAGGAAATCTGTGAATTGGTATTTACAAATTCGATGTGGTTTTTATACAACTTTTTCTGAAACGTCAAATATTGTATGTATTTATTAAGTGCGCTGAAGGTATAGGCGTTTGCAATACTATCGTCTGTGTACAAAGTAGGTCGGAGCCACCTGTTATGCATGTTAAAAAAAATTATCCTCGCGATACTGGTTTTACGTAATGTACTTGGAAATGATAATTTCATTATTTTACATTGTTCTTGATTTTCTTGCTTTATTTATCTTTTTTAGGAAAACCAATGGTACTTCCACCCTTACAAACGATGACGGCAAACGAGGGCGAATCACTCGACGTTGTGGTGGAATTTTGCGCGGCGCCTTCTTACACGAAAGTTTTATGGTTGTCGAAGGAAAGTGTCTACGTACCCGGCGCTACGGCTCGCGATGGCGTTCAAGCACTTACGATAGAGGTAAGTTTGTTGAGCGTTGTTGAGCTTTGCGATTTTGAGTTCGAGCGAAAATATTTTCTTCAGCTGTCAGCGTCCTGAATGCCAAAACGCTCGCGGAAGCGTGAGAATAGCGCTTTATGCGATTTTTCGAAATTTTCAAAGAGAATAGGGAAACGGGATATGAAAAAATGAATCAAAGCCAATCGAGCGCAGCCATGTAAAATTTATCGTGAAAATTTCGACTTTCCATGATATTTTTCTCACAAGGGAATAATGTATTCCTCATACGTCGGACATATGTGCATCGTTCAAGTCGCTGTCCAGAAAAGCTCGTAAATTGCATTTAAAAGTATAAATTCAGGTTCAGGGAAAAAGAGATATTCCTACGGGATAGACTCTCCGTGTATATAGTACATTTATACATAGTATAGTAAATGTTCGTACATAGCATATATATACTATCAGTTCAGGCTGTCGATTTGAAACTCTATGTTTTTTCTAACTCTTGCGTATACATAATTTTCAGTATAGACTGTATACTATGATAATATGATGGCTATCGTGTATCTAATTAAACCGATAAATTGCGTCGGTCGGAAGATCAAAGTTTGCAGAAATCCAGGATGCGTTTGAAGTTATAACGTGGCTACGTAGTTGTTTGATTTTCATATTCTCTTGAATAATATATTAATGTTCGGTAGGTACGTAGCAAATGGATTCAGGGGTTGGTATATTTAAGGGCTGGAGAGGGAATCTTGAATAGAGGACACAGGGAGGGTTCACGATGATGAGGATCCTTCCTATCCCAGACTAAGGGGGACCCGAGGGGTAAAGAGAAGTTTGAAACGCGAAGTTAAATGGAGCAAGAAACTGCGACTCCTTCGTATATGTAAAGAGGAACACGAGGAATGAGTGTGAGAGAGTAAGAGAGATTTGAAGGAAAAAAAAAAAAACCAAGAAAAACCTAAAGGTTCAGGCGTCTGTTCGAAATCGCTCGGAATCAGCAGATGTGCGGAACATTTCAATTGAATGAATGCTTTTAAAATATTCTCAGACTAGAGTCACGGAGGCGTCCTGGAATTCGTTACGCGAGAGACCGTAGATGCACGTCATATGGAAGCTGGAACACCGTAAGGTATCGACAGTAGGTTTAATTGCTTCCGTTTTCACGATCACCGCCATCTTGTCTAGTGGCGTTTTGATTGTTGCGTCATCGAGAGACTTATTGATTTTTTGCTAGAAAAAAGAAAATTGTCAAACTACGGTATAACTGTTTTGGAAATACTCCCTGTGCAATAGTAAATTAATCCCGACGGCTCGTAATTAATAATTTTTTTTTTTACATCCACGGAATAAATGACTGCAATTTTTTATTTTATTTTTTTTTTTCTGTTTCAGGACGGTGGCACGGAGGCATGCTTCAGGACGGTTTTACGTTTCGAAACTGTCCAATGGTCGCATGCCGGTGAATGGCTACTGCTGGTCCGGTCGCCGGAAGGGATTGCGGACGCTTCCGTTTTACTCAACGTGACGCGAGCATCCGGTTACAGCCACGCCCACATCCGATCACTAAGTTTCCCAAACCTTTTTCTCTGTCTAATCCTATCGGTACTCGTACAGCGCCGTCGTTAAACTGCCGGTTCGCGTGATATAGAATAGAACGAAATCTCTCGACAAATAATAAGGCTCTCGCGCCCCACGACGCCTCCTTTGGTAAAGGGAATACCGGTGGATAAGAACGATATCCGCCGGAAGTGAAGTGCGCTGTAATGTAGATAATTACTTTTTATAAAGTGAACCCTATATAAGACAGGTTGGTAAGATCAGTATTACGAACGAATTTAATTAACGTTTAAAAGCGTATAGTGTTGATAGACGTGTACGTAATAAATTGCTGTACGACCATGAGAGACGCGATTGATCGTATACTAAGAAGAATATAAGTGAATCTCGAAAGGAGCCAATTTAGAAATATAAATTTGTTCTAACTGGCGCAAAACGAATGACACGATATTTATAGTATCTAAACGTGCTTACGTTGTGACGTCCATAATCGCTAATGCAGTATTGGCCTCAGACCTTCCCGGCTCAATCGGGATATTATTCATTACAATTTATAGTATATTCTTATATATTGTTGATCCGTACAGAATATTATCAGTCATCATTCTTGGTTTCTCTCGTTTCACGTATCCTCGGAATTCTTATTGTTCTTATACTTGCCTACATACCTACTCCCTGTAGGTGCACAGAAGATATTCAACTGTATAACGAGTCAATATAGGTGATCAGTTTTTTTATGTGATTAGATAAAGGTGTCCTAAATAGAAATAACATATGGATGATTACGTGTATATCGAAACACACGAATGACGACGGTCCTTATTTCTTGACACGTTCGCAACGGCAAATCTTTAATTAAAGATATTCATTGACTTAACTGGAATTACGGCCGTTTCAATTGTACCGTAATAACGTAACGAGGTGTTGGTAATTGTTTAAGGGAGTACAATACATTTATCCCAAGTTTCACAGACAGTCCCGCCGTCATCGAGTTTCTGGTAGTTAAGACAAAGGAATTCGGAGGAACGTCATTCCCAGTTAAATATAAAATCATTGTGAAGTAATTGGACTCGTTTAATCATAATGGGGGAACTGTATTCTATGTAAAAGTAATAATTTCGCATTGTACATAATTGTATAGATAATTTATACGTATTATGGTAAAATGGAACGTTTGTATTGTCGATTGCGAGGAATCTTTGAGATTAATTAAAAAGGATGATATATATATATACACACATATGCATATATATGTGTACGATGCGGTGAGATGAAATTTTCTTTTAAGTGGGAATTTTACGTGCAAAGAGACGCTTTCATGGAAACTCGGAACGAGTCCGTGAAAACGAAACGGTAAGGAGGCAAAACTTCATGGGGTACAATGCTGGAGAAATACGTCATCGCTTGATGAAAACTCACCGTGCTAAATATTATAGCATGGCGTAAGGGTGAAATATTATTTACGGAAGTGACGTCGAGTATTAAGGATATATAGGTAAATGGATAAATAAATTGTTGTATATTATATTATAGGTCACTAGATTTGTAATATGTACATAGGTCATTGTATATGTATGGGCTATTACACGATATAGCCTGTAACGACTTATGTAGGGACATTGTTAGATAACATATATTTATTATTCGTTGATATATTTTTGTAAAGTTTTATTTAGTTATAGATTCCTCTTATCGTCTCGCTACGTCATCTCGTCCGGTTATTATTTTGCCCATTGGCGATTAAGACATTAAATAATTTCCCTCGTTGCTTCTTGTCAACGTTCGTCGAAAGAGCGGCCGATTAAATTGTCGCGCTTCACTCGTGAATATTGAATGGGTTATTGAAAAATTCTGGTATGAAGTGAATCTTTGTCATTGATGTAATCTGATTGGGTAAGAGCGACAGAGAGAGAGAGAGAGCGAGAATTTAATTCTTGGCTATCATGGGCGTATTTTTCATGAGGAAATAAGAGTTAAAAAAAGTAGATGCTATTCAATTCTGTACCAGGATTGCATTTTGGGTATTTCGAATTTAATTAAAAAAATTTTTTGAAACCGTAACAATGACAAAAATTCATTCAATAATTTCTCATACTGATATTATAGCATTGAAAAAAAAAAATCTTTTTTGTACATTATCCAATCCCTCCGTATCTTGTATGTTAATGATATTGCGTGTATGAATGGATACATTTTCTCCATGTTTATGACCAAAATGATTTTTAAAAATGTGGTATAACTGTTCGAGTCACGAGCGTATTAACAGGTAAGATTTTCACCCTTATAAGACTACATATATAGTTCTCGTAATGTAATCTTGTAATGGCAGCTAATTATTTGCGCGTTGCAAGTTGCGGTTATCATTAAGGACAAGTATGTGTTCTAAATAGATCTAAATATTGCGATTCCCTGATATGAATTTATTAAGGAGAAATGGCTTTGAAAAATTTTCATTTTTATTCAAGATAACGTTTTACATTAAATCAGTGGCAGGTTATACATTCGTACGTTACATGTGAATAGGGTTTAACGGATAGTTGAATTATATTCGTTATGAGTCATGGACGCGTTTCGATATATGTGTAATAATGATAACGTATCTCCTAATACTCGCTCAGATGGAATTAAAGATAATTGCGATCTATTGTTGCGCAAATATATATTTTAAAACTTGTATCCGTAATCGGAACAGATTTGGCCGTAATTGTAACGTGTAGTTTTGCACAAGATATTTGTTGAAACAATTCATTTAACGATTTGCCACTCATTATCATGCAATTATTCGCGCCATAGGGGCGATAATGAGTAACGAGTCTGGTACTAATAGTCATTTGCGTCAATTTCATTTGCCAAAGAATAATTGTACCGATTGACAGAACGACAAGCCACATTCTGTTTGTAATGCGATTGAACGATTATAAAGATATAATTTTTTCTCATTTTTTTTTAACGAAACTTTGCGAAATTTCATATTGTAAATAAATATCCAATTTTTTTATAACTGTGTGGTAAAGTCTGCGAACGCTTATTTCGTAAGATATCGGATGCAGATCTTGCGAATGATTAAACATATAAATAATTAACGTCAAAGACGATCCACGTATTAATTATTTAATGTGACTCCGCATCCGATGCTTTACATGCAAGATAAAAGGATTTTTTGTGAGGGAGGTTACAGACTTGTTAGTAAAAAGAAAAAAAAAAAAGAAAAAAAAGAACAAGGATTGACGCGATCCTTAATTAATTTAAGAGAAAAAAAAAAATGGGAAAGTCAATTTGTACATAGAAGTACGTAAGGATAATAAACCAACAGATTAATAGATAATTAAGAACGCGTTAATTGTCGCGAATGAACAATACTATTATCGAAAATTAAAATGACATTAAAAATGCAATAGTGTCTCACAATAATGTCAGGGCGTTATTAAAAAAAAAAAATTCCCTAAACCTTCTCCACATATAATACCCATACCTAAATTTGTCATAATCCTATAGTAATTTCAGATCGACCCTCCACTAAAAAATGGTAAAACTACGATTCCCTTGAAAATATTAGCAAAAAAAAGAGCAACGTGAGAATTTGCAAGCAGCGTTAGACAAGTTTAGCAAGAACAATGATTTTGTTCAATTTAATTATGAATTAACGTGAAAACGAGCTTAGCTATGCGAAACGTACGAGTTTCGTTCTTTATGTAAAATAGAATCACATGGGATGTCATTATCACCAAAAGATACCTACTTTCAATTTAAATTCGCACGTAATGATGTTCCGCGTGTGTCGAAAGATTCAATGAATTTTCGCTACACTTAAATTCCCATATTCCACGGCATCCTCCTCTGACGTTTACCATTAACCTACCGAATAGTGGCACTCGCAGCTACTATACTTATTATACATATACCTATACCGTCAGAGATTTGATATCCTTACAATTTTGAGAATCGGTCGAATCTACTGGATGCCGTTGAATATTCTTAGTGTGACATGCTTTCTAAACTCTCGTCTCCTCATAGCGTTAGATGTTTCTGTACGTGCAAACTTTTTTCGTATATAGTATAATAGATCCACGTCGCTTCGAATGCCCAGGGCGGTCAAGTCAGATTAATGGCGCGAGCAGTAGTTTGTCATAGGGCATGCCTTTGTATGCCATCAGATAGCACTCGAGAGATTCGTGCACAAGATAGAAAGAGACAGAGGTACATCGTCCTGCTTTGAGTCATGACTCCCTTGCTCCTTTCTCCATCCCCATCTTCCCTCTCTCTCTCTCTCCCCTTTCTATTCCCACTCCTCGCTACTAATTCCTCCCTATTATTTCGCCGGCCAATATTACACCCTGCGTTTCTCTCGACTGACAGGAGTCAGTCTGAAGTCTAAAAAAAACTATCACGATTTGATTATTCCCCTTCAGTATTTTTTTTTTTCAATAAAATCCCTTTCACGAGGTGCAATTTGCGATCATGCATTTATATTGTAAATAACTAGAGGAATACTTGCCCCTTGTGATTGGCTTGATGACGATTGATTTTTCTTCCATGCAATCCTCCTTAAAAACTGTACACCAAAATCTGATTTACTCTAGAGCGAAACGAATACACGAATTAATTTAATTGGAAGATTCCTGATATTATGTATAACGAAGGGATACAGTCGATTTTGATAACTTCGTACACCTAACATCATGCAAGGTAACTTCGCGGATACGTACCGCCGTGAACATTCGACGAGCGGTGAGTGGACGATTAAAAGTTACGGGAAATTGATTTTTCATAGAAGTATTTTCGAATGACCTAAACTAATGATTAATTAATTTAAATGGATATCTAAGGGTGACGTAACACTTGCGCATTGTATTTAAGTAACATAATATCTCCTCGCCGACGTGCAACGAGAAAGCCGACGATATATTTACCCGATAATAAAAAATAATTAAAAAAAAAAAAAAAATATGAAAATGAAAATAAATAAGATTTCGTTCGTTCCGGGGGAAGATTTCTATATTTTTCAAAAAGGGTCACGCCTTTCTCGCTGAACGAACGCGCTTATGTCGCCAAAGTTAGGTGAATGTTAATTATGGGAATAAGTGTAACAAAGCACTAACGCATTCGACCGACATAACTTACTAATCCTATTATTATAAAAATAAAATAAATCAAATACCAAATGGCTATGTATTATAATTGCAAGAGCAAAACAATGTTACTTATGTTACAAGATAGTGTTATACTATGGAGTAAACTGTATACGTCCAAACGAGTATCTCCACGAGTTTTCTATCTCTCATTCTAATGTCCATTATGCACACAGTACCTACGGACTAATCCCATTATCATTCCCCAAGGCCCAATCTACAATGTAATTAAGAATTAGGACACGGACTACTTTCTTGATATATTCACAAAGGAATAACGTTAATCGAATAATCGTTAATTAAGACGCGAATGCACCGCAATACGGAATACCGTAAGGAGGGTAGTACACCGAAGAATCGACGGAAACTCCAGTATCAAATTTATTTCCGTTTTAACGAATTAACCTCGACCAATTAACAACCGGCTAGTAAGAACCGAAGTCTCGAAGGTTCAACCTTACAAAAGCTGAACAACGTCTACGAGGAGCCCAGTAAATTACTCTTAACTTCTTTCGGAGGGTAAAAATTACGGAGTTGTAAGGTTAGGATGGGGCTTAAATCCGCCCCTGCCCCGCTTTCCCAGGGAGACCATAATTCTTGGTCCTATCTACACAGAAACCGTTCCTTGGCTGAATCCAACCGACCCACGGGAATCGCTCGTCATTTATTTATTTCTCACATCCGGCGGGACGCACCTGTCATCTGGGAAAAAGCACACGCCAGCATTACGGGCTATACGTGACGGATGAAAAGGGCATAACGTTTAAAGTACTTGGAGATTGAGTAAGTTAAAAAACAATTCTTCCAAAACAGTACGCGTGACAGTGCGATAGGTTTTAGTTTTAGCCAATCAGAAGGTTGCCATACAAAATCAATCCCGTGCAAGACGTCAATGTCAAGACGGTCCTAGTTTCTTTCTAATAGCAGCAACGCGTTCCCTTTTCGTTGCTGACTGTCCCCCCTGAGTTAAAGGCGGCTTTTCAAAAGGACATTTAAGGGGAGCTACGACGGCCAGAGGGCAGAAGAAGATTGTAGGCCTGAATGCTAATTTTGAATTTCGCGCACTTTTTCTTCCTTGACGTTTCAGGTACGTACCGTATTATTTCACGTAACATTAACTGCTTATACGTACGTTGTGTATTCGACGTCTGAAGTTAGGGGCCTGCACTCTGTGAGAACCTGAGAGAAATTCGAATTCAATTTGTGTTCCTAGCATTGCGCAAGCTGCGTTACAATTCCGGCTGTCTGCCAAAGGGAGATCCCGTAATTGCTTTATCCACGGCTTAGCGGCGTGTAAGTAAACTTTCATCCCTTGGATTTGACGCCATAAACAAACTCACGGATTTATAGTAGTTTCACGTTACGGGACGAGGAGATAAGTGGACATAAATTCTGCCTCCGACAGTGATGTATACTCCTCAAAGGAATCATTGATTTATCTATTTGTTTCCTTCCTGTTATCCGCCCGATCAAAACTTTGTTTCTGATATCGCTTCTTGCCTTTTCTTTTTTTTTTTTATTCTCACGATAAACGCACCTAGGGATACCTACTTGGGAAATCGTCGATTCTTAGTCTTTGCTTTCGTTTTTCTTCCTTCTTTCCTTTTTCCATTGATTCTCTCGATAAACGGGGCTGAGGGACGCTGCGAGATGCGTGTAGAACTTTGACTTACTTTTCGACGCAATTCTCGCGGGACATTGCAATTTTAATTTTATGCAAATTGGAAGACGCGCCCTTGCGATTTCACGAGTTTATAAGGTAGATTCGCGACACGACGGGCTCGGATTACAATGATTTATAACCGCGGCCGAAAATTTTGCAAAGGTACGAGAGGGTGCGGCTGGGTCCATTCAAAATTTTCACGTGAAAGTTACGCGTCTGCGTCTCGTTTCAATGTTGGCAATACCGAGCGCAAAATATACGAATTGCATAATGAATGCATTTATTACCCAATGAATGCAAAATGCAGCCACCGCCCAAGGTGAGGGAGATAAAAATATACAAGACACACAGCGAAGGCACCTTAATTTTATGCAACTGTGTCGTCACCTTTATGCTCGAGGAACGAAGCGAAGCTTCTTCAAGGATGTCAAACGAGCTGTGTGCATAAATCGATGGTATAAAAATGTGTAGGAGGACTGCAAGTAACCCCGATTGCATTCGCCATTCCTATAACGTGGACGACAATTGGTTCGTTTAAGAAACCTAACCGAATTACCTTCTGCGCTGGATTATCGATGCGCTTCTGCTTCTTCTGCTGCCGTCGCTCCTATCGCAGGTGTCGTTCTCCATAATTTACCTCCTTGTATGGATATATTCACGTAGACAAGTGCTATCTGATAAAGACGTGGGAAATATAACCAGCTCGTAGAGCTGACTTTGTGCATCGGACGTGAGCATTATGCAGCCATAGTGATTACGGGATTGGCTTTTCAGGTCAGGAGGACTAGGTCGGTATCCACCTATGTTCATTATCTGCTTAACATTGACGACATTATCTGGTAAAGGTCGAGTTTAAGTGCTGTGCCTATGCTATACATTTAATCGTCTATACAGGCAAGGTGTTATGTATTCAGGTAATTAGTTATGATTTTTAACCGCGAAAATGATAAAAATAAAACTGCATTGTCACGGCTAGGGAACATTCTATGATTGTGATAAGGACCACGGTGACGTTGATGGGGAATGAAAAAAGTTTGGTTACATGAATTTTTTGCATTGCTTGGGTATGTAGAAACTTTTGATAACAGTTTGAGAATACGCGTGATTTACATTCTTACTGGTTCGAAATGATAATTTAGATCTTTCGAGCTCGAGATTTTTTTCATTGATTTTCACGTGTAAGGTGTAGAAAGTACGGGCTACAGTTTCGACTGCGTGTGCTGCGTTTCGCAGTTACGACCCTGGTACAATTTGATTGCTCGTAAATCCGTACTTATATATATTGACTCAGAGGTATTTTTCTTAAATTGCAATTTTTATCGTTCAATGTTGATACTCTTATGCGATGCAATTACCGTGGAATGTAAAACTGTACCAAGTCAACGATAAATTCAACAATTTTCCAATAAAAACGAGAGACTCCTTTATAGTTTCTTATTTCTGAAATAATGATATTTGTGGATTGGGATAAGTTTACGATGAGTGCGAGAGTACCTAAAATGCACTGATGCACTTTAGTATTATTGCAATAAAATGCAATAGAATCATCGAGAATTGGATCAGGTATAACGTTTTCTACGAGGATAAGGAATTAATCGAATTTTGGAGAAATAAGGGTATAAGCAAAATCAAATTTTGCTATCTAAACAGATAAATGATCTTTTTGCGCATGCGAAACTTGTAAAAGCACGACTTTTCAAAGTTAATCCGAGTGAGCAAGGCAAATGGCAAATTCACGTTATAAAGACGTGCAGCTTCATGAAATTTTCTTCGTAAGAGATTCTTGGATGAAAAGGTAATGAGAGACGTAGTCTTTACTCGTGGCGTACCTTAATGCCCACTGGGAAAGAAAGTAAAGAAGTCGAGGAGCTTCTTAACAAAGCGAAATCACGTCTCGAGCGTTCGCTGTTAATGTTATTTCATGTTTCAGGCACTGAATGACCGTCGTTAGAAAATTTGTCAAGACCAATGGAAATTGGTTAGGAGACGAATATCTATCGAAAGTAACGAATTCACCTCGCGCCATTGTGCCCCTATGTTATTGACCTTAGAACGAAGGCGTACGCGGAATAGCTTTGGTATACCAATACGTATGCATATGACGAATGAGTAGATAAGAAGAAACACGTACAGACTTCAGTAGTTATGGGAAGTGACTCGGTAGAGAATTTCAAGGTTAACAGCGACGAGTCTACAATCTCAAAATTTACCTCGAATCGGTAGCCTTGGACGATCGTGATTTGAAGACATTTCGAAAGGCTGAATAGACGCTCGAAATCGTCGCGACGTATCGCCAAATTGTTTTGTATAATTCAAGATAACTGATATCTCGACTAAAGTATAACATTAGATACGTATTTGCGAATGGGAAATAAGAAATTGAATCAATTTACCGGAGAACAATCGGAGGATTTAAGAAATCCGTTTTTCGGCCTCTTTTCGAGAAGTCGCCAATTTCTTTTTATCTCGTCCCCTTAAACTTGCTCTCGTATCCTTCAGGAGCCTCAGACTTTGTTGCTTCGCTTGTCTCTCGTTAACGGCAGACGACAGCCCAAAGTTACGACGCCAATTGTTGCTTAAAGTGTTTCGAGCCAGACGCGCCGCTGTCAGCTTAGAGACGCGGAGACAATCGCAATCAATTTCAAAGTTAGTAGGTTACTACGCCACTGGTTCAAGTGCATTATACCTAGGATTTTCATAGACAACCTTATGCTAATAACATAATTTCGATACGTGTCGTAGAAAGGAACAACCGAGGATTTAAAGTATATAAAATCGAATATATCAATGCCACTAATAGAAATAAAAAGTCAATATTTTTTTTTAAACGCAATAGAAATTTTTTTTTTAAATCAACATTACTCGCCAAACACGTAAGTACGAATATTAAAAATTAACGTCCAGTCAATTGTGAAGTACCTACGTATTGTCAAATTCGAAATCGAAAGTCTGAACGAAATTTGACAAAGTCATTAAAAGCCCTTGCCCTTACCTAGTACCCTTTACCTCAATAAGCATTCGATTTGCATCCATAAATAGAAAGTTATACCGAAACACCTGGTAGACTCTCTTATTCTGCATTATCATTCACCGAGAACGTAACCAACTTCGAAAATGACTTTAACCGTAAAGTTACCCTAATTGGAGTAATGACTACGAAATTTCGAGTACCTAAACCGACGAACCAAGTGAACTGCTACGCAACCGAAGATCAGGGTATGAGACGCGACAAGGAGTAGGTCAAGTTCAGTATTACGTGGATGGAGTAACAGTCGAGTTACTCTCGCTTTCATATTCCCCACGCGTACGTACTCCAGCACCCACTATATCATGACAATTTAAAACGTAGCATCCGCGTGCGACGTAGATTGCACAACATTCACAATACTTATTTACATAGATGCGAATCCTTCCTCGTCGCAAGATACTATCACGGCGACGATAAATTCAGTCAAGTACAAAGTGTTCCACTTTTCTCCCTCATTTTTCTCTGCTACCGATGTATTATCAGCTGGCGCTTCTTGTAATTATAATAACTTAAAGTTTCGATGAATCGGCTATAGGTTGCACTGAAATTGTATAACTAATCAATACGCCTGGCAGCCGTGGCAACAAAGGTCATACTATACGGGAATACATTGACTTCGACTCTGGCAATGTTCCTCATGGGCAACGCATTAATTCGTACATTGGCTTTCTCACCTTGACAATACATCCTAAACTGCCGTCTGTTCGACACTTGCAGTTATCATTGAATTTTATACGTTCGCGCGTTAATTAGCGATGTCTACAGTGGTTAACCACGTGTTGGTTCAAGTTCGTGTACTTACTGCTCGAGAAGTTTTCGAGAAGTGGGGGAGATGCAGATGTCGATTCACGACATATAAAGAACGTCAAGCGACATGGGAGTATGACATTTTTTCGATTACTCCCTGACGGCACAAACCGGGACCGAATCATGGCTGAGTGGTGGTTCATAGTGTTTTCCTTTGGGATCGCTCTGCATGATGGAGTCCTGGGCTATAACAATCGTGAGTATCCTCTTGGAAATTGTAGCTTTTATTTTACTTATCTTTCGCACGCACATGAGAATCGCGCAGGGACATAGAATTTTTTGGATCTTGATTCTATTATTCAATCGCTTTGGATAGGACAGCTTTCTTCTTGAGTTCCTTGATAATTCACGAGTTAATGAAGAATCTTACGTTAATTCACTCTATAAATAATAAACCTTGATTTATATTTTATATAAAGATACATTCGTTGGAAGATATTGTTATTGAAGTAGAATATTAAAAATCTCAATCATACATTTGTTAAAGTCCCGTTGAAAATTCCCTTTCTTTTTTTTTTTCGTTACTCTTACCTCTAATTATCACAAATTCGTTAACACTGTGTCTCACACGGAATTATTTGTATCTTGAAATAATTATTAATTAATTAGTAAATTAATGCAAAATTAATACAAGATAAATGTTATCCACGAATCTATGTATTATCACTTCGTGCACAGTGATATCGAAGGTAAGATACAGTGCTTGCAAGAGCCTCCGATCTGAAATAGGATAACCTCCTACAATTTAATCTAATTAATCTAATCGAGTATCACCTGCCTCTTGTAGTCACTATCCACGGAATACTTCCCTAGGGGAATTAAGAAATAGCAAGAATTTCGCTTAACCTTGTACAACAGCGAAAACGCGACCTCCACAGTGCGTTGACTCTACCGTTGTCAACGACCCAGCAATGCCAAAATTATAATGTATGCTAATAGCTAACCAGGTCCTCGCATGAGCTAGGTCACATAGCACTATCACACAATATTATTTCCGGCGCTATAGTCATAGAATAAGAAAAAAGGAAGAATTTCACCACCAATTTATCCATCTCGACCAGAATCCTTACACGAAAAAGGAAGCCCCCCCCCCCCTCCCCCTACTATCAATGGTCGAAGTAAGGACTCAAACCTAACACGCGATCCCCCACGATCAAAGTAGTGAAAAACCATAAAAATTCGCTGAACTTCTAAAAGCCTGTATATTTGCCCATCTCCCTACCCTGGCCACCCCATAGGAGGCAAAACCCTTGGTACACTTCCTTCGGGAAAACGTATCGACCATAGACGATAACCCCCCCTCCCCAGTTTCTTCCCCACGGTATTTTCCTGGCTTGATTTTCATTCGAGGGGGATGAAACGATTTTTCACCGGCAGCCATACCGAAGGAGGAGTAGTTGTCGCTTGGTCCGCCGTGGCATCAGCATATTACCATGACCACGTTCGGCCTGGCTTTGACATGTCTATTACGCGCTTCCGAATAGAGGCGACTTCGAATTCTATGCTCGCAGGAAGGGAAACGTAGAGGTCCAATTAATCAGTCGGGGCGTGAAATGAGGGGTGGCACAGCGCAGGGATTGTGATGACAGATCCCGCCGTATCTGCTCAGGGCATTAAATTCGCGCGGAGCAGAGCGTAGACGGCCGCGAATCGGTTACCGTTCGCCCGTCGGAACGTTTCAAGTTTACATTGAATCGATACCTTCGTCTATACTTCGAACGCCGTGTGTTTCGTCCTACGGATATTAACAGCGGCTTAACGGCTCTGCGGTATTGGCACTTTGCAAGGGGTTCGTGAAGATAATCGGCTCCTGATTGGATGCTGGAGTATCTTAAACGGCGAAATTCTTAACGGATAACGTTCCACGAAGAAAGTAACGTGTTTACCATTTGCATACGTCTATCTACACTATCACACATGTGCACGTGTTATCTTATACGAACGGATAAATTTTATGTCATCCGACAATGAATACCACGTGGCAGTTATCCTTTCGGATAATGCAGAGTACGTAATCGGTACGAATGTAATTGCACTCGACATTCTCGTGACAAATAGAAATGCAAGTCGTATGCTCGTTGGGAATTTGCCTGGCGAACTTCGATATCCGTAATGCCATCTCTTCACCCATTTTCCAAGCAGTCGAATACACTCGCTAAAATTCGAGGCAAATCGCGCTGCCCTATCTCGGATCGTTAATATCTTACGTAGTTTACAACTCGTCCAATTTAAAGTTTTGTTATTACAAGAAATTAATACTTGTCCCGGTGCGCTGCTGCTTTAACGCGATATTACGGAGTAAATTATTTGTTTATTATTATTATTTTATTATTAGAATTAACACTGCCCGCGGAGCCGTGACTCGTCCCTTGCGCTTATTGTAATTCGAAATCTCAGCTATCAGAATACAAACAGCGGAACTTACCACGAGCTTGAGGCTTATTTCAATAATCTGAACCGTTACCGGGGGTACATTATGCAAATACTATGTATTTGTTAACAGTTGCCGACGTGCCGTGTGGTCAGGTAACAACGGGAACTCGAGCAGCCAGAGTTGTTGGTGGTCAGGACGCAAATCCTCACGAATTTCCCTGGCTGGTGAGCATCACGAGGAAGGGTGGACATTTCTGCGGCGGCACGATACTCAACTCAAGATACATCCTAACAGCCGCCCACTGTCTCTGCACGTAAGTGATTCGAGAGTCAACACTGCAATTTCGTGCATATCGATAAATTGCATTCTGGGTAACAAAGAACAAAGTTACACCGAGTAATAAACGTCCTCGTACCAAAAGCTAGGCTACCCTTGTTAACGTGTTAATTCTTCAGGGTCACGTTTACGACGGCAATTTCTTTTTCCCCTCGCAACGCGTCTACGTCCCAACGATGAACGATTTTAATTGCGAAATTCGCACGGATTACGTCATCCGATACTATACGACTACCAAGGATATAGGTGTGCGGCGGTAACACGCGTATAATTAAATGTGCGCGAGGGACGGGAGAGAAGTGGGTCGGGGGGAGGTTGGGCGCGACAAAGCACGTATTGCCGCAACTTCAGCCGGGCCGGACCACCTGCTTTCGGGGTGAGAGAATTTCAGGCAGCTTTAGCACTGTAAACCATGATTGCATGTAGATTACAGACCGCTTGGTAATTGCTAGCGGCCATGCAAAATGTAATACGGGAAAATGGTGAATGGCGCGATGCAAATATTACGTGAGGGATTTTAGAGTCAACCCCACAGCACCACCCAGGTTCGCCCTTGCTCCTTCTTAGTTCGTGCCTGAAAAAGTTCCCCGGGGACTCGTGATCTCGCGATTAACCATCAGCTTCCTCTGATGTAATAGATCAAGAGAAATTATTCACTAGCGATTATGCAACTTGCGTGCACGAGAGGTTAGAAGTGGCACCGGCTTTTATTTTTCTCCCGAAATTTGACAAACGCGTGATATCGATGCTAACGAGACAAAGTAGACCGTCCTGTGAGCGAAGTCAGTGCGGAGAACAATAGCAAGAATTTCGAGCGTCGGGGAAGGGTCCATTAAGGTGGCTTTGTATAAGGAGCATACCGAAACAGGGTTGGAACTTAGGAGATGTAGAGAAATGGTAACAAGGGAGGATGTACCGAAAGGTGAAGGCAGAGTAGAGAGACAGGGGAAGTAGGGGGAGAAGGGCTCGTGTCGTAATTTTGTTAATTATTCAGAGGCACTGTAGACCAATTAATTAACTGAAGCCACTGTACTGAGAGCAGTCGACTGTTCAAAGACTCCGGTGTCGCTGGAGAACAAAAATCCCAGTTAAATAATTGCCATTCCTTCGAGATTCTTTTGCGAAAAAGGGTTGCTAGGTTGTTACCTATCCCAACACCCCCCCCCCCCCCTCCTCCCTCACTCCTCCCCCCCGTACACTAAGCCATCTCTAGTATAGCTTGAGGTATACGGTTCTCGTGAACACTTGTCGTTACGCTTTATAACGCTATAATTACTGGTAATATAGAATTTCTCTCTTATTCCATTAAGATAGAAATTGATACTGCAATTCCCTGGAGACTACTGACTGGTTCGATACTGCAATTCCCGCTGCAATCGAATACGCTTTCTCTATGCTGGTTATTATCGAAGCTATACTCTTATATTTCTATTTACAGTGGTACCTCCTCGATACCTGCCAGACAATTGCGCGTGACTCTCGGGGAGCATAACCTCAAGGGTCCCGAGGTACCAGCCGCGAAAGAAGAGGGAGTACTTAGTGTCATAGTGCATCCAGGACACAAATGCGGCCGATACGTGCACGATATTGCACTGCTGGAACTAGCTAGGCCGATATCTTGGTCGGAGAGTGTAAAGCCTGCATGCCTGCCGGCAGCTACTGGGAAGCCAGAATACAGTGCCTTCGGGGACGTACATGCAGTAGCCGCAGGATGGGGTTGGCTTGGTGAAGATACGTCAAAACGTGAGTTCAGATAACTCCCATGTAAAGTGGCAAGGTTTGGTGGCTCTTGGAGAGAGTGAAAATTTTTATTATATGAAAATTTTGAAAATTTACAATTTTACAATTTTAACCTTGCTTTCTATCCACGCTGTATTATTCGGTCAAAAAATTTCGTCGAGTATCGTACGTTGTGTCTCGTATCTCTTCGGTAACTATATGTACGTGGACGTTCTGTACTTTCAATGGGTGCAAAAGTTGTACTGGAATATAATCTCAGTCAGGTATATTCAGGACGTTCGATATGGAGACAGAGGGTAACGATGCTGAAAAAAATATTATCGCATGTCCTGTTTACGACAATAGGTACTTTTTGCATATAAAGGGACATTTAAAGCATGTTACGTTGTTTCAGACAAAAGAGCTGACGTGCTACAAAAAGTTGGAGTTCGTGTTGTGAAGAACAGCGTGTGCAAGGAGTGGTACGCGAGTCAGGGTAAAAAGACACGTGTGGAGCCGGAGCAGATGTGTGCCGGTCATGAAGACGGTGGTCGGGATTCGTGTTGGGTAAGTATATTTGGTAGTCCTTATAAAAAAGTAAGGTGAAACTAGAAAGAATTTATCCCTTGACGGTAGGAAATACAGGATACCTTAAATCCTGAGTAAAATTCACAAGGACGCGAATTTCATCAAACTTTATATTCCTTTAGGTATTTATTAAGCCGGGAACGAAATTCAAATCTATCAGCATCCATTGTTACACGTGGGAAATTTATCGATCTTTCAGAACGGTAGCGTCATGTTATTGCGATCTATGACATTAAAAAATATCTACCAAGCGCGAAAGCCTGGATTAGTGTGTTCCTGCAACGCGTTTCTGTCCACCAAAATACCTTTATGGAATCGGGAGTGTGTGTGACAGAAAAAAAAGGATAGGAATTCTTGGATTACTTTTTATGTATACGGTATGCGATAAAACGGTTTTGCATTTCTCTCCCGGAGAGTCTATTTGCCAATTTGAATGGTGACAACGAATAGAGAGCAAACGCGATTGTACCGGCACGGTATGATCTAAAGAGCCATAAAATATTCTAGAATATCTTATAAGGACATAGATCTTAAAATAGTACAGATAGTCCAAGCAGTCTGTACCATTAAAGAAGTACTAAAGATTCTCTCATAAAATGTTCGAAGCAGTAGAACGTTCTATGGGTATAAACATATAAGAACGTATATATCCAAAGTGTCTTTAGGTCTGATATAATAAAAAGGGAACACTACGTAGGACAGTGGAAACGTGAATCTCGACGAATTAAAGCGATTTCAGCGAAGTCGATAAAATACGACTCCTGTCCCCTCGGATTCGAGCCATAGGTCCCTCTCTATTCCCAGGTCAGATACTTTCCCAATATAACCGTATAGTACGAAAGGTCCCTTTACCCACTACTGCTACCTACGCAAGCACTAAATTCTCGTAGTCAATTAAGGGTAACAGCAGTTTCGGCGAATTAACGAACAAGCTTTTCCAACGGGGATGGATCCGATGGTAGCACAATGGCCGACCCTGCTTTTCGTCCATTTCACTTCGTCACGATAGAGCTGTAGGTATCTGCTAACCTGCTATATCTCCTTGTCGCGATAATATTCAAGATAGCAATGTATACCCTAAACTGACTTCTACCCCTCGGACGTGTACTGTGGTAAATAGCCGTGACATTTATTATGGCGTTAATAACGTCAGTAGTGTCTCCGACGTGGTGCAAACGAATTCCTCTAGGAAAAATAGCCTTTCTGACGTCATATTTCACGCTGTAAACGCAGACCGGTTCTGCTGAGTATGTAGTTTTGCTACCGGCGTGGACGGAAATGAAAGACGGCCACGGCGGAAGACAGGAGACTGGTTTTCGGACGTTGTTAACCCACTTAGAGAAACGATGGACTCTGGGATGTTGTTTACTTCTATTAAAGATATTTAAGCATCTTCGTGGAAAGACTGTATGTTCTGCATTTTGTTTCAGGCTGATAGCGGCGGACCTTTAATGGTTCGAGGTCGTTCCGGAAGTAGCACGATGGTCGTTGGGGTTGTTTCGACTGGAGTGGGCTGTGCCAGACCTCGACTTCCGGGTTTATATACTCGAGTCTCCGAATACATTCCATGGATTACGCAACAGGCATCGCGACATTGAGGTTAATACTTCGTCAGGAGAAGTTTGGGTCTGATTCCTAGAGGATGATACTGCTATGTGTCCTGGGGAAGTTCGTTGATGCACATATTTGTAGATAGTAGGTGCGATTTTTCGCTTCTGATATTGCAATTACTGCCGTGTTCTTTTATCCTATTTCATGGATAATTTGATTAAGTATCGGTATCGCGATTGCAATTACATGCACTAGGATTGGTTCGATTGAGACGTGGAATGAGTATAACACGAAATCGCTAACCTTTAACATTGAAGTGAATCGTGAAATTTTAAATGAAAATTCCGTTTGCCAGTGTATAACAAATATTGAGGAACTAGTTTATTGATTTAAAAAAAGAATTTGACTTGATGAGAAAGGCTTTTTGTTTTGAGTATGGTTAACTATTGGCAAATTATTCAAATCAAGAAACTATTACACGTGTCTTTCGGTTTGGATAAGAATTACGGTAGTCTACGAGTGATTATATTGAACTCTTGAAAATCCTGGTTAATGAGAGTAAAGTCTTTTTATGAATATAGTGGCATAAAATTTAACTGTGATAAAATATTCTTTAGGAATTTGGATAGATATCTGATATATGTACATCAATTGATTTATAGAAATTAGCATGAATATCGTGTAGACGATTTAATTATACTTATGTATTTTTAATATAACATTGATATTGCTTTGAAACAAATTTAGAATATGATACGATACAAATACGAATTCATATGCTGCAAGGATGTTATAATGGATCTAGTCATTATATTGTATGTACATGACTTAAATATTATTTATGCAAAGTTTAAGACTATAAAAACTAAAAAAATTTATTAATCCCATATAGAAATCTACAATAGAGTACTGATTTACTCTTTGTTGTTATATAATTCATTCACATGTGCTACTCATCTTTTTCCTTAAACAATACTGAAATGCGTACCAACTATAAATGTAGGACAGATTAAAGGAAAAAGGTGATTGCAAACAAAGTTTTTGACATTTAAACATAGTTTTTAATGTTTTCTTACTACTAACTGGTATTGATATATCTAAAATGCAATCATTAATAATGACTACACACTTTTACAATCTTTTTGGCTTTCTTGGTCTCGGTGGATTCCACGAAACTGGAGTAGCATCAGTTATAGAGATTATATTAAGACCACCCATTTGTAGACCTTTTACGGCAGACTAAAAGATTGATTTGGTTAAGATCGAAATTAATTTTAAGTATGCTGTAATATAAACATGTATGCTAAAAATATATTACCATTCTGCCTGGACCAAGACCAGATATTCTAACTCTGACTGATTTAAAACCCTCAGAAATAGCTCGCTAAAATGTAATATTATTTTCTAATTAGAATTTTCTTATTTCAGCTTAATCACAGTAATCTATAAGAATAAAGGTGTTCCAAAATTTACTGACAGTCCTGCGGAATTAACTGTGTCTCTTCCGATATGAATAGATGGATAAGTAAAGAATCCTGATTGCACTACGAATAGTAAATTTTGGAACATACTTAATAAAAGCACTGATAAACATCCAATATTTCACTTACTGAACCTAAACTGATGGCCGTAGCTTGTGCTGCTATATTTGTTCCCTTTCTAGTATTTTTAAAACCCTCTCTACCACAACTGTGCAGTATTTTAACATTTCCTATAATAACGAAAATAGAGAAAAGATTGATGAATCCCTATTAGAAGTACTAATATCGTTATAGACATACACTCACCCTGACTATCGGTTAAACATATAATTGTGTTATTTGGAGATACTTTGACATTACATATTGGTATATCTTTAAACGGTATACCATTAAAAAGTTTATTTGGAGTTTCAGGTGTTGGAAACATATTCTCGCTAGAAGTAACATAAGATATTTTAACATTCTTGCACCGTTTATAAATACTAATATAGTAGACATATAATTTCACCTAACCTCAACAAAAATTAATGAGTGGTGTCAAAAAAAAACTGTATCTTTGAATATTTATATGGCAATCATGATTGTACTTACGCCGTCTTTAAAGAATCGATGTCGGTAATTTTCTCACCATCAGTTCCTTGATCTTTTGCAGGTAAAATTGACATCATATTTTTCCTGTCGTCGTTCAATTTCTGACAAGACGCAGTGCTGTGCAGAGTTCTTGCAATTATCGACGAACTATTTAATTTTCTTACTCCGGTCTTTAAATCAACGCACATTCTGTCAGCCAACAGTGGAAATTTTAACACGCTTAAAGCGGACTTCAGCATTTTGAAGAGAAAAATTGTTATTTCGACTTGTATACTGCACACGCTCAGAAGCAGCAGACGACAAGGTATAACCTAACCTACCCACCACCTACTGTAACAAAATATTACAAGAGAGTTTCTAGAAATCCCTATATCACAGTTTGTAGCATTGGATAGATTACTTAATTTTATGAGAATCGTTCAAAGATTAATTGCATATAATTAAAATGTTCTAAAGAAATGCAGGGTATAAAATCAGGGTAAGTTTATGACACAATATCAGATATAAACAATATATATTATAAATATAGCTCCGTTATCAAACAAATATATCTATACAGAATATAATAGCCATTAGATAGTCACAATATGTCAATGAGACTTCAAATATCTACTCGATATTTTTTCAATGTAAGTATATTTATAAGTACTAATGCGTATATTACCATAAGTACCAAAATAAGTATAGTCAATAGATGCTGCAAAGAAATCTTCATAAATTCAATAATGATAAATATTATAGCGCTCAATTTGAAGAGTCTTATTTGATTTATAAGGCAATTCTTCTTGCTTTCCTTGCACCACGCTTCCTTTTTACGTAATGATAATGTTGATCAGGCAATAAGACTTTAGTAATTCCGTGCGCTACACCATTTATATTCATGATATCGCATTTTGTGAGAGCAGCATCATTTACCTAAAAAATAATACATTAGTATGTCACTTGATAATATGAAACAACAATTATAAATTTTAAAGCTAACCTTTATTTTATCATTTTTTTTCACTACGTCGACAGTGGTTTGTTTTGTTCTAACGGCATAATGAAGATCCGGTTTAAACCCTTCAGACGCCATCATATTCTCAGAGACGTGATTTTTTATAGTCTAAAAAAAAATATCCAAGCGAAGAATATGAAATTGTCCAAAAGAAAAAAGTATCACTTTACTCTAAAGTAATAATTCTTGTTCACCTTCGTCAAATATTTCTCGTCGCCCATAATCTTTTGAAGTTTAGCTTCTCCCAATTTTTGAAAAGCTTCATCCGATGGTACGAAATACGTATAACTGGATCGAGGCCGTTTAAATTCTTCAAAAGTATTGGGTTCCACTTCCCGCATTTTATCCATAGCTTTCAACCAAATACTATAAGAAGCGATTTACTTTATATTATTCGGTCCTTCGTATGAAACACGTATCTCTAATACTTGTAAAAATAAAAATTTACCTGAAGTTTCCATTCTGTCTCAAAGCATCATCCAACGAGTTAGTAGTTGGATAAAGAACTTTACTGATTATATGCAAAACTCCATTACTGCCTTCCCTATCAGCTTTCTCAATCAATGCATTCTCTATACCCACGTTACCTCGATAAACTTCAAATCGCAGTGGTGTCGTTTCATCCAAGGAAGTCACTATCTACATAGACAAAATTGATAAAATTTATATTAAGTATAAAACTAAGCAAAGTAACAAACTAACTTGTAACAAAAACTTACTTGATTAGCTCTGACTGCATCAGTCGTATATCTGCCAAGAACTGCGTGATTTAGTACGAATCGTTTCGCGCTGTCTTGGTTGCTTACCAGTTCCTCGAATTCCCTTTCGGGTATTGCTATAGCGTAAATAAATGATGCGTGAAACACAAGATGATCAGGGAGTATCGGAAATACGTGCGCAATATACTTACAATACATGGCTGCTTCGGATGGAGCAAATAGCGTGTATGATTCTAAGTTACTAAGTACCTCGTTCAAGTCAGCTTTCTGAATTAACTGTGAAAATAGATAGAGTTTCTCATCCTGGAGCAATTCCAATACGGTTTTAGCTAAAAGTTAATCAATCGCATATATATATATATATATCTAAGAATAAAAATCTTGGTACAGCTGAAGATTATAGAATTTAATGTACAAACAATTCTACGTGTATACATATATATATATATTATTGTACCTCTATCCGGAAGCAATACGTCATCAACCATGTAGACCAATCCGTTTTTCCCATGAAGCAAATCTTGGCGCAATCTCCTACGTTCGACCGTGGAACCACGAGAAGTACAATTAAGGGTGAGTTTATGGGGTCCCAGTGATTTCACACGATGCTCCGAAATTACACCCGGCAAACACACTGGATGAGCGACGATATGATTCGCCAGGAAAGCTGTGTTGGTTTCATATAATTATAACCGTGTTTTCCAAAGCAATGCGTTTGGTCAATCAAAGTGACAATTAATAAAATCCGAATAAACAAACTCTGATACCTTCCAGTGTCTCTTTATCTTCCAAAATCTTGTTGAGCCTAGTTCTGGGTATTTTTTGAAAAGCTTCGTCACTCGGTGCGAAAATTGTATGGGGTATTTCGCTATTGCGAATACGTTTAATCAGATCACTCTTTTGCAAACTTTCTGCTAGTACCGAGAATCTTCCATCTTTCTCTACGATTTCCATTAGGTCTTCGTTCTGGAATAAATTCGGATCCAGCATCCCGTCTATTACATGTACCACGCCATTGGTTGCATGTTGATTTTTGCGTATGACATCTTCGCAATTTACAGTTTCGATCTATAATACATGAGATGATATTATTATTATTTTACGGTAAGGGTGGAGCATATATTCACGTATGATATACCCCATTAGAATATTTGTTGATTCGTAATTTATGCCCGGGTAATTTTGAATCCACTAATAAATCCGCGCGCCATTGACTGGAGAGAAGACGCTTTTCCAAAATATGATTGAGTACCAAATTTCGATATCGTCCTTTCTCGTACAGCGATTCCGGTCTGATACCATATAGCGTCACGTATTTCTGCGAAGGGAAAAATATATCATGAAATTAGACAGTTCCATGTCGGTGAGCGCGATTTTTGCTAAAACGATGAAATTAGTAGGAGTCAGTCCGGTGGAAACTTTATTTTAACTTCACCGTACATCAAAAGATTCGTCGCTCGGCGCGAAGAGAGTTATGGCAGGACCACGTTCTAGCTCTTCAGCCACGCCAGACTTTTCCAAGAGCTTGGCAAACTTCGCGGCGCCGATGTTTCGTGCTGTCTCAACGACATCTAGGAGCGGCTTAACTAAAGTTAATCAATAACAAGCATAAAATTCATTAATCTATGTCAGTCTGTATTAATTTAATTATTCTTATACCCGTGTCCCCCTCCCTAGGCCCACCAATAATAATTACCTCCAGTACATCCCAACTCGCCCGGGACCATGTAGAATCCTTCGCAGCATTCATATTTAATAACCCTAAAATGAAATAAAGACATTAAAAAATCGTCCTTTTCCGCAAAAAACTGAATAAAAAAAAAAGTAAATAAAATCATACAGCAGTGACACAAATATGATTCATTGAATTTAAGTAACAAATTCATTTGTCAAATTAGACTCTTACTTTTTCGCGTGATAACCGCGTTAATTAAGTCATTCTTTATTTTCTTCGTAATCTCGTTGCATCGTGCAATTAAAACACAGTGACTGATTCTAAATCATAATACCAAGAATAACTGACATCCGCGACATTAAAAAGTCTCTATGTAATACTATGATAAAATCAAGAACAGACGCGGAAGCACATTCGTAACTTAACCTTATCCACAATCTGAATCTTCAAAATAGTTAACGACTATGAACATTCCAAGAATAACTATGTAATCCTCAGCAGCAAACAACAAATTCTCTACATATTAAAAAAGGTACATAAAAATAATAAAAATTATAAAATAATACATACGCTTGTTCCCCACAAATTACTCTAGGTCTCCAGTACTTGCATTCAGTATAATATTTTCGATTTCTGCCAGGAATTTCCTCGACCACACAGACATTCGGCCTGGAAGAAAACAAAAAACATTCAAATTCATAAATTGCAAATATACCATTCTATACAGTATATCAAGAGTATCCACGTTTTCTTAATTTTCTCCTCTCAATTTCAAATACGGCGCCAACAGTAGTCTCGAGCCAGTGCATATGCAGGAATGTCGTATACGAAACAGTCGGTCCATATAAATATCTGTCCTCGGGCAAGGTAATCCTAACAATGGTGAAATGATACGCTGACGATTGTGCAACTATAACATTATGCGAATAAGTTTTCTAATCTAACACTGTCACTATGGTTATCCGTTGTAACGGTGACGTAGCTGCCTATAATCGAATGGAACTTACCGTGAGGTATGCGAATGTTGTAATACATGAATTTTCATTCGCTAAATATTCAATATGTTATTGCCAAAGAAATTTTGTTAGAATCCCATTAAATAGTCACATGATCAATATGTAGGGTTATTCACGGTAAACACATAACCTGTATCGTAAAAATTTCCTACTATACATTTCCAGCTTGTTCGTACAGACCAAGCTTTCCTCATCTATTTACATGGATCAACATCACAGATTGAATACTTGCTATTCGACGAAAAATAATTTAGAGGGCAAATTTGTTAGATTAAAAATTCGTACTGTCATTTTTTATATGTAATGATGACAAATGTATATGAATATGACTCGACCTTATAAAGGGATCCTGATCTGTTGAATCCAAATGAATCTTGATGGAGGCACGTTGATATTGAAACCATCAAAAGCGATGCCTGAGTCACCAGCATAAATTTCATAACTAAAAAATTGTGTCGGCGGATGACACATTTTCCACACAACAAGCATTGATTCAATTTGCAATGATCTTGTAATTCATGAGATCTGCGTACGTGTCTGCTAAATCATTTAAAGTGTGTCTCAATGCTGATTACACTAAGATATACTATGTTGTAGTCTATACTATCAGTCGAGTTAACACAGTAATCAGAATATACAGAATACTATTCTGGATACAGTTCCAAAAGTAGGCTGTATCATAACTATTAATGCATAGTAGATAAACTACGTATATATTTTTAGATTGCAAACGCTCAAATTCAAATAACCGGTCTTTAACGTGGCTAAGAACAGAGTGTTGATTAAAATCGTTTCAATTTTGAAATCACTTAATTATACACGTACGTATGCATTATCAAGTACGCGTAGACATCGGGCCAACTAAGAAACTGGTAATTTCGCAACTACGGTTAATCTTCAATCGTGAATTGGCTAATATTAAGGTCTTTGCCATATATAGAAGGAATCACCTTGTATAAGGGAAAGGCCCTACGCTTGACCTCATTTATCTTCTTATTCTTTTCAGCTGATTATAATAAGATCGAGATCTATGGGATTTCGAGTAAATATTTAATCACTTATATAAAGTAGTGAATTTCGGGTATTTGCAAATTTTCATAATTAATTTTCTTTATATTATCGATAAAATCAATATAATTACGTAATCATGAAATTATTTAAGAAACTATCAGTATTTAGACTTTCGCACGTAAGGCAAAGTATATATGAAATTCAATGTGGACTTTAACGATAGTTACGTGTCGGTTGATACAATCTGACACGCGTATTATGTGATATACATTTGGCTTCTTGTCATCAATTTATTTCGCATAGCTTCTCGTTAACGTTAATTTTGATTATCTCCAAACTCTACTTATAACGTCGTGACAAGATTCTTTAAACTTGACTCAAGAATAATTTCGATGTTAATAAAAATGTTTAAATTTATATTAATTCACCACTATGAAATGTTTCATAAACGTTGTAATATAAATATTTGATCGAATACCCAATTACTAAAAGTCATGTTGAATAAATATTTAGAAAAAAATTTTTACGCAATATAATTATATATTCACCCTTGTTCCTGAGCAGCCTTGATGTTCCACCAGGGAATCTTGTGATAGGCGTAAGCCGCCTCAAGCGCGATTAAAAACACAAGCACCTTCATCTTAATTGATTTAAATATTCAAAATCAAACAATACAAAAGGGTATCGTGAAGAGTTTGAAATGCCAGTAAGATAAATTGAAGAATAAACACTAGCATTAAATCATCGATCATTCGAAACAAAAAAATGCCATCTAAATACAAAATTACGATATCAACTGCCAAATGATAATAGCATTCCGATAAAGGAAATAATTTCGAAATATTCTTTTTCTGATTACTCAAAACGAAAAAAAAATTTTTTTATTGCTCCACAATTCTCATACAAGTTAAGTAAGGTAAGTGAGCGTCGAGCCTCGTGTCCCTGGGAAGACTGACTGAACGAACTAAGGAAGCCAATGATTCAGAACCCGTTGATTCTGGCACTATGGGTTTGCAAAAGATCGTGCTCTCCTACTCCATCCACGAAACCACCCACGATCCATAATCATTGCAAGACTGATCATAAAATTCGTGACTTTATTTACGGACCAAGCAAGAGAAAAATATATATAGAGTCAACTGATGCAATAACAGAGAGTTCAACCATACGTGACACAGGCGTTACTTATATGCACTAATACAATGTTTCCTCTAATCTTACTTTACGTAAGGATCAATAGTCCCAATACCTTAACAAATTTTAATGGTTTTTATAACGCATTGAAATTTGCACTAGTCAAAGATACCATAGTATCTGAATATTACATCAATTCGTTACTTTGCAGGGGTTCAATTGAATCACACGTCTACGCAATATCTATGTATATCGTAAACTCAATATACGCAGGTCTGTATATAGTCACTTATAGCAATGATTATCAGAGGAATTAGGTTACTTCCCAACGGATATACAAAGGGGTCCTATAAATGGCCGTATCCTATATGCATCGAGAATGTGCCTGCACAGTCATTTCCTGTATCGTGAAAACTTTTAACAAGTGTTTATTGCGTATCGCGCGAATAAAATGAAAAGGGCGTAAAAACATGGATTTTCATCGAACATACGCCCATGTGTCTTTCACCGCGCGATATGATACAGTACGTTGCGCGTCGAGATTTTCCTCGATTAATTATGTCAAATTGATCAATATTCCTTAGCTATAAATAGCCTTTGCACTCTAAATCACCTAAGTAAGTCAAACGGTGATCGCGGAGCGTACCTATCGCGTGGATCTGCGAGGAAATTGAATTTGCACGGTAATCATTCAATTGCAACAAATCATGTCTGAAAAAGTTCTTAAACCGTGCTTAGTCAACTACGTCAATTTGACGACTTGAGAGCCAGGAGGCGTTAACAATAGACCTGGTCTGCGTTAGACTCTGTGCACATATTAAGCATCGTAGATATGATAATCGTTGATTGTGAATCAGCCAAATAAAATGAGAATCCTAGAATCATATAAGAAATCATTAAATTATGATGTCAACTGTCATGCCATAAATATTATATGGCATGACATTCGACTACTGTAGTAGGCATAAGAGCCACTACAGATTACTATAAAACGCAAAGCGATATATCACACTTGATATATTAAAATAATATTAAATACCATTATCAGAGAGAAATTATACGAGAACATGATATTACCAGCATTGGCTGCGAGATAAATTAAAAGTATTAAAGAAATAAAATATTTGTCTCTAAATCCAAACGCGCAAGGTCAGCATCGATCTTGTAAATAAGATATATAAAATAATTGGCATGACCATATGGCAATGCAGTCCCACGCGTGAAAAATATTCACGAGATATTTTTATCACCCGCCGCGTATATTCGCGTGCATAAAGGCTGCTCGGCTTTCGGCTAGGCTATATCGGCCATAAGATTTTTTCTCGCCCACCGGTGCAACGTTTGTCCTTTTCAGATTATCTCTGTCTCTCTCGCTCTTACGTTCTCCGCTTCTTCTTCTCTCTGGCACTTTAGCTGATATTAACTAGTTAGTCTTAATAGTTCCTTTAATAGATTATTAGAGATAGAAGCCTTTGGCATACCATGAGACTAAAGCTCCCTAGCCGCAGGGCACGTGCTTTAAGAAACCCTTTTAAAGTTTTCAAGACTACGTGAAAATTAATTTTTTACTCTAAATTGAAATTGCTGGATAATTTATATAATCTTTATGGATGCTGCTTTCGTGTATGTATATACATACATATATAGGTATCGTTTGTCGATTCGTACCAGTCGGAGTGTACGAATCGAGAGGGTCTACGGATTAATCGCGTAACATTCTTCCCTTCGATGCCGTGCGACCCACCGTGATGAGTACCCTCTTCCTGTGCCCTCCTCTGGTCTCCTCTGTTCCCTGTTCCCCGTTTGCGTTCCCTCTACCCGCTCGCACTCTAATCAGCTTCCTGGATGGGGCACATTATCTGCCTGATTGCAGATCCCAACGACGCGATACCTAGACCAGCCTGGAGATTCAATCATACGCTGACTGGCCGCCACTTGCGCGTGCAGTGTCGTGAAAAGGTGTTTGAGATTGACAGTGTATTTTTTTTTTAAACAGTGTTAGACGGATTAGGATCGTGCAGTTGCTGTGGATTATGCGCGTATAGAACTAATTAAGATCGGTAAGATCTTTGAGGTTAGGAATGATTACTGGTGAATGCTGAATTAATCAAGTGACATGCTTACATGGGATACTTAATAAGGCTGTATTGTTTATTTCTTTTATTTTTTCTCTTTATATGCCAATCGGGAAGTTTTTATTTAATCAATTTTTATTTTTGAGAATTTTACGAATTTTCAAGTAAGGGATTCGTGGTGATTTTAATCATTTATGTGATACGTTATATTGTGATTGTGCATTTCACTATATTTTCTTCGAGTGTTCTCAAGCAAGGATTTGGGCTTGAGCAAGTAATGATAAGACAGAATGTAAATTCGAATTTGTTCAAAGGTGTGTCAGCGCATCGGCGTAGGATCTACAAATGGTCAGGCCTCGTATCAAACGATCTATTCGTTCCTTGTCTTCGCTCTAATACCAAGCTGCGCAAAGTCTCTAATCTTTTTCATCGCGCACACACGCATTTCGCTGAAATTTAAATTGCAAATATGTTCTAAAAGTATTATACATGTATTACACAGTCTGCACAGTGACGATTTATAATAGAAATCCATAATTGTAAAGAGACTGAATCACCACCCATACAGCACAAAGCATAGAGATACATTTTAGGAAAATTTTTGAAAGCTCAAAAGCAGATTTATATATTTCAGCTATGTTTCTAAAAGGTATCTCTGATTACTTAGAACTGTGAGGATATTGCAGTATGAGAAATAGTTCAAGTTTCATCATATTGGATGTCTAAGAAAAAAAAAAAGAAAAAAATATTTCCATATTCTTCCAAACTATAAAAAATTCCAAAAATTAATAGACTCGATACTTTTAACAGGATATGCCAGAAAAATAGTATTGCCGTCCGCGGGATGATCGAGCCCGAAAGTTCTCAGCTGTTCCTCGTCCCCAGAGGAAGGCTCTTAAAGAACTCCTGAAGAGGTCATCACCTGAGTTCACGATGTCTTTAGGGCAACGATTATCGGGCGCCGTGGCAGTGCTCAGAGGGAGTGCAACGGATGGAAAGGAGGGCCATACGTAAAGAACTACCAATTAATTATAAAAGATCTTCTTTTGATTCGGGAACCGTTTTAGGTCCGGTACGGAAGACATTGAGAAGATGACGCCCGAAGACGAAGTGGAGACTGAATCTCGTCATGAATTGGACAGGTTGCAGGCGGTTTGTAAAATAATATTATACGACGATTAATTATCACTCAATGCGATCTAGCATATGATTACGATTCCCAATAATTAATTGTTCATTAATAGGTCGTGAATTGGATGAGCACAAACATGTTACTGGTTCTCACCATCGCTGGTGTACTAGTGGGCATGGGTCTTGGATTTTTAGGACGATTAGCTAATTTCTCACCAGAGACCATAATGCTGCTCAGCTTCCCTGGAGAGATCCTTATGCGTCTACTAAAAATGTTTATCCTGCCACTCATCATCTCGTCGCTGATTGCTGGTAATTAGACATAATATGTTTGCCTACCGAATTGATGACGGAGATAAAGAGGATGCTCAATAACATTATGTACACACTTTGTGCGTAATTGTCCGTTCAAGAGTCGACTAGGCGATCTTTAAAAATTCCTGACTTAATGAGGCGAACAAGGAACCATGTTGAAATTATGTCATCGTATTTCAGATTAACGCCATAATGGGGTTTTAATTGTCATAATCATTTAAATTCTTCGCGTATGTTATGTGCTAATTGGAAATTCTATTCAGTGGACGATATATATAGAATGCGGTTTTCTTCTTAGGAATGGCCCAGCTGGATGCTAAGAGTTCAGGAAAGATAGGCATTAGAGCTTTAACGTATTACATGGTTACGACCGTCCTGGCTGCCATTGTTGGCATTGCTGTAGTATTGATCATTCATCCAGGCAATCCACTAATTAAATCTACTGTAGCAGCATCATTTAGTAATGACACTAGAGTGTCTACTCTTGATGCCATTCTTGATATAATCAGGTGCACTATAGACTTCTTGTATACTACGTTACATTAGGAAGAGAACATTGGCTGAGTTATATTTTTATTTTATTTTTAGAAATATGGTACCGGAAAACTTGGTCCAGGCATGCTTTCAACAAGTTCAAACAACTTACACGAGAAAGGAGGTCGTGGTTTTTGGAAAGAACACTAATCACAGTGCTTATGTACTGGAGCCAACGTTAGTTTACAGAGATGGGACCAATGTCATGGGGATGATCATGTTCTGTATCACCTTTGGTCTTCTCGCAGGACAAATTGGGCCCAGAGGAAAATTGATGGTTGACTTCTTTGTGATATTGAATGAAATTATTATGAAGCTCGTTAGCCTTGTGGTAATGTGGTGAGTTTCATTTGATAGCATATTAATTATATTTTAATTATATCGTCGCTTTGAACAACGTAGAGAAAATTTCGAATAGTTAATTGCATTTTATGGATTAAATAATATTTATGCCAATAAGATACATTTGTAATGTAGGTACTCTCCCTTTGGAATCATGTGTCTGATTGCGGGAAAAATTATGTCGATTAATAATTTAGCAGCGACGGCTCAAATGCTAGGACTTTACATGGTGACTGTAATAGTGGCCCTTTTAATTCATGCTATCATTACGTTACCATTGATATATTGGGTTATAACCAGAAAGAATCCAGCAGTTTTTTTCAAGGGTATGATGCAAGCCTGGGTCACGGCTTTGGGTACAGCATCCAGGTAATTTTTATACTTCGCTAATCTTATGAGTTTCGTAAGAATTATCAATAATCTATTTTCTCATTTTTTTTAGTGCAGTAACATTACCAATTACTTTCCGTTGTCTTGAAGAGAACAATAGAATTGATCCTCGAGTTACGCGATTCGTTGTTTCTGTCGGTGCAACAGTTAATATGGACGGCACTGCTCTTTACGAAGCTGTGGCCGCAATTTTCATTGCTCAAATGAATGGAATTTCTTTAGGATTTGGTCAAGTCATAACAGTCAGGTTTGCCATTATAATTGATACAGTAATTGTATTGATGAATCACAGATACAAAAATATTGAAAGCTCTCAATTCTTTTAGTCTTACAGCTACGTTGGCAAGCGTGGGTGCTGCCAGTATTCCTAGTGCAGCTTTAATAACAATGCTATTGGTATTAACTGCATTGGGACTCCCAACCAGTGACGTTTCTTTGCTATTTGCAGTTGACTGGCTATTGTAAGTGTTCTATTATTTCTTGCGTACCTGTAAAGCTTTTGCTCTGTATCGATTTTTCGAAAGAAGTTCTGTATTTGAAACGATGTATTGTGTTTGAAGGGACCGGGTCAGAACCTCGATCAATGTACTGGGTGATGGATATGGGGCAGGAATCGTTTATCACCTAAGTAAAGCCGAATTGGACAAAATGGATGAAGTAAAGAAACTAGAAGCATTGGAAGCAGGTACAACACCGGAAGATATTTCTGAATGTCAAGCAGTACGCGCACTTCCGGTTGAATGTTCAGACACCAAAATTTGAATATAAGCACTTGTCACGTGAAATCATGTGACACCAGCTTAAGAAAAAATGAACAAAAATTTAATGATACTGAAAAACGCAGTGTACAATCATGATGTTGAATGTTTGGTCATGTATTGCCGTAAGAGCGATTATTTAGGGCGGATTGTATGTTGTGCTTTGAGCTTTTGCATTGAAGAAGGTGAAAGAAATTTTATAACGCCATCATATGTATAACATGAATCACGTTTACTGAATCTGTCGAACAATTTGAGGGAAAATGAAGAAACCATTTTGTAATATACAATAATGATGAACGAGCATGCCAAGTACAAAGTGAAAACCCACAGTAGATTTTATCTATGGATAACAGTTATTACCTTGACACAAAAAAGAGGAATGAGAGTGTTAAAAGATTTTTAAGAAAATATAAAATATCCACTATTCCTCTGACAAACGATTCAGTAATTTCAATTTTTTTAAATTATCTATAAAATAGTAGTGTGTACGAGTCCCCCTCCAGTCTGGCACACACTTACATTATAGACATCACTATGTAAAATCAAATTTTTATAACAAATAACGAAAGCAACCTTTGTTAAATTCCAAAGGCACATATTGAATGAAATTAAGTGTGTTCATTAATTTTTCCACCACGTTAGACAGTCCCTTGACAGATAAACTGTTGATTTTTATAATACTTTATTTATGCTACTATTTTAATGATCTACTATAGTATTTATTTAATGTATGTTATTTGGCAAATAAACATGTAAATTAGAATAATTGTTGAATCGTGTATTATTTTAAAGAATAGTGAGCCAATGAAACCATTCAAATCTAGTTTTGCTTGGTAAAATATGAATACGATTGATATTGTGAACCTTACATGTGTTATTTTATTCATTGTGTGACAACTATTGCTCATATAAATACAAACGTAATGTTTTCTTGATTCATTATAAATAGAATTGTAGAATGTCTAAGTCTGCGGATGATTTTGCTTTAATAAACGTGCACCATACCATAGAGGAATCTGTTTCCAACGCTAAGGAAAACATTTTCTTATGAATTTGAATATTAATTAAGATACAAAAAATGCTGCAATTCATCAATGAAATTGAATATCATACATTTTTCAAAAAGGATACGTCCAAAATAATACATATGTCTGAAACAGTATTATACATAACTTTAGTTAAGGAAAAATACAAATAGTTTTGTCATGTGGAATATTGCACTTGTTTTGTAAAGGATACAAATAAACCTCCAAAAAACCCATTTGTCAAGAGGCTGCGTCTGCTAATGAAGTATTTTCTCCATTGACCACCAGCTTTCATAAGCAACATTGCCTAAAATATAAATTATTTGATAGTGGAGGTAATTATATAAGTATCAAGCAAATATTTCTACTGTCTTTTCACTTACCCATAAACCAATTACAGCAAATATGTAGAAACCGAATCCATACAACCCTGTTAAACCTAACAAACCAGCTGTACCACCAGATAACGCTGCCATGGATATCCTACAATATTCCACAACTGCCGCATTATTACGAACTGCAACTTCACTATATGCAATCACTTCTGCAAAAATAGAATTAATTTTCAATTATTTTGTTCATTCAATATCTTGTATTACAATAGTCAATTAGAAAAAGAAGACAAGGCATAGAAAAGTCTTTAAATTTAGGACGTAATCAGAGATTGTTTACCTAATAAGTCATAATTTAATTAATTATACACATAGAAATACGTATTGTACTTAATTCCGAAATAAAAAATCATTATAAACATAACCTCTAAACGAAACTGTTATATTGGAATGGAGTAATCAAATATATTCTATAATTTTTCTTACCACCGCTTCTCTCTTGCTTCGTTCGTGCTTTTCCAGACATAATTCTATGATGGTTTCTTTATTAAAACTATAGCAATTACATGCGTTTTATTTCTGTCGCAACGAATTCAACGGTGGACAACACTGACTAGTAGATTTGGCTTATTGGGGACTAGTGAATCATATGTGTCAAACGATAAAGAAGTAAATATCTTACCAACAGTAGATATGTAGAATTCTAAATTCTTATTTAAAATTAACGGGCTACCTCAAGTTGCTCGTACAATCATTTCGTCATGTAAGCCTAATATATTTGTACATTTAAACATTTTCGTAGAAAATCCATATCCGTAAAACAATAATTATATATTTTCAGCAGTTTTATACTTAATTCTACCTTTTTTCACAGAGAATAGGTACATATATTCAGTACACACATCTATCAGCATCACGCACAATATAAATATTACCTGGTATTTCTGAAAATAGTTTAGCAGCTTGACGCATAAGTTGGAGTAATAATAATGATTTCACGTTTTTCAAAAATACCACGAGGAATCGTTTGGTCCAGACAGATAAGTCTACAATATAAATCTTAGAGTACTCCAAAAGTTGCCACAAAGTTCAAATACTAAAAAGATCCAATAGCATAAATATTTTCCAAAATCCAAGAAAAATTCTTTTCTATCTATAAACAATTTGTTTCCGGTTATTAATTACGTTTCGCATACCCTCAGTGAATAACCGAAAAACATCATTAGCAGAGAGTCTACTGTAATTGCACACAAACATACAATAAATACAGACTACCATTTGTAAAACCATCCAGGAGAGTACTCTTTCTTTTTAAATTATAGGTGTCAGCCATAGCTGTATATTATTTTCGAATGCATTCAGGGACAAGAATGATTCTTGTGTGTCGTTGGTCGTACGACATGCGGAGCTTTTCGTTTTCGTTTTTGTCGAGCAGGCAGACGGCTCGAAACCAAAAATAGCCAAGAGCCACGGTCTGTTCCGTTCAGTTAGGAGTGCCAGAGCTCTTCTAGCTTCGATAGAATTTTCAGTCGGGGCTATTTCGGCTCGGAAGAATTTGCCGTCCAACCGAATTCTTCGATACGACTTACCGAACGAATTTAAGAAACAAGAATTCAAACGAATCCTGTCGTTTTCCAATCGCGTGTGCTGTACGGGAAGTGGTATACAACGGAGGTGCATTTTCACTATTTCTCTTTTTCTTTTTGTATTTTTACTCCTTTTTACCTTTATACAGTGCGCTAACGTGTGTTACGAAACGTTTTATATAGGCGTAATGCGGTGCGAATTGCTATAGTTGTGTCTCGTAGCTCGCATTGCGGTATAAAATGTTTTGATTTTTGCATAATTTTCTCAAGTAATCAAATTTTAGTTTAAATCTTTCGGAATATAGAACTGCCCATATAGAATTCATTAAAATTCTTAAGTAATTTATTTGTATTGTTATTAGCATATTACTTGAGATTGAAATCATATTTAATTACCACGTGTATTGTTGAATTATGAATATTCAGTTTTCTTTTGATGAGTTTTGATGTCGTGAAACCCAATTATTTGATTAAAAACTATTTTTTACTGATATGACACTATTTCTATTTTTTAAATCAATATTAGTTTGCCTTGACACGTGTCCGGTGCATTAGACTTTCATATTTAATGAGAAATAGTTATATTTTATTAACATAACTCTGCACAAATAGAGTATATCACATTTAACTCTTCATTCGTTTAATTGACTATTTCAAGGTAGAACGAAGTGCATATTTAAGGATATTTTGGTATCTTCAGTGCATCCATCTATCATCCAACCGGAAATAGAATCAAGTTATATGAGTACATGTACATGCACTCTGTATTTTGTATTTCGCATTAAATAACAATCATTCTTTCCTACCCAATGAATCGCAAAAGGTACAGCAGAAAAAACACCCTTCCGACAATACCGACTGCACTCGATTGCAGTTCCCCACGTCATATATCCTAACTACAACGAAATACATCAATTCATAGTACCTTTATAATTGTACTGAAACCTCAACTAATTATTCGCAAAAATAACGCAAAACTTTTTCATACAAAACAGATTTACTAACCGGCAGTAACAGCCGGTAGAGGAGTCAAATTCGAGTGTGCGAAATTTGATTAGAGGTTAGCGCGTGCGCGCGACAACTCGCTGCGTACACCCTTCGGCCAGTCAGTGATTAAGGGTCGACGGGGTAGGTCGCGTTAAATTGTAAACGCGACGAAACATGCTGAAACGTGGCTTTACGTGATTCCATCCTGTTTGATTGGAGAGGTGCGTGAAAGCGTGAAGGAAGGATGGCGGACAGCGAGGGTGGTTCTGAGCAGGATGACGTATCATTCCTCCGTACGGTGAGTCTGACTTTTTATACAAATGGATGAGTTGATTTCAAAATACTACTGCATTGCTAACCCTAATCCGAGCATCCACACTATGCCAATGCTTCTAATATACATAAATCATAAACGTTAACGATCCGAAACCGCTGTGGACAGTTTGGTCCGTTTGTACACTGAAATATCCATGTTCAATGAATGTTTGAAGTATTTTGAACACGACGTTAAAAAGTGACATCGTTCAGGCCGTATTTTACGTCTCTTCGAATGCTTCTAAATAAACATCATCGCGTACGACTGCATAAACACTCGCCAGTGCTCAAGATCTTGGAGAATCCATTGTAACGTTCATGAATGCCTCGTAGGAAATTGTTACTTGTAAACTCTGACACTAGTCCAAAAGAGCTTTATTACTGTTCAATGTGTGTATGCACATACGAACGCGACTTAAAGCCGAGCAATTCGAAAGAGCAAAATCAATAAGTGGGTTACTAGTTGAGTTTTTACGTATAAGAACAATAAAAGGAGGATCCATGGCATCGTAGAAAGGCTCTTTAAAGCTTATATACTCAATGACCTTGACCTCGTTTTTTTTTTCCCCCATATAGAAGTTGATCAGGCAATCGCAGTCAGCGGAATAGTACGGGACTTTCAATTTCGTTACATACCTCGTGGGAGACGTTCCGGTCTTATTGGGAATGCTTTAGGTGGTCTCACGATTGCATTGTTATTGTACAAAGTAATTGTTTATTTAAACGTAGCACGCGGTATCGATTACTCGGTATAAAAAATACTAGAAGCGAACCTTCGCGGATTTTATGCCTTCAACGTGCGTCATCGATTACTCGAACTATCTCCCGTTGAATTCAGAGGAAGATAAATTAAGCTCCCTGCCTTTCTCAGCCCTGACTAACGAGACGAGACAATGCAAATGAGCGAGCAGCTATACAAGCTAATAAAGCAGCTGAAGAACTTTCAAGAGAAATTTTCTCGCTCGACTTGGGAACTTAGAATCCATGGTTTATTCTGCTTTGGATTTTTTATACCGATGGCATACAGTTGTCTCAAGCAAGCAAACGCTTTACGAATGCTATCGCTATCAATTGCAAGGATTACAAGGAGTAAGGTTACAGGTTAAACTTTCAGATACTCGATGTTAACGTAGGACAGGTGTAAAATGTAACTCAACGTCAGGTTATTTTTAACGCAAGCAACAATTGCCCCAGCATCCGTTTTGTTCTAACTGGGTTGGTCCGAACATCGTTTTCTGTATTTATTATCCTTATGGTTTTCATTCCAAAAGTATAATAGATTACAGTGCACTGAAGTACATTTATAATAGCCTTATAGATGCTGGACATTTTTATCATTGGAATTCTTTCCGAAGAAGTGACCACGTGATTAAACTTCGTGGCCAAAATTAATTTCATATCGAGATATTATTTAAATACGTAATGGAGTCGTTTGTAGGTGAACTTTTGTTCTTTCTTTTTTTTTATCATCAGATACATTCCTAAGTATACATTCTTTGTATTCAGCATTTATTTTTAGAATTGTTTTGTCGCCTCTTTCTTTCTTCCCGGGCCATTTTAATGTATTTCTCTTTCTCTTTCTCTGACATTTTGCACCATATTTTCCCTGCAGCCTTTGCTACCTCGATGACAGATTTTCTGGGATTCTTGTAGTACATGGTCAGGTAAAAAGTGAGGAAAGGATTACGCGATATTGGAGTTTTATGACGCTTTCCAGATTTATCAGACTTGCACGTCGACTTGGAGCTCTGCGGTTTACTCTTATTTTTACTGCTTGGAAAGCAAAAGCCAAGCATTGGCTCTAAATTTTGCTGCAGTCGATCCAGTTGCTCTGCATCCTCATCTCGTAAATTGGTCTCATTGCTGTAATACATTGTACCTAAATATCATGCAATCCAGTACAATTTGGTGTTATAACGACATTGAGAAATTGTAAAATATACATGAGGGATATTGTGGAGCAGGTTAAAAAAATAAAATAATTACCATGGCTCTTCCATTTTATCCATATGCTCATCCATTATTTTTCGTGTATTATTGAATAGTTTACTTGATAATTTTACGCTTTGATCAATAAAATGTCAACGAGCTGCTTTAACGAAATTCGGAACAACTGAAGATCTTTTTATAATTTTGTTCTGCCATTGATAAAATAAAATATATGTATAGATAGTTAACCTTGGTTTTGACTTTAGAAACTTTTTCTTATACATAACTTTTTTAAGTGTAAAATGGGATTCCCAATCTTCTGCAATATGGAATAAACAGGGAGAATTGATTTTCTTGTTAATTGAAGCATTTTCATACAGAATTTTTTATTTTTACGAAAAACGAGAACTTCCTCAATGCTTACATAGTATTTTAAATTACTTGCAAGACTGATATCGACGAAGGAAGGGAAGGAGACTAAAGAAAGTTGTAACGATCATTTTCACCCTTACCACTTTTGGTATTTGATTGGATAATTTCTCATGGATATCAAGTTTGATTAGTTTTTAGTGACTAATTAACTATTACATTGCAATACTACAACCATAAACGTGTAATTTTGTGTAATAATTTAGTAAATCAGACATAAAACCCTCATTAATTAAAAAAAAAGTCAAAATAATTCTACTATAAAAAAACAGGCAGTAGAATATTTAAATCAACATATAAATTAAAGTCTTTTAAAATTTCGATGGTTAATTCAATTATATATTCATGTCTGTAACTTCGTACAGCGTAGGTCCTTATTAGCGTTTACAGTAAACAAGGAAAAAAATATATGAATTGGATATATGAAGGTATTGTCCTGAAAATTTATAGTGATAATTAATAAAAACTCGTTTATATCATAAGTGAAAAGGTGGGTTGGTCAACATGATAAATAAGACGTATCACGCAATGCGTAATCATGAATTAGGGCTACCTGCAAACGAGACACGAAAATTTATATAATTTTACGAAAATCTACTTCTATTACTATAGATTAGACTAATTTTTTATCTATTTCAAAACATAAAGTATCATACCCGAATATCATACAGATAGCACGGGCACGAGCTTCAAGTTAAAAATATAACATAAGACAACCCAAGGGTTCCTTTTAGTAAGAAAATTTAATCGCGCACCCCAAAGCAGAAAGTGATAGCTGAAGAGAGAAGAAACCTTTAACTCATAAAAGAAAGAAATCGATATGGCATATTTTTCTAAGACATGGCCTTCGCCATATATGAAAGAAACCTCTAGAAACATCGAACAAATAAGGGTGCGTCGACGGATATGTCAAGGGTATAATTAGGATGGCGTCGTTCCATCGTAATAATTAGGTATACTTTCATAATGTTCCAGAAAACCACATTACGGAAGTCATCTTGAAAGGTCATATCCTGTCGACGACAGTTGACGTTAATATATAAAAGAGCGATTTTAACGACACGTGTGAATCATAAAACACGATTTAACCCAACTAGCCATTTGAAAATAGAAAGTCGAATTTTTGTTAAAAAGATAAAGGCGATATTTTTTTATTTCCGTTAAGATAAACGAGACCTTGGTTTCCTCGTAAATCCTTGGCGTATCTTTGAACGTGTCATCGTGCTGCTTTGGCAACTTATAAAAAATATATATACATAGAATACAGTATTCGCATGATTTACGATCGTCCTTACGTATTCTAGGTATAGAAATGTTCGGAATAATCTTGTTGCTAGATATATAGGGCTGCATCCTTGACTTAAAGCACTGAACGTCCTTGCTTCGATCGCAATGCCACGTTACCAGTGACTGATCGTTCGGTATTGCTATAGATTTATTAGATTACCATTCGATTTATTTCTACCGATACTAAATGACTATGAATCTGTGGGATTATTTAATGGAATTTATATTTGCCATCGGTCCATGGGATATTTTGTAGTTTGACAATTAATGCACTTTCGGAAATTTTTTAAGAAATGCGTACATATCCAGAATGCATTGCGGCTTGCATGTCGTGCGGAATTTAATTCCTGCATCAGGTATTATGTTAATCGTTAGTTTTGCATCTTGTTACTGTATGTTGCACTGTGTGTATTGTTTGGCATGTAATTGCTATGCACATTAATTATTCCTTTGTATCGTATGTACAATGATCGTGAGAAATACAAACGACGGTGTTACTTCTATAAGAAGATTCTAGGCTGTTTTAGAAATTTTGAGTATTTTATCGATTTAAGGAATACATGATTATATTGCTGGAAGATAATTTTTGAAAGAATAGCAAACGAATCTTGAGGTGAGATGCTTATTTCCTGACTCGGCCTGCATCTGTGAGCCCAGCACATTCTTAAGGCCAGCCAAATTGGTTTTGGCACACGACGCAACTTTTGCCATTTGGCCCAGATCATATTTTACTGTTTCGCAAAGCTCATTACTGGTAGCTGTTCTGAAGTTGTAATCGGCGCCTACATTGGTTTTCGATTTATTTTTCAGAGTATTGAAATTACGTGAAATAATTGATCGTCGCATTAACGCATGGGAATATGAAAAAGAAATAAGAAATTTTTCAAATTTACAGGAGGACATGGTGTGTCTGTCTTGCACAGCAACAGGAGAGAGGGTTTGTTTGGCTGCTGAGGGTTTCGGAAACCGGCACTGCTTCCTCGAAAATATTGCCGATAAGGTAATCAAGAATTATATGCATAAATTATGTTAGGCGATATGAACTTAATTCGGATTGATAATTTGTTAATTTTTTTTTTTTTACAGAACATTCCTCCTGACTTGTCACAGTGCGTGTTCGTAATAGAGCAAGCTCTTTCCGTTAGAGCCTTGCAGGAATTGGTCACTGCTGCTGGTTCTGAGACGGTAACGTATTATAGAATAATGAACAAAAAAAAAATGAAAACTCTTGTACAAAAAGCTTGAGAAGCTTTCATTGCGCGTTTAAAAAGATCAGTATGCAGTGGGTACTGTACTTAAAAAATGAATATGATAATCAGTATAGGAGTGGGCCATAAAATGTACTTCGTGTTGTCATATACAGGACACACGATATTGTCTTTTTGTTATATCCGTAGACCTTAAATGCCCAACCCCCAAAGCCTTCCATTTGCAATTAACTAAACTCGTCGATGGAATCAGAAAATATGCAATTATTATGCATACAATTGTGCGTACTGTTGCTCAGTTGAAAAATCTTATTTTTCTATAAAATCCACACGATTATTGCATTAATAGCAATCTGTATAGATTTAATTGAGAAATATTTTCTGATCACTTCCGCATCTCCTACCTGTCTAGTATATCGCATGACGTACCGCAATCCGCAATACATTGATATCAGATCACTGCTCTCCTCTGTCTCTACGCGTATAAATTAATGTTGTTCACTGCGCACGTCGCTAGAAATCTGTTAGACGTCATTCCGCAAATGAATTTTGTACGAACTGACAGCGCTTTGTAAGACAAAGGATTCGACATAGTCAGCATTAAAATTGACTTTTCTCTGTATTTTTTATTTGCAGCAGCAAGACCCCTTAGTAAGTATTTTTTCAAAAGTATCGATCCGGATTTCATTATTATTTACAGTCAGTTATGATTTCTTCACTTATTTCATTTTATGCACAATGATTGTTCTGCTTTTTTTTTTCAAATTAACCACCTTTACATCAAATCATTTGAAATCGGTATGGGAATGTGATATATATCATTTAAAAAATATATTTCTTAATGTTCATAGATCTGTGTGTTTAGAATTTGATTATTGTCATGTTATGTTTGCTCCTAGATTCTGTGCTTCTACGATCCTCCTGTAATCCCTTTTTTGGCCGCTTTCTTTGTTAACTTGAAATGTAGGCTGTTCTATTAGTGTGATTCTTTTTTTTTTCCTTACAATTAGATGACTTTTAAAGCACTCTTTCCATCAGCATTTGTGCCGGTTGATTCTTTTTATAGAATTACGTGTAGGCAGATCCTAGAAATGTCAGAAGTATGATCTTAGGATAAGATATCATAAAGATCCTAAAAATGTCTATAGATCTGCCCTATTTCATTTCTAAAAATATATTTCATAAAATTTTGATCTATGGCCGGAAAGGGAACTAATATTGTGTATTTTAACATTATTTGTAACGTATCAATAACAATACGCTATTATGGCCTTCTCTTATTGGTAGACTAATCGGTTTAGAATATCCACTTCATTAAAATGACAGTCTCCGATAAATAACATATCATCCAAACACCTATGAGTAACATTGTTTGGATATCATATGTCAAAAAATAAAAAATTAATATCATTTGAAACACTATTTCTTGTTTTAATAAATCTTCGCTCGCGTTTATAAAGCCTTTTCTATTTCATGAATATGATTATCCATCGATATACAATACTTTGAACTTTTGGAAATATTTGATTTTCCTATTTGTCACTTTTTTTTTCAATATTGATTATTACATCGCACCAAATTCTTTGTAGTAAAAAGAGTATAACAGAGCATGCTTCATAACGTTATACTATACTTTTAGGGTAAGGGTACAGGATCTGGACACAGAACATTACTTTACGGAAATGCAATTCTACTTAGACATCAAAACAGCGACATGGTAAGTTGGAATTACATTCCGTTCAGCTCTGATTAATTTCTCTAAACAAGATCTATGTATATCTTAATCCGTATTGATCTAGTACCTGGCGTGCTTATCGACGCTTTCATCTAATGACAAACTTGCTTTCGACGTTGGTCTACAAGAGCACTCTCAAGGTAAACTATTATGGAACCATATTCATAGATATACGCTGTCATTTGTATATAACTTTAAATAATTATTTCTCTAGGAGAGGCTTGTTGGTGGACAGTACATCCGGCATCGAAGCAAAGATCAGAAGGTGAAAAAGTACGAGTAGGTGATGATTTAATTTTGGTTTCTGTCGCTACTGAACGATACTTGGTGAGTATGTGTTTTGTACTACGTACTACATAAATCTATCGTATCAATTAAAATTTCACTGTACAATCCTTCATATTCGTTTCTTTCAGCACACGACAAAAGAAAATGACTTGTCAGTGGTGAATGCTTCTTTTCACGTGACTCATTGGTCCGTCCAACCTTATGGTACTGGAATAAGTAGGATGAAGTATGTCGGTTATGTGTTCGGTGGTGATGTGCTGAGATTTTTTCACGGAGGAGACGAATGTCTCACTATACCATCGACTTGGAATACATCTGCAGGACAAAAGTATACACTGAATTTATCATATTATTAAACGACCATCCGATAAATAATTTAAAGGGTTTTATTATTAACTTTGTTTATTTTGACAATGCAGTATTGTAATCTACGAAGGTGGTAGTGTAATGAGTCAAGCTAGATCATTATGGAGGCTGGAACTTGCCAGGACAAAATGGGCTGGTGGTTTTATTAATTGGTTACATCCTATGCGAATCAGACATCTTACTACTGGTCGTTATCTTGGTGTGAATGAGAATAATGAGTTATATTTAGTAGATAGGTATGTAATAATTATTTGAATTGGTACTGATAAAGTCGAGATAGGACTTTATGTTAGAATTCTTAAGCATGTGATATTTTGTTTTAAGGAATGACGCAACCATTGAAACCTCAACATTCTGGCTTCGACAAGAGAAGGATGATCAAAAGACTATTCTTGAAGATAAAGATTTAGAAGTAATCGGTTTACCCATCATTAAATATGGTGATTCCACAGTGATAATGCAACATGCTACGACGTGTCTCTGGGTGTCTTACAAGGTAATTAATATTATAATGAGGTCTTGTATTTTTAACATTAAAGAAACTGATTGTACAATGTTTACTTTTAGTCATACGAGACGAAGAAAAAAGGCGTGGGAAAAGTCGAAGAAAAACAAGCGGTCTTGCACGAAGAAGGAAAGATGGATGATGGTCTCGACTTCTCACGGTCGCAAGAAGAGGAATCGCGTACTGCTCGGGTTATCAGAAAATGCAGTAGTTTATTTACTCAGTTTATCACGTGAGTATTGCGCCGCAATACAATACAAGTAAAAGATATATTTCATGAAAATTCAAATGACAAATTATTTGAGGTACACCCTATTGATGCAAACAAAAATGTTTTAGAGGCCTAGAAACCCTGCAGATTGATAGAAGAGCATCCATGTTCTTTCAGAACGTAAATTTGAACGAAATGGTTATGTGTTTAGAAGACTTGATTAACTACTTTGCACAACCGGAAGACGACATGGGTAAATTTATACTTAATCTCAGCATCTTGCACATAACATATAGAGTATGGTATGAAACATTTGTTCTTTTCTACATCAGAACACGAAGAAAAGCAGAACAGATTCCGTGCTTTGCGTAATCGTCAAGACCTCTTTCAAGAAGAAGGCATCCTGAATCTCATTCTGGAAGCCATTGACAAGATCAATGTGATCACTTCGCAAGGGTTCCTGGTGGCACTTTCAGGAGACGAGAGTGGTCAATCTTGGGATCAAATATCTGGTTATCTCTATCAACTTTTGGCAGCTATCATCAAAGGAAATCATACAAACTGTGCTCAATTTGCCAATAGCAATCGTCTCAATTGGCTGTTCAGCCGATTGGGATCTCAAGCCTCTAGCGAAGGCACCGGAATGCTGGACGTACTTCATTGCGTTCTTATCGATTCACCCGAGGCCTTGAACATGATGAGGGTAATCGATAATAGTATAATTATTTTTTATAATCGTGGCCAAACACTAACGAACATACATCATTATCGTGTTTATCAATTTCAGGACGAGCACATCAAAGTTATTATCTCTCTCCTGGAAAAACATGGAAGGGATCCTAAAGTATTAGACGTATTATGTTCTCTTTGCGTGGGTAACGGGGTAGCGGTTCGCTCCTCACAGAATAATATTTGCGATTTCCTACTTCCGGGCAAAAATTTATTACTGCAAACTCAGTTAGTTGATCACGTGGCGAGTATACGTCCCAATATATTTGTCGGAAGGGTAGAAGGTTCCGCCCTCTATCAAAAATGGTATTTCGAAGTGACAGTAGATCATATTGAGCAAACAACGCACATGATGCCCCATCTTAGAATCGGTTGGGCAAACACATCTGGGTAAGCAATCAATAAGTATAAGGATGATGGAAAGATACGGGAATTACTTTATTATGCGAATCAATTTTTTCAAAGGTATATGCCGTATCCCGGAGGTGGTGAAAAATGGGGCGGTAATGGTGTCGGCGATGATTTATATTCGTTCAGTTTTGATGGCGCGAATCTTTGGACTGGTGGAAGAAAAACGGAAGTGGTCTCAAATGCTACTGAACCATTTATTCGAAAGGGCGACGTAATCGGTTGCGCACTTGATCTAACAGTACCGATAATAACGTTCGCCTTTAATGGAATACACATAAAAGGATCCTTCCGTAATTTTAATCTGGACGGCATGTTCTTCCCTGCAATCAGTTGCTCCTCCAAGTTATCATGTAGATTTTTACTTGGCGGTGATCATGGCAGATTGAAATACGAACCACCTGATGAATTTTCGCCATTGGTCGAGAGTCTTTTGCCTCAACAAGTTCTTTCGTTGGATCCGTGTTTCTATTTTGGCAATATGAACAAAGTTGTTCTTGCTGGACCATGGATGGTTGAAGATGACACGGCATTCGTACCAGCACCTGTTGACACGTCGATGATCAATTTACCAGCTTATATAGAACAGATAAGAGATAAATTAGCTGAGAATATTCACGAAATGTGGGCGATGAATAAGATCGAAGCTGGTTGGATATATGGAGAACAAAGAGATGATCTTAGAAAGATTCATCCATGTATTGTGCAGTTTGAAAAACTTCCAGCTGCAGAAAAACGTTACGATACTCAATTGGCTGTACAGACGTTGAAAACCATTTTGGCTCTGGGTTACTATATTACTATGGATAAACCACCGTCACGTATAAAAACTTTACGTTTGCCAAATGAACCCTTTCTGCAAAGTAGTGGATATAAACCAGCACCTCTTGATCTCAGTGCGATTACATTGTCACCAAAAATGGAGGAGCTCGTAGATCAGCTTGCCGAGAACACCCACAATTTATGGGCTAAGGAGCGAATAAGTCAGGGCTGGACTTACGGATTGAATGAGGACTCAGCAATGAGAAGAAGTCCACATTTGGTACCTTATCCGAAAGTGGATGAAGCTATCAAAAAAGCTAATAGAGATACTGCTAGTGAGACTGTCAGAACTTTATTGGTTTATGGGTACATGTTGGATCCACCTACTGGAGAACAGCACGAAGGTAAATCAAGTAATTAGACAACTGTTTATTACAGGTATTATAACAATAAGTATTTTTTAGCACTGCTTCTTGAAGCCAGCCGATTACGTCAACTTTACTTCAGAACGTACAGAGTCGAGAAGCACTATGCTGTCAATAGTGGCAAATGGTACTTTGAATTTGAAGTACTAACTGCTGGTCCGATGCGTGTTGGATGGGCTAAGGCTGACTGCATGCCTGGTAGTATGTTAGGCAGCGATGAAAATACTTGGGCCTTTGACGGATACAACGTAAGTGCTATTTTTTTATATGTATAATTTTTTACAGTAGCCATCGATTAGGGCAGCTTCAGATAAAAGTTGCAAATTATTACCTATGCAGCTGCTAAGTAAGATCCTAAAGATGTTTCAGAGTCAGTATAAATATAACTTAATTATTTGTAAGAAATAGGTGTTAAGTTTTTTTATTCATACAGATCTAGCTGCATCTGTACTAGAAAAGTAAAGATTTTGTATTTGAAAAAAAAAAAAAAAGAAACGTCGATTTGATCATTATCCATTGCAACAGGAATGTATATAGTTCAAGGTTGTAGAAGAGGGTATTGATCACTTAACGTTAATCACTACTTGTCAATAATTAGTAATTCATTAAAAATATGTCATCCTAAATATTAGGTGACTAAAGTACACTGCGGTACCAACGAATCTTTTGGTCACAAATATCAAGTGGGCGACGTAGTTGGCTGTTTCATTGACGTCCCAGACAGAACGATCAGTAAGAGTCCCATTTCCCAATAGCGAATAGCGGTCAACCATTTTTTCGTTTTTGGTCACGAATTGTCTTCGTCTCGCTCTATGTTCTTCTATGTTGATTTGGTTTTTGCATCCTGTCCCTCAAGAATGAAATAAAATTTCATTTAATCACGCGTGTGGCGTAATCTTGAGTTTGAGGTCTTGAGAGAACATTCTGAACAATTTGGAGAATGCATTTCACATTGATGAAATATCCTTTTTGTAAATATAATATGTATTTTTTTCAATCTGAAAAATACGATAGAAAACTGGAAAATATTAAAATCGATCGCATGTTCTTTCAAACATCGAAAGGTTATACTACGCTTTATAAAAATGCTGAGGCCCTGTAAGATAACTGATAGGTTTTGGCGGCTACGTACTTAACAAGACATAAAGAATGGCTACTATCGATCTACATAAAATCTCTTGAACTGTTGACATTTTATTTTAAGGAGGAAAAAGTGTACTCAAGCACAGCAGAAAGTTTCGGCAAACAATGGCAGGTTGGAGATGTTGTCGGTGTTTTCCTGGATCTTATTGACCGAACAATTAGTAAGACGGAATCTTTAAGCAAACGCTTCTGCGGCCATTTTAAGCTATAATCTGACCGTAGATATAGACTACTGGATATTCAGTTTACTACTACGATGAATTTCATGTATTCTCGAAATACTATACAATATTTTAACTGCATCCGTTCGTCATTCGATTGAATGATTAAGAATCATTTCCACTTCGATTTAAAAAAAAATCAATTTTAACAACGTAATTTCGTTAGATTATTTTTTCTTAAGACATTCTATTCCTCATCGATTTTACGTTTTCCATATGGAACAGAAAAGGTTCATAGTCTACCATTAAGACTTCACTAGTATATTTAAAAAAAAATTTAAACTATCACGACAGCCGCAGTTGCTTTTATAAGCAAGCAATTCCTCAACGTCATTTTTTTTTAACGTTCACATATTGATTTAAAATTCTTGTAAATGATATCATTATCCCATTTATTTTTATAATTAATAATTATGCAATTTATCTATGATCTATCTGATATCCAGTATTCTACCCGGTATCATACAATTAGCGACAACAGCGCTGTCATTCATAGCTACTAATCATTAAAATGACGGGTGACCCCAAACTATAACTGTACAATATTATCCAATGAATTATGTAAATATTAATTCTATAGTAGGTTATAAAACATGCAAAATCGACGAATAATTCGACGTTTTCCGCCATCTTTTTTTTTCTTATCAATATCAAACTGTCAGATTGAATGCATACTTATATACTTATAAGATCCTACTGTATTGTATTACGTGATATCTTTGGGGACCACCGTAGTACACTATCATTGTATTAGAGATACTGCAAACAATTTTTATGATTAGAATATAATTGATGACTTTATGTAGAACAAAAATTAGACCTTTTGACATCCTTGTTTGTGCTTATAAATTCTTGTTCTTAATAGCCGTCAGAAATGTCTGAATGGGCCCGTTCGGATGCTTCAGAACGTAGTAAATTTTTTTGTATTTAATCAAATCATTATCATCAATTACTAATTATGTTTTTGCATGATAATTTTGTTCTCAGCTGGTAATTTATTACACTTTCTTGCAATAATGCCATATGACATCGATATCTCAATATCATTTAATCAATGACAATACTCAGACATGTCCAATATCAATTGTACTAATTGTACAATTTCTTTTTATTTCTGCTTGTTTCTCCGTTTATATATTAACTACGTGCCGTTTCGAACATGCTAATAGCCACTTCGTGTTTGCTTAGCTGTTATGCCGTTATATTCCTTACATAATGAAAAGTGGTACGAAAGTCTGACTCTGTTATTTCACTAAACACGATTATTAAAAATGAAGAAACAACAATATATTACAAACATTTGTCTGCATAAAATCATACATAAATTTATACTGAAATGAATGACTGTTATTTCTTGTTCGCATTCAAATTATTTAGAAGATGATATCTAAGAATCTATAATATAATATCTAATCATTTCTAGTAAAAGAGTCAGTCGTTGGTACCAAATAATATTACTCATTAACAACCAAATATTACAATGCAATTTATTTCCTAGGCTTTTCACTAAACGGAGAACTATTAATGGATGCACTTGGAGGTGAAACGTCTTTTGCTGATGTACAGGGCGATTCATTTGTACCAGCATTTACACTTGGTGTTGGTCAAAAGGCAAAATTAACTTTCGGCCAGGATGTGAACACCCTGAAATTTTTTACTACTTGCGGATTACAAGAAGGCTACGAACCATTTTGCGTGTCAGTATTTCAATCAATAAATGATCAAATCAATTTACTTAATATTCACAGTCTTTTATAAAAATAATTATTTCATCATAGGAATATGAATCGACCAGTGACATTTTGGTACACTAAAGATCAACCAATTTTCGAGAATACTGACGACATGGCTGACACCAGGATCGACGTAGCTAGAATACCAGCTGGTTCAGATACACCACCTTGTCTTAAAATTTCCCACAATACTTTTGAAACCATGGAAAAAGCCAATTGGGAATTTTTGAGGCTTTCCTTACCGGTAATATGTCAATCCAGTTTCGTCACGGAAGGTGAAAAATTAAGAAGATGGCAAGAAATCAAAATGCGTCAGAACAGACTACTGGCTGAACAGCTTGAGCAAGGACACACTACGCAATCAGCTCATATGGAACAAATAATGAAATCTGGTTTTAGTATGAGTGACATTAAAGGTACCATTCTTTTCTTTGAGCAATATTGGCTATAGTATAGTCACACTTGTTCGTGTAATAAACTTTTATTTTATTTAATACAGGATTGCAGAGAAATTACTCTGAAGATGCCGTTGAGGCTGATGAGATGATGAAGGAATCGCCATTGCCTATGCAACGTAATAAACCAGCAAGACCACCAAGAAAAGGATCTTTATATGGTTCACGAAATGCTTTGGATCATGCTACTAGCGATGGTGAAATGAATGGCTACAACGACATGAATGGCGATGTAAAAGATGACAAGAAAAAACGGGGACGCTCACCATTCCGGTAAATATAATGGATTAACAGCATTATTCGCTGTGGCATACGTAAATTAATTATAGTATTTTGTTTCTGTCAGCAAGCTTAGCAAAGAAATGGAGGATGTCTCGTAAGTTAATTGTACCCTCGTCGATATTGCCACCTATTGACATTATTATCATTCATTCTTTAAGCAAAAATACTTGTGTACAGACGAAAATAATGTATATGAAATCATAAATCACGTAATAACTGAAACAAATAATCGTTAGCGTATGGAATCATTACTTATCGTAATGTCAAATAATTGCATAATCTCGTGAATATGACATGACAATATTCATTCATACAGGTCATCTAGGTACTATTTGCGAACTTTTAATTAATATGATTGTGTACTTACAGATTCTTCTCCCGTAAAGTCAAATCACCGGATATCAAATCAAAAACACCAGAACCCCTATCCCGTTCGGATATGTCTGACAGAAGTGCACAGCCGTTACCAATGACAAGATTAGGAACACGTCCTGCACAAATACGAGCTTCTACAGTGAGTAAAGATTTATAAAATAATTATATATTGCAAGCAATAATGGCTATTTTATATTCTTTCTTTTTTATTTCAGACCGATTTAAAAATGGTACCGCCGCAAATTCCGGAACGCAATGCACCTAAAGCTATGTCGGTTCTTACCGGAACTGGCGTGGAATCTATTGGCAATGAGATTTTTGATTCTGAATGCCTAAAATCAATGAATGAATACTTTTATGGAGTCCGCGTATTTCCTGGTCAGGATCCCACTCATGTCTATGTTGGCTGGGTCACTTCACAATATCATTTGCATACTAAAGATTTCAATTTATCACGTGTACGCAAATCTTCGGTTGTAATTGTAGACGATTATGATCGTCCAATAGACCAGTAAGAATTTTAGTTTTAATCATTTTTTAATTGAATTTTCGGTTAAGATATCAGATTGGATTATTTGAATAATTATTAATTATGTCTTCAGGGTTGATCGTCAAAGTTGTTATATGGTTCGAACTGATGAATTGTACAATGAAGTAACCCAAGATGCATCTGGTAAAGGTGCATCCCAGGGGATGTTCGTTGGCTGTTTCGTAGATACGGCAACCGGATGGGTGTCTTTTACATGTGAAGGAAAAGAAACTAGTCACAAATTCAAAATGGAACCAGACACGAAACTATTTCCTGCCATCTTCGTCGAAGCCACCAGCAAGGAAATCCTTCAGATAGAATTAGGAAGAACTTCGACTACTCTACCCCTATCAGCTGCAGTTTTACAAAATTCAGAACGTCATGTGATACCGCAATTCCCACCGCGACTCAAAGTTCAGTGTCTGAAACCTCATCAGTGGGCTAGGGTTCCTAATCAATCGCTTCAAGTTCATGCATTGAAATTGTCTGATATCAGAGGATGGTCCATGCTCTGTGAGGATGCAATATCTATGCTAGCATTACATATACCAGAAGAAGACAGGTGTATTGACATTCTAGAACTTATTGAGATGGACAAACTTTTGAGGTGAATTATTTAATAGAATTATATATTATCGGAGTAATCTATATTTCACATGATTAATGAATTTTATTTTTATATTTTAGTTTTCATGCACATACTCTAACGCTCTATGCTGCGTTGTGCTACCAATCAAATTACAGAGCAGCTCATGCACTTTGCCTTCACGTTGATCAAAAGCAATTGCTCTATGCTATTCGATCAGAATATATGTCCGGTCCTCTTAGACAAGGATTTTATGATCTTCTAATTGCATTGCATTTAGAGTCCCATGCTACAACCATGGAAGTGTGTAAAAATGAGTATATTATACCGCTAGGTACGTAAATTCAAGTAGAATTGATATTTAAGATTTCAATGAAGCTAATATATAGAATATATCTAAAATCAGGTCAAGAATTGAAGGATCTGTATGAGAACCCAGAGATGAAGCACAGCTTGAGGTATTTGGAAACCGAGTCAGTTCGACCTCAGATGAAGATGACTGATATCGAGTAAGTATTTGTTTTCCAAACTAGATGTGAATCCCCTACTAATTGTTGCCATCAAGGGTTCATTCTTCTAGTGAAAATCAAAGTATCGAAAATATAAGGAACCTGTATAGTCCATTCTTTCCTCTGGACGTGGTTCGTGATTACGTAATGATGGCTCTGAATGAGGCGGTGGAGATCAATCAGGTTCATAATCGAGATCCGATTGGGGGAAGCAATGAAAATCTTTTCCTGTAAGTAAATTTGACTTTTTCAAATAAAACAAAAATAGACTTTTTGTTAGAATTCTAACATAATAGTAATATACCTCGAAATGTTTTTCAGACCGCTTTTAAAATTGGTGGATCGATTGCTCTTGGTTGGAATGCTCAGAAACGAGGATATATTTAAATTACTGATAATGATTAATCCGGAAACATGGGATCCTACATTTGATAAAGGTACTACAGTTACACACATAACTGATGAAACAAGTTCCATACGATAATTCAAATTTGAATAACTGTCTTCAACATTTTATAGAGGGAAAAGATGAACACAAGAAGGGTCTGCTTCATATGAAAATGGCGGAAGGTGCTAAATTGCAAATGTGCTATTTACTTCATCATCTTAATGACATTCAACTGCGTCATCGCGTCGAATCTATCATCGCCTTCAGTTATGATTTCGTAGGAGAATTACAAGCTGATCAATTGCGTCGTTACATAGACATCAAACAGTCTGATTTACCATCAGCCGTCGCTGCTAAAAAAACTAAGGAATTTCGTTGCCCTCCCCGCGAACAGATGAACGCCATTTTGAGCTTCAAAAATATTCAAGAGGATGACACTGAGAACTGTCCTTGCGGCGAAGAACTTATTGAAAAAATGAACAAATTTCACAACGAGCTAATGTCCTACGTCTCGCTGCACGCACTTCAAGAAGCTGCGGACGCTGCTAACGAGGTGGTAGAAGAAGTTCAAAAACCTGGCGCTATGAAAAGACTTTTCAACTTCATTAACGCTGTGAAAGAGTTCGAGGAAGAGCAAAAAGAAGAGCCTGAACCAGAGAAAAAGACACCGGAGGGTAGGTATAACATTATTTGGCAGATGAATAAAACTTTCTCACAAGAAGTATATGGCAAAATACACAAATTTTACATGATAATTTTACCGATTACAGAGGTATTCCGCAAAGTATTAATAGCAACGATAGTGAAGTGGGCTGAGGAATCGCAAATAGAAACACCAAAACTCGTACGCGAGATGTTTAGTCTTCTTGTGCGCCAATATGACACTGTGGGCGAGTTAATTAGAGCCTTGGAAAAGACTTACGTTACCAACAGTAAGACAAGAGAAGACGTAGCCGAAATGTGGGTCGGCCTCAGTCAAATTCGCGCATTGTTACCAGTACAAATGTCTCAGGAAGAGGAAGAGCTTGTAAGAGAACGTCTATGGAAGCTGGTTAACAATCATACGTTCTTCCAGCATCCAGATTTAATTCGTGTTTTGAGAATTCACGAGAATGTAATGGCTATCATGATGAACACGCTTGGTAGACGTGCTCAAGCACAATCTGATGCGCAAACGCAAGCGCAAGTTCCTGAGGGTGAAACGCCTGCTAAAGAAAAGGATACGTCTCATGAGATGGTTGTTGCATGTTGTCGATTCCTCTGTTATTTCTGTCGAACATCCAGACAGAATCAAAAAGCCATGTTTGATCACTTTGATTTCCTCCTGGAGAACAGTAATATTCTGTTATCTAGACCTTCTCTGAGAGGTTCTACTCCACTCGATGTGGCCTATTCATCCCTTATGGAAAATACCGAACTAGCCCTTGCACTAAGAGAACATTATTTGGAGAAGATTGCCATTTATCTGTCACGTTGTGGTCTGCAATCAAATTCAGAATTAATTGAAAAGGGTTATCCTGATCTTGGTTGGGATCCTGTAGAAGGAGAGCGCTACCTTGACTTCTTAAGATTTTGTGTTTGGGTTAATGGTGAGTACCGTTTTATGAATAAATATCGATCTGCAAAAACATTTATTTAATCAATTGTAATGGTTAGGTGAAAGTGTTGAAGAAAATGCAAATCTGGTTATCCGTTTATTGATTCGTCGACCTGAATGTTTGGGACCTGCACTTCGTGGAGAGGGTGAGGGTTTACTGAGAGCGATAATGGAAGCAAACAAAATGTCTGAACGCATCGCGGATCGTCGAAAAGTAAGTAAAATTGTGTAAATATAAAAAAGCCAAATAATTGAAATAATTGAAGCAAAGTTCAGCAATATCTTAATGTACTTATTATGTAAGTAAAACTGCATCCCCTAAGTATGAGTTCCAAACACCGAATACAAAAGCATGCCTAGTACATATGTATAGATGTATATATAAACGACACTTTCGGCACAATATTTTTTATTACTACTCTCGCATGAACACAATCCCATCACTAATAGATATCAACTTAGCTTTATAAACAGGTACATGATGAAGCCGAAGGAGCCTCAATGGTGATGCAATTCGAGCATCCCCTACCAGACTCTGATGAGGATGAAGACTATATTGACACTGGTGCGGCAATTCTCAACTTCTACTGTACACTGGTTGATCTACTTGGACGTTGTGCACCGGATTCTTCAGTTATTGAACAAGGTAATTATCGTGTACCTAGATACAAGTAACTATCATAAAGAACATTGTAATTTTTTGTTTTATAGGAAAGAATGAGTCTCTTCGAGCAAGAGCTATTCTACGATCACTGGTACCACTGGATGATCTTCAGGGTGTCCTGTCGCTACGATTTACCTTATTGAATCCGGCTGCTGGTGAAGAGAGACCAAAGAGTGATATGCCATCAGGTTTGATTCCAGGACACAAGCAAAGTGTTGTATTGTTTTTGGAACGTGTATATGGTATCGAAACACAGGAATTGTTCTTCAAGTTATTAGAAGAAGCTTTTCTGCCGGATTTAAGGGCGGCTACTATGCTTGACAGAGTTAATATTTGAATCTATATGTTTACCTCTATGTTTTATATATGACACATGGTGAAATGTCTTCGTTTCACTTACAGAATGATGGATATGAGTCGGACATGGCACTTGCTATGAATCGTTATATAGGAAATAGTATATTGCCTTTACTTATCAAACATTCAAAGTTTTATAACGAAGCTGATAATTATGCGAGCTTACTCGATGCGACACTGCACACTGTTTATCGATTGAGTAAGAATAGAATGTTGACAAAAGGTCAGCGTGAAGCCGTATCAGACTTCCTTGTAGCATTAACAAGGTAATTTATACGAGTCAGGGATTTATTGGAATAGAAAAAAAAAATTGAATTTTACACGGTCATTGATTTTTACGAAATTTCAGTCAAATGCAACCAAGTATGCTTTTGAAACTGCTACGAAAATTGACAGTGGACGTTTCCAAACTATCCGAATATACAACGGTAGCTCTACGTGTACGTAATTACCTTTTATTCGTTTAAAATTCTGTAAACATAATTATTAATTAAACATCATTAATTATATTCGATATGTCCGTCACTAGTTATTGACTCTGCACTACGAACGTTGCGCTAAATATTACGGTTCAACTGTTGGTCAAGGATCTTATGGTGCATCAAGCGACGAAGAGAAACGCCTAACCATGGTTCTCTTCAGTAACATATTCGATTCATTATCGAAAATGGATTACGACCCGGAATTGTTTGGAAAAGCTTTGCCATGTTTGACAGCCATCGGTTGTGGATTACCGCCCGATTATTCCCTGTCGAAGAACTACGACGATGAATGGTACGGAAGTAAATCAGCATCCACTCAATCGCCCGATGGACCGTACAATCCTCAGCCAATTAACACGTCCAGGTATGAGATAAATGATGATTCTTCATGATCCAGATTACGAATATGTAAACGTCATTAATGTAATTTCATTTCTTCTGACAGTGTGGTTCTTAACAACGACTTGAACCAAATAGTTCAGAAATTCTCAGAACATTATCACGATGCTTGGGCTAATCGAAAACTAGAAAATGGTTGGACATACGGTGAACAATGGTCAGATGTCAATAAAACACATCCAAGATTAAAACCATACAATATGTTAAATGATTACGAAAAAGAACGATACAAGGAACCAGTTAGAGAGAGCTTAAAAGCTCTGCTTGCAATAGGATGGAGCGTTGAGCATGCTGAGGTGGATGTTCCATCCACGAGCCGTAGTTCAATGAGGAGATCATCTAAAAGTCAAGTATGATATAAAAATCATTTATTTAATTTAGCCTATTTATTGCATTCACTAACGCTGTAATTTAAATGTTGCTCCCGCTATGGTTAAGATAGGAAGCAGAACCATTTACTGTTATAAGGAACGTGACCTGTCTTGACCATTTTTTTTTTTAATTTTTGTTTACCCATCACAACTCTAATCGAAGCGTTCTGGAGGACTCACAATTTCAGGGCGATTCGGCAAATCCGTTTAACTATAATCCTCATCCGGTGGACATGACCAATCTGACTTTGAGCAGGGAGATGCAAAACATGGCTGAGCGCTTAGCGGATAACGCTCACGACATTTGGGCTAAGAAAAAGAAAGAGGAGCTGGTTACTTGCGGTATATCTTAAACTTCATATGTAATTATGCAAATTGATTAATTTTTAATTATATATGCCACTTCACAGGTGGCGGAATTCATCCGCAACTTGTTCCATACGATTTGCTCACGGACAAGGAGAAAAGGAAGGATAGGGAGCGATCACAAGAATTTTTGAAATATCTGCAGTATCAGGGATATAAACTACACAAACCAAATCGTGGCGGTACAACTGATACGGAAGTTGCTGGTGCTGGAGCAGCTGTGGAATTACGCTTCGCATACTCCTTGTTGGAGAAGTTGATAGCGTACTTGGACAAGGCGACAATCAACATGAAGTTGTTGAAGCCATCGGATACGTTCAGCCGACGAAACAGCTTCAAAACATCTACAAGGGACATCAAGTTCTTCAGCAAAGTCGTGTTACCCTTGATGGAGAAGTACTTCAGCACGCACAGAAATTACTTCATAGCAGTAGCTACAGCAACGAACAATGTTGGCGCCGCTTCTTTGAAAGAAAAGGAAATGGTGGCTGCTCTATTCTGTAAACTTGCGAGTTTATTACGTTCGCGGCTTGCTGCTTTCGGAGCTGACGTCAGGATTACTGTGAGATGCTTGCAAGTACTAGTCAAGGGAATCGATGCAAAATCTCTTGTAAAAAATTGTCCAGAATTTATTAGAACCTCCATGTTGACATTCTTCAATAATACTGCTGACGATTTGGGACACACGATATTGAACTTGCAAGAGGGGAAGTACAGCCACCTCAGGGGTACTCATTTGAAGACTTCGACCTCACTGTCATATGTCAACGGTGTGGTGCTTCCTGTGCTCACTGCTATGTTTGATCATTTAGCAGCTTGCGAGTATGGAAGTGACTTGCTACGTATGTAACTTCATTGTATTCTTTATTTTCTTATAACTATCTTGATATAAAATACTAAATTTTTCTTTCTTGAATTACAGTCGATGAGATTCAAGTAGCTTCTTACAAAATACTAGCATCTTTATATACGCTCGGTGTGGACCCTACTTTAACACATGATAGAAAGTACTTGAAGACGGAGATAGAACGCAATAAACCAAATCTCGGTTCTTGTCTTGGTGCTTTTTCGAGTTGCTTCCCTGTGGCTTACCTAGAACCCCATCTCAATAAGCACAATCAGTACTCACTGTTGAATAGAATCGCTGATCATTCGCTGGAAGCTCAGGACATAATGAGTCGTATGGAATCAAGTATGCCAACGCTAGAGACTATCCTGACTGAAGTTGATCAGTTTGTGGAATCTGACAAAACTTATAGCGATGCTCCACATGTGATTGACGTGATATTGCCATTGCTTTGTTCCTACTTGCCCTTCTGGTGGGCCCAAGGGCCTGATAACGTTAATCCCACAGAAGGGGCATACGTGAGTATGGTAACGAGCGATCACATGAATCAACTGTTGAAGAACGTACTTAAACTCATTAAGAAAAATATCGGTAATGAAAATGCCCCATGGATGACACGTATTGCTGCTTATACTCAACAAATCATTATCAACTCATCCGAAGAGCTGCTCAAGGATCCATTCTTGCCACTTGCTGAGCGTGTCAGGAAACGTACTGATAATATGTTCCATAAGGAGGAATCATTGCGAGGATTTATAAAGTCATCGACTGATGATACGTCACAAATTGAAACACAGATTCAGGAGGACTGGCAACTTCTTGTTAGGGATATATACTCGTTCTATCCATTGCTCATTAAGTATGTTGATCTTCAACGTAATCATTGGCTGCGGAATAATATACCGGAAGCGGAGGATCTTTATAACCACGTTGCTGCGATTTTTAATATTTGGTCAAAGTCTCAGTACTTCCTTCGAGAAGAACAGAACTTTATATCAGCTAATGAGATTGATAATATGGTGTTAATTATGCCTACGGCTACTAGGAGACCTGCTACCGTTTCTGACGGTACCACACCATCAGGAGGTGGAAAGGTAGATATATTACTTGTTTCAAATTTATTTGTACATTTGCGATTGTATTCTTGTCAATGTGTCCTAATATCTTGATGTTGAAACAGAAAAAGAAGAAACATCGCGACAAGAAGAGGGACAAGGATAAGGAAGTACAAGCATCTCTAATGGTTGCCTGTCTTAAGCGATTGTTACCTGTCGGTCTAAATCTTTTTGCTGGCCGAGAACAAGAACTGGTTCAGCACTGTAAGGACAGATTCTTAAAGAAACTTCCAGAACATGAGATTGCTGAATTCGCCAAAACACAACTTACATTGCCTGACAAGATCGATCCAGCGGATGAGATGTCATGGCAGCACTATCTATATTCGAAACTGGGACAGAAAAAGGATGTCACCGAACCCGTCAAAGCTCAACAACTCGAAGAAGTTGTAGCTAGGATTACCGCCATGGCTAAAGTGCTTTACGGTCTCCATATGGTAGGTAACACTCTGGACCTTTAAGCAAACCATTGACACTAAATAGTAAAAGCCTTATTGTTACGTTTATCATTTATTGGAGAGAAAAACAAAACAAAATACGAAACGCGTTATCTCGGTAAACTTCATACAAATTTGGTCTCTGTTTTCGAGTAGATAGACCATCCGCAGCAGCAGAGCAAGAGTAGTTACCGATCGGTGGTCTCTATTCAAAGAAAACGAGCAGTTATCGCTTGCTTCCGTCAGACCTCCCTACATTCCCTACCCAGGTACCCTATTTTGTTTGTTCATTGTTGTTTTGGTTTTTCAACAGTACATGCTGCTTCTTATTACAATTCGTTAAGTTGCCCCGTCTACTTTTAAACTGAGGATGAAGTGATAAAGTCGTTTTGGTTTTCATGTCACTATGTTATTATATTTTACACAAATTACTCAATAACATGATTAATTTTGAATACCGATTTCGTACTTACTATCATAGCAATTTGACATTGTAATACGTAAGTATATACAAATTTCAAAAAACTGAACAATTCTGGGACAACCCTGAAGACTAATATTGTTGTGGTTGATGAAACTTTGTCGTGATGTAGTAGCATATACAAAAAGATCACTTTTATTTCCTTATAATTCTAACAAATAATGCGTTGTGTGTGCATGCTGCTAACAGGCAACTAAACCACCCCCATCGCGAGATGGATGGAAACGTGTGTTATGTGCAGCTAGAAAGAGGGCAGCTATTGCATGTCTCCGTAGTGAACCTCTTTACAAATTGAGAAGGTAAAAAAAAGTTAAACGTATGACAGGTGTTGCGATAAATATTTCGCATGCTTAATTCTTTTATTAACCACTTTTCCCTCTTTGGCATCAATACACTGAACTTCAATGTCGTAGGCATCGGGCAATAAACATCTTTGCAAGAACTTACTATGAGCTCTGGTTACAAGATGAAAATGTGGGACAAGAAGTTATGATAGAAGACCTTACGGTAAGGAATCGTTATGATAACTTTTATATAACTTCAGTATCGTCGTGGGGAAAAAAAGTGTTTATAGGTTTTTGGTTTCTGTTTAGCAATCCTTTGAAGACGCAGAACTGAAAAAGATGGATAAAGCAGAAGAAGAAGGGAAGCCAGATCCTTTAACACAATTAGTTACGACTTTCTGTCGTGGTGCAATGACAGAGCGTTCGGGTGCACTTCAAGAAGATCCACTCTACATGAGTTATGCACAAATCATCTCCAAATCTTGTGGTGAGGAGGAGGAGGAAGGCGAAGAAGAAGGTGGCAATGACGAGGAAGGCGGTGCTTCCATCCACGTGAGTAGTTATTTATTTCTAAGATATTGAAAAATGGATTAAGATAAATAATATTTTTTATAACAAGATTATTAGCACTACACATTGTTCTTCTTGTTTATTAACGCATGTCCTATTCTTTTTCTTCCTTACTAATCGACTAGCCAGGGCAAAAGCTTCTTATGGTAAGATTAAGTAATTACCACAAGTCCCCATCCAGTATCTGATGAGAAAATTTCATTAACCCGCTATAAGAAAGTTATTGTCCAATTAAATCTGGATAACATAATGCACTGACTAATTATACTAATCAAATTAATATTAAAATTTTCATTGAAATCTCAAGAGGCCTATGCATAAGCTCATGGTAAGATGATATTGGGTTATGGAATACTAATGAATAATTAATAATTAATCATTAAATTATTTGTATAACCATAAAATTATCATTCTGCTAGGAACAAGAAATGGAGAAACAAAAATTGCTCTTCCACCAAGCGCGTCTTGCGGATCGTGGGGTTGCTGAAATGGTGTTGCTTCACATCTCAGCCTGTAAAGGTCTTCCCAGTGAGATGGTCATGAAGACATTAGAATTAGGTATCTCCATTCTTCGTGGTGGTAACATCGAAATCCAAAGGGGAATGTTGAATCATCTCAAAGAGAAGAAAGATGTTGGTTTCTTTACGTCAATCGCTGGCTTAATGAACTCGTGCAGTGTCTTAGACCTGGATGCATTTGAAAGGAACACCAAAGCTGAAGGTCTTGGTGTTGGATCCGAAGGAGCTGCTGGTGAGAAAAATATGCACGATGCAGAATTCACGTGTGCCTTGTTCCGGTTTATCCAATTGACATGCGAAGGCCATAATTTGGGTACGTATTGTAATGACATGAAAAATACTTCAGATGAAACATAATTGTTCAATATCATTTGATAGTGCTATTTTTTTTTGCAAACAGATTGGCAGAATTATCTCAGGACACAGGCTGGTAATACAACCACTGTTAATGTAGTTATCTGTACAGTCGATTACCTTCTTCGGCTTCAGGAGTCCATCATGGATTTCTATTGGCATTACTCTAGCAAGGAGTTAATTGATCCTGCTGGAAAGGCTAATTTTTTCAAAGCCATCGGAGTCGCTAGTCAAGTTTTCAACACTTTGACTGAAGTCATTCAAGGTCCTTGTGCTCAGAATCAGCAAGCACTTGCGCATTCCAGGCTTTGGGATGCTGTGGGTGGTTTTCTGTTCCTTTTTTCACACATGCAGGATAAATTATCGAAACACTCTAGTCAAGTAGACCTCCTCAAAGAACTTTTGAACTTGCAAAAGGACATGATTACTATGATGCTCTCTATGCTTGAAGGTAGGACTCGATTATGAAAATTATACTATTGTGCATATGGTGTTCTCAAAATTAAGTGTAATTTGACACATGTTAATGAATCTAGGTAATGTGGTAAATGGTACTATTGGAAAACAAATGGTGGATACGTTAGTGGAATCAGCCAGCAACGTGGAGTTAATTTTGAAGTACTTTGACATGTTCTTGAAGCTGAAGGATCTTGTCTCATCTCCAAGCTTCTTGGAAGTCGATCTTAATAACGATGGTTGGGTATATCCCAAAGATTTCAAAGAAAAAATGGAACAGCAAAAAAGTTATACAGAGTAAGATACGAAACAATGAATTTTATTTATTTTTACTATTTCATTCACTGTATCATTTTTCATATATATTTTTAGTGAGGAGATTGAATTCTTATTGGCATGTTGTGAAACGAATCACGATGGAAAAATTGATTATGTCGCCTTCATGGATCGGTTCCACGAACCCGCTAAAGAGATCGGTTTCAATCTTGCCGTTCTTCTTACCAACTTGTCAGAACATATGCCGAATGAACCGAGATTAGCAAGATTCCTCGAAACTGCCGGTTCTGTACTGAACTACTTCGAACCATTCTTAGGAAGAATCGAAATTTTGGGTGGTAGTAAAAAAATCGAACGGGTTTACTTTGAAATCAAAGAATCAAATATCGAGCAATGGGAGAAGCCTCAGATCAAGGAATCAAAAAGAGCATTCTTCTATAACACTGTGACCGAGGGTGGTGATAAGGAGAAGTTGGAGACCTTCATTAATTTCTGTGAGGACGCCATTTTTGAAATGCAACATGCAAGTGCGTTGATGGCAGTCGAAGAGAGTGGCGGAATTGGAAAAGCTAGAGAATCATCTTACACTTACATGACAGAAGATGATGACGAAAGAAACAAAGATCCCATAAGACGAGGAATTCAAGCGTTCAAAGACGGCGTATATTTCTTTTTCTCAATGTTCTCGCCTACGAATATAAAGAACAAATTCGCAGAAATGCAACAAATGACGATACCCGAGCTTTTTGTTGGTTTCTTTAAAGTAATATTCTACGCGTTCTATTACTCCGGATTTGGTGTTGGTTGCGTTATTAGGTACTTCATGAGACTTCTTCTTACTTTGATGAGAGGTCCTCACGTCGATGAACCCATTGTTGAAGTAAAAGAAGAAGAAGAAAAGCCATTCCGACATCTACCTGCTTTGCCACCAACACCGGATGAATCAAATTTACAGGTAAAGAGAATCAATTCAATATCATTTGCATTCCTCTTAAATCTTTATCACGTAAATATCTATTTTCTAATACACAGGTCCAAGCGTTTGGAATGGACATTACAAAAGAGGAAGGTGGTCAAATAAAATTAGCACCTCATGAATCGGCAAATTCAACTCCACAATCAAGCATGGAAGAGACAGGTGAAAGTACCCCTGATGAAGGGACGGGTGAAGACACTATAAAAGCAGATGGTACCAGTGGTGAATTAGAGGCTCCTGTTACTCTGGCTGATCTACTGGGGTGTGTAAATTATACAGATTGTATAAAATATATGTATAATTTTATTTTTGTTGAAATTGAATGCATTTTACGGATCAATTTTTTACAGTGGAGAACAAGCAAGAGCTCAGGCTGCAGCCGCGGCTGAAGCTGCTGCGCAACAACAGGCAGCGATGGCGGCAGTTGAAGCGGAACATAAACAGGACACAACAGCAGAACCATCAGCAGCATCCAGTATAGATTTGTCAGAATATACTCATAGGATCGTATCCTTCCTTGCTAGAAATTTCTACAATCTTAAATACGTTGCTCTGGTTCTTGCTTTCTGTATCAACTTCATGCTTCTCTTCTATAAGGTACAATAGTTACCAAATAATACCTTGTGCTGTGTAACGAATTGATATAACATAAAGCATAAAATATTATTTAATCAGGTTACTTCACTGGGCGACGATAATGACGGAAACGGCAGTGGAGATTCGATGGCTGATTTATTAGCGGAAATGTCTGGTGAAGGGTCTTCCGGCGGAAGTGGTAGTGGAGGCGATCTCGGTAGTGGTGGCGATGGTGAAGGTTCTGAAGAAGAGGAAGATGCTTTAGAATTTGTTGAAGTATCAGAAGACTTTTACTATATGGCGCACGTTATGAGGTTGATGGCTGCTCTTCACTCTATAGTTTCTCTAGCTATGTTGGTCGCATACTATCATCTTAAGGTAAAGAAAAGGAGATCTGATTCTTATTCAAATGTGTATTAACGCACCTTTTAATATGTATCAGGTACCTTTGGCTATTTTCAAACGCGAGAAAGAAATCGCTCGTCGCGTGGAATTCGATGGTCTGTACATCGCTGAAACACCTGAAGAAGATGACATCAAAGCTCATTGGGATAAAATGGTGATATCAGCCAAATCGTTCCCTGTTAATTACTGGGACAAATTCGTAAAAAAGAAAGTCCGACAGAAGTACAGCGAGACGTATGACTTTGATTACATCAGTAATTTGCTTGGAATGGAAAAGACTTCTTTCAGTCAGCAAGAAGACGAGGGCTCTGGATTAGTACACTTGTAAATATTCCTAAGTAGCAGATATTGAATTTTTTTGGTTGACACTTTACTTTTTACAGCATCATTACCATTGATTGGAGGTATCAAGTTTGGAAGGCTGGCGTTACCATTACAGATAACGTGAGTGGATTAAAAAAGATTTAATAATTTGTACTGTAATTTCATTATATTTATATAATTATTGTAATTTTAATTTTTGCATTATTTACTTGCAGGCTTTCCTCTACAGCTTATGGTACTTTACTTTCTCAATTTTGGGAAATTACAACAATTTCTTCTTCGCGGCTCACCTGCTAGATGTTGCCGTCGGTTTTAAAACCTTGAGAACCATTTTGCAGTCCGTAACGCACAATGGCAAGCAACTGGTGTTGACTGTCATGTTACTTACCATTGTTGTCTACATATATACCGTAATCGCCTTCAACTTCTTCAGAAAGTTTTACATACAGGAAGAAGACGATGAAGTTGATAAAAAGTGTCACGACATGGCGACGGTACGAAATTGTCAATTTACGACTGACAGTTTCAATTTGGGCGTCAGTAACATAAGCATTATTTTTGTTCGTGTAGTGCTTCGTGTTCCATCTTTACAAAGGTGTCAGGGCTGGTGGAGGTATAGGTGACGAAATTGGTGAACCTGACGGTGACGATTATGAAGTTTATCGTATAATGTTCGACATCACATTCTTCTTCTTCGTCATTGTCATTCTTCTTGCCATCATTCAGGGTATGTAAATTAGTATATATTCATATAACTTTTGCACGTGGTACATTACATACACGTCAAAATTTATGAACGAATTTATCAATATTCTAGGTCTGATCATCGATGCTTTTGGAGAGCTTCGTGATCAATTGGAAAGTGTCAAAGATAACATGGAGAGTAATTGCTTTATCTGCGGATTAGGAAAGGATTACTTTGATAAAGTACCACATGGTTTCGATACACACGTTCAGCAAGAGCATAATCTTGCTAATTACATGTGAGTGTTGCTAATTGTATATATGCAATTATAAAATAATTGCGTATGACAATTTCTATTAAATAAATGTTTTTTTCATATTTAGGTTCTTCCTTATGCATCTAATTAATAAACCAGACACTGAGTACACTGGTCAGGAGACTTACGTCTGGAATATGTACCAACAGAGAAGTTGGGATTTCTTCCCTGTTGGTGATTGTTTCCGTAAACAGAACGAAGCTGTTGAAGAAGAAGCAAAGAAGAAATAAACTGAAGTTTTATAATACATTTTATTGGATAATGCACGCAAGAATGAATAATTTATTCCTTCTAATTAACAAAGGAGAATTTCTTCCTGTTGTTCTCGATTCGATGCGTCGCAGTAATGAAGTCAAGAATATAAAGAATACGACGCGTTACAATAAAATTTTCGAAACTATACATTTTATATTCAAATTATGAGATATTTAGTCTACTTAAGATTAAGGGACTTTCTTTAATTTTCAATTTTACGCGCACCGTTTACCTCACAGCAGTTGACTCGTCTTTTTCGATTTTTGCGTTTTGGGAAACGACGCTAACTTCGATCGTGTAAAAAATTGAGGTTCTAATGATTATCGTGGAAAAAAAGGAAGATTTCAAAATTCTTGTCCTACGTCAATGAGAATGTTAAAAAGGGCCACCGACTACTGTAGGAGATTTACGTATTTTTGCAAGAATTAATTTCAGGACTCATAGTTGGATTTCATCGAATTTTTTCATTTGTAGATAATCACACAGTGACCGTGGTGTCATTTATTTCTTCCACCCACTGTATAATCTAGGTCATTATAATTTAAAGAAGGAATCGACTGCACAAATCTATTTATTCACTAGCAAGTCTGCAGTTATAATTGACATCCCTATTTGTACGTCAGATGGACTCCGCTGATATAATTATACAAAATATACATAATGCCGATGAAGTTTGACAAATGATAATTATACGTAAGTTGAATATATTAAGAATATACAATACGTAAACTTCCGACGATATGTAAAATTTTCATCATGAACGGTGACTGAGTTCGTATATCTCAGAATGTCAATATATTGTAAATAAAACTTTTTTCGACAGGGCAACCTGAAAGAGCGCAGATTTTATTGTCGAAAAATTCTATCATTGGATGAACCTTCCCCTTATTAAAGAACAATGTAACCAATCCTAATCCTATATACGTATTCCATTATCTATTTCATTATTTATACAATCACATTATCTATTATCAGTTTTTATTATACAGTGGTAAGATCAATGCATTCCCATCCAGCTATCTTTTACCTACAAATACAGGGTGTCTAAAAATCGATAATTGAATAGAATTAGATCATCTTCTTCATCAACATTTTGAAAAATACTGGCTCGATTCTTCTACTTGTACGCATAAGAAAATCTAGTAGCACTGTAAGGCTTGCAGTTCTCGACGAGGAAAGAGAAGAAAGGGTCGCGCAAGCGCCTTTGCAAATTCTAGGATGCCAGGGTGAAAATGCAGCATAACATGGGAGTGTCAGCGGGCGGCCGTCTCAGCAATCAAAATCCAAATATGCAACCCCAAAATGGGATTTGTGACAAGATTGAAAATTACATATCCGAATTGGGACAGTGGTACGTGATCATGACAATTTTCAAAATTGCTACGTGACTCCGTTGAATGGGATTTAAGTGTGTGTCCCAACAAAGGGTAGTTTATCACAATATGAGCGTGAAGTGACAGTAGTACGTATATAGTAGGTGTTTACTACGCCACTACATGCGTATCATTACTACGCTTACGTGCCATTCGAAGCGCAAAGTGTACCGGCCGGTCATAGCCGGCATTATTGATTACAATACTTCTTTCGGTTTCAAAAAATTCTATTGCACAAATTTAAGATACATCAGTGGTTGATATACCGGGTGTTTTTTTATCTTGAGACATCGAAATATCTCAAGAAATACGCATCCTACGAAAAAGATGTCCGAAATGAAAACTTTTTATTTTCGAGGGGGAAAAGCGACTTTGCACAAATTTACCCCAAACCCCAGCCCCTGGGGGCAGGAGGGGGGTAACTTCGAAATTTCAAATAGGAACCCCTATTTTTTATCACAGATTCAGATTCTCCTTTAAAAAATGCGTGAATTTTGTTTGAAAATTTTTTTTCGATTCGCGACAGATGCCACTCTAATGGCGAAAAATAAAATTGTTGATTATTTCAAGGATAACTCAACTGCGAAGTGTGTCTGGTGTTGTTTGTCCACAAGCAGGCCTGATTCGCTCGATCATGTTATCACGAGTTGTTGGCACTTATTGATAAACGCGACTCTTTAGATAACCCCATAAACAGAAATCCGGCGCCGTAAGATCAGGCTATCTGACAGGCCAATTTACCGGACCTCCTCTACGGATCCATCGACCATCGAATTCGCGATTCAGTACGCACTTCGCATACTATTGTAAAATGTTAATCGAAAACAACGACCCCGATGATGAGAAGCAAGGGGACTCACCGAAATCAAGGACCCCAAAGGGAATAGACCCCTACTACGTCCACGTCGTTATGCTTGGATAGAGCTAAAAGTAGTACCTAAAATTCAATTGATTACAATTGAATGGTTCTCCTGAATACATTTAACACGTATCATTTACCTTTCGTTTGGAAGCGTTATCCTTGAAATAATCAACAATTTCATTTTTCGCCATTGTAGCGCCACCTATCGCGAATCGAAAAAAAATTTCAAACAAAACTCACGCATTTTTTAAACGAGAATCTGAATCTGTGATAAAAATAGAAGTTCATATTTGAAATTTCAAAGTTACCCCCCTCCTACCCCAGGGCGTGGGGTTTGAAGTAACTTTTTGCAAAGTCGCTTTTCCTCCTCGAAAATAAAAAGTTTTTATTACAGAAATTTTTTTGTAGGATGCGTATTTCTTGAGATATTTTGATGTCTCAAGATAAAAAAACACCCTGTATGCATATGATTGAATCCGCATTTACATGTTACTTTATCCTACCTTACCATATAGGTTGTAAATTTCAATAAATCGTATAATTGACATATAGCATTGTCAAATTTTCAAAGGTTTATCGTGTAACAAAATATATAATATGGATCAGGTATTTGTTGTTCATGAACTTATTTCTAATGCACTATGAATTTATTATATAATGTAACCAATGTGTAACTTCTGCAATTCTATTACACCTTAAGAGCTAAACCATACAACATGGTAATAAAATCTCCTTCCATTTTCATAATTTTCTTGCATCAAAATGGATCGAGATTTTATGACCATCCCGTATATCTTTTCTTAATATACAGTTTATATTACAGGGCCGTGTGGAGAGCAATAATAATGGGCCAATTTCTGTCTATAGTACTTTGCTTTATGACACTCTTTAATCATCACATTAACACGGGATACCGATTTTCATTACCAACAGGTAATTCCTCAAATTTTACCTAACCATAAAAATTCATTATGAACGTTAATTTCGTGTATATAATTCTTATATATCATAGGACAAAACTTACCACATTATGTGATGATGTGTTTGGTCTATACGTCCTGGCTTTCTTGTCGAGGCGTAGGAAATGGTTTAATCTCTGTAATTAAAGCTCGAGGTTGGAGATATTTACTATTAGCTCTCATTGACGTCGAAGCAAACACATTGCTCACATCATCGCATCAATTTACTAGTCTTGCCAGCATACAGGTATTTTCATATTATTTCTTATATTAGTTAGAAACTGATAATGTAATAATATTTTAGATACTGGATTGCGTGGCAATACCCGTGGCTTTAGCTCTGTCGTGCTTAGTACTTGGTGTAAGATACAGAATGGTGCACATTGTTGGGGTATGTGTTTGTCTAATGGGTGTCGGATGTCTAGTCTGGGCAGGAATTGATGATCACAAGGATCCATCATCGAGCGGCAAGTTGACTAATGACTAAACAATTGAAAATGAATTTTCTAAAATAAAAGATTCGTTCGGCCGTTATAGAAAAATGAAAATATGCAGGTAAAAATCAACTCGTTGGCGATATGCTATGCTTGGGTGGTGCCGTCTTATTTTCGGTGGTTACTGTACTACAAGAACTTGCTGTTAAAACTGTAGATATTATCGAATACTTGGGAATGATCGGTTTCTTCGGTATGATCATCAGCTGTTTGCAAACGTGAGTTACGATGTATAACGATAGTTCCGATTCTTATGATATATGTATATGTACAGATAAATACATATAAACGCAATTTTTTTCAGAATTATTCTGGAAAGGCAAATAGAATCTTTTCAATGGGAGTTCGCACCGGTTATACCGTTTCTGGTGGTTTACTGCATCACGCAATTTGTATTTTTTTCCCTTGTGCCTGTTATATTATTTGAATCCGGCGCTACGGCTTTACAATTAGCACTCTTGACTGCAGACTTTTTTAACATTCTTTTTGGAATGCTAATACACCAGTACAAGGTAAATTATTTAACTGAGGTAACATACATAAATCTAATAACGTTAATCGTAGCTCATGTCAGGTATTGACAGAACTTAATAGTTTCTAATAAAATTCGTATTTTTTAAATTCTAGTTCAATACTCTGTATTTTCTTTCCTATACTCTCACAATGACGGGTATTTATATTTACGCAATAAAAAGAACGCCGATGTCCTCGAATTCGCGAAGACAGCACATTGAACCACCAGCACCAGACTACAGGTAAAGTTCATTAGAAAAATATATATACATATATATGTTTTCTATTGTGTTACGTTATAATGCTCTTTGACTAATTCTGAACACACGTTGATTGATAATGAATTAAAGTGACATCGTTTTAAGACACATGCCCCACCCTGATGTCGGTGAGGTAGAAATGGCTACTAGTTCAGGAATGTCAGCAGTTAGCGGTACACTTGATATAAGAGCGTCCACACTTGGCAGTGAAAGAGAAACTGTCGATGCTACGAGTTTACCATTGAGCGTTAGTTCTGATACGGCCTTTACATCTTTCTACGGTAGTCAAGCAAATCTGAAGGTGAGAAAGAACTTAAGATCTTCATGTTTTCAAATAATTAATATAATAAATTGTATATATTTATAGACTATTAATGGGAACAGCGGAGCTGCCTGTTAATAGAAGAAAAATAACTGCCTAGGTAAAGAAATCATAAATCATTTTATAAACTCAACACACGTTCACGCACATTATGGAAGACTTAACCGGGATAAGTAATTAATAGGACGATTAATATCAACAATAATTACGGTTAATGATACAAGCCGAATCTTTAAGTAATTCAATACACCGATCGTTATAGCAGGTCCAACACCACGTTATAGGTATATTAATACTTTTTAGACGGAACTACCATTGGTCCGTACTATCTTTTTTTTGTGTAAAATACGAGTAAAAAATCTATATTCGGGGGAAAAAGAAATGTGCCAAATTTCAAAAGTCTTTTACCGCTAATTAATGCGTTCTTAAGAATTAATATGATAAGGAGATATATAATTAATTGAATACTTACAAAACTCGTTCGATACATATTCTTTTCTCGTACATAATATCTATGTAATATAATTCAACGAATCGTTACACTTAATTAAAATGTCTTACGGTATTGCGACTCAGTATTATATTGTTTATTATAATTATTAACGTATATAATAGTTTATATAATGTTAATCTTAGCCTATTGTTTATATAGCGGTGTATCCGTCATTATGTACTCAGAAATCATATTGCTCAATGTAATTTGTACTATTATTTTTGTATGTATTATTGCTCCATCTAATTTTATGTATCGCGCATTCTCTTAAAATAAATTGTGAAATATTCCCAAAACTGTACTCACTGATTGACTAATAAAAAATCTGTCTACTATTCGTTGGAAATATGTATATGTCATGTAAAGGAACAAGTAATTATACATATGTAATACAATTACAGCGATCGCAGCGCTACGGAGAAATGTTAATTACCGAGAAGTTAGAAGTATTAGAGATGAGTAGGGCGATGCTCAATCTGATGCGACCAGAGATGACTAGGGAGATGCACAACGCTACGGTTTTAAGCGATACGAAAAATATGGCGCTAAATCCTAGCGGCGAGTTTAGGAGTAGGATTTTGTGGTCATCGTCTGCGTCAATAATGCGAATTCCGTGGTAGCCGAGTTGAACGTGATCACGAACGTATAACTTGGCGATCATTCATTGGCGATGATCAGAGAATTATTTCCCTATGCTCATACTTGTGTTGGGGGATACTTTTAGCGGCCAAAGGGCAAAAAATCGAAAAGTAAAGAATGCAAGCCCTTAATTAATAATAGTTTATAACACCATTCAGAACAATAAAGAAAATGATGGCCACACGCCCAGACAATTAATTTGTGTTGGGGGTCGTTTTTCGCGGCCAACGGACGCAGCCCAAAAATTGAAAAAATTTGTAAATTGAAATTTATAGCAAGACATTATTTTTATAATGCATAAAGAACAGTTTAAAAAACAACTGAACTTGAGAAACATAAGAAAAGTATACAAGGAGGTGGTTTTTCAGAAAGGGTGGTCAGATTTAATTGCGACCAGGCTCATTTGACAGCCCTTAAATAGTCCAAAAACATAATGTAAAATAAGTTGAGATTATCATTACAGGTGAGTGAGAACGAGTATGGTCGTTACCATAAATACGCTCTGTTATTTAAATATTTATATAAAATACTTAGCACAGTACACTGCCTACAATCGTTCTAAAACTATGCGCCCAAAACTACCCTCATTTGTCGTCGCCATAAGAATTTTTATGGTTACCATAAATTTCCTGAAGTATTTAATTTTTTCAAAAAATTCTGAGCTCAACACATTGCCTACAATCGTACTGGATGCACGCGCTCATAAAT
>JARQSV010000311.1:1355235-1375374 GCA_030142285.1 Calameuta idolon | reverse complement strand
ATTAGGATGTATTATCAATTTTTTTGTGGCTTATCTTTTTTTTTCATTCTGCTTTGCGTTTTTAATACATTGCAATTTGATATACTACTCTTTTTTTTCACCTGGTAAGTATAAATATGTTACCGTATGTGTTGTCAGGATTTGTCATAAAGTGCATTAGGAGGGTAATCGAAAATTGAAGCAATTTTTATCATACATTCGTTCTTTATGTTTATTTATAGAGAATTTAAACCGAATGAACGAAATAAACGAATGCTTTTGTATTACATGATATAATCTAATTATTTCTTTAATTTCGTTAGATATATCTATACAACAGTAAGCTTTGTGTAATCCAAATGAAATTAAGGAAATTCTCATTTAATTCCTTTAAATTGTCATCAACGTCAGGATAAATTATTTATTGCTAAATTACACTTATACCGGAAGTTTTATTGTTAATATGGAATGGGTCTATGTTTTGAGTGCAAAGAGAAAGAAAAGCTTCAAGACACGTATTGGATTTGCCGGTCTGCTGCTATCTGAATTTTGTCCATCCATCAAAATCTTTTGCAGCTGCGTGATAGGTTGGTAGAATAATTCGGGTTCGTCGGGCAGCTATGGTACCTTCGTACTACCTATAGTAGGTTCTTTCTTCGATAACTCACTGGATGTCATAAGCGGTCGAGTCGAAAGCGATTCGGTAAAGGAAGTTTGTCAGGTTCCTGATGGCTTTCAGATAACAACCAGTGCGGTCGATACTGTTTTCGTTCAGTTGGTTAGATCCCTTCAGGCCCTTTGGTATCCCTGTCAAATATCTTATAGGAATTTCCTGATCGGTTGATTCTGCATTTCCTAAATCAAAGGAGAACCCAATTGCCATTAGATGTATTTACGTGATAAAAAACTTTGTTATATAGGTAAAAACGTAATTTGAAAACTTTTTCATTTTTTCAATTATAAAAAATTGTATTGTCGACACGAAGCTCTGCCTCGAATTTAACAAATCGATTTCAATTGTTCTCTTGGATAAATGTTTCTGTTTTCAATTAGATGCATTTCTTGAAAAATTCATTTGCGTATCCATTGCTAAACCTGAAACCGACTGGAGATACTTTCTCGACTGAATGAAATGAAAGAAATTGCATTACGTTTAATGGAACTGCAGACATTTGTTTCTACTTGGGGATTTCCGAAGAAATTCTTTAGGCATTAGGTATTCAGTCTGCTTCCGTTCATTCAATGAATCTTCCTTCCTGCAGTCGTTTCACGAGTCAAAGATCCTGCCTAGGGGACTCATTTACCTCGGCTATTCATAGGAAGATGGCCCCTCCAAAGGCTGTTTTACTCGTGGACGGACTGTAGTCTGATTCGTCACTCGGCAATGGGATCAGACACGCTAACTCTCTTCAGGCAAAGGAGATACGCGTTAAACGCCCAGTAATATCTATGGTAATCCAGCTCTAGAGGAGTCTCATGAATCCGGAAGACGCCATTTCACGAAAAATAGCCAGTAGAATTAAAACTTGTGCTACGCTTGGAATCCTATCAAAGGGAGAGGTTTGTGTACGAGAACCGTTTGGAAAACAACGTTGATCAACTGGCGAAAATATTTACTTGATTCCACCAGGTCGCGTGTAATTTCGCTAATTTCATTACGCGCGATTCTATCTCCCGTTGCTGTTTGTCGGCTGCAATGTAACGAAGTGCAATGTCAACAATAAAATTGCACTTTGCTTTTTTACTTGAAACAAATTTAGGTTAGCATTTTTTTTCCCATACCACAATTTACGAGGTAGGATTATTCCATCAGTGTGGAATATTCAGAGAAAATATTGTACCTCTTGCACTTTAATATTTACACTTTTTTAAAATGAATCCGTTGTAATTAAATTCGCTGGTTTATCAGTAAATGAGCGTTTTTTTTTTACAATTTTCGTATATTAAGTTTTTTATTTATTCCACTTCGTGTATAGCTTAAGAAGTATATATTGATTCACGTGACTTATATTTTATTGTGACGTATTTATCAATGTGGTCGCTTATAAATTCAGTGTTTCTAAAATATGATTTTTATTGCTTCGTGTATGTTAGATAAACTTAAACGTATCCAGGCTAAAGCCGATCGAACGTTTTGTTATTCTTACGACGCAAACATCGTCACGTGATTTTTCCAACAGAATTCTCCGGCAGTGTGTCGAGATGAACTGGGAATTACGATTTTCGTCCTCCTTCTCTGACATATAAGTAAATCTCGATCAATCGGTTCTCGAGCTGAACACTTAGACGAGACCGAGCGATGTTGATTGGAAAAAAAATTGCATTTTCAGCTTCGCAATTTCTCTCGTCAGAGCTTCGCTATTTCGATTTGAGCTTCTTTCGACGCGCAATGATACCCACTTTGTAAAGGCACGTCGTGCCCTTAAAAAAGAAAAGACGTTTTATTTGCTGCCTAAAACGGATGGCTACCTTCTCTTGAGGAAACGAAACTTTAACGATGAATAAAAACTTTCCTTCTCTGTTTTCCATCGATATACAGCTATTTCCGTATGTCCACGGGCACAAGCTCTATCATTATACGTTCTAATATTAGTTCACTGAGTAATAACATTCATACCTGTCATACGAGTTATAGCCATTTTATAAGGGAAGGAGTCTATAAATATTTTTTCTCATTCATTTACATTTATATAATATATTTTGATAATATGTCAGTAAGAAAAATGACTAAACACCATTTCTAAAAATAAGTCATCAAGATGGAAATATATCAATAGATATATTAACGATATGATATACATTTTCAAAGTGTCTACACGTAGCTATAGAGCAGAAGGCCATATATAAATTCATGCATGGGTATAAGGGATGTCAGAAAAATATATTAGAGGCTTTTATCACTGTAACTGAATTATGTGTGGAATATTTGAGAGGGTAAAAATGGAGATCTAGTTTTTTATTTTTATTTATCGATGCCTTTAAAGCCCCTAGCATTGGATCTAAATTTCTATTTTTTTTTTGCTATCTCCGACGTTCCGGTTGGATACTATCTCGACGCAGTATTTTTGTTTCCCAAAACCTCAAACATAACCTTAACTTTCGAGATTTGCGTAAACGAAAGTTCGGATATCAGAGACCTTGACAAATCTACCTGTGAGATATGCTTAAAGTATCGTCGGGTTGTTTGTGTTTTGCTTTTGCGTTCCTATGGAGACCGTGGCAACCCTTCGGTTACGTAAAGACAGCCTTTCATTGGGGTAAATTCTTTTTCCTTCGCTTAAGCGACAATCCTAATGATTACCTCAAGACTTTTAAGGAACGAACATAATACCAACATAAGTGTCTTGAGGACGAATTAAAAGTTACAAACTGTCGTAGTGTCATAGATGAACATGTCGTTTGGCATATTCTAAACCTTGAATTACTTTGTAGCATTTAATAATGTACACGATTCTGAATGCGTGGTTATTAAGATAAAAGTCAAGGGATGAGAGATCCAATCTCTTAATTGGATACGGAACTCAGGTGCTTTTCCAACCTATCTCTTGCTTCAAATATATGATAGGATTTGATATAGTTTATATTCACGGTTTTGTACTTTTACTCAGAAGTGAAAATTTTTTGTCTATTACTCAAATAATACGGAAGCTTGTAAATTCTCTCCGATTTACTACAGAAGGATGGATATGTTTTTGCATTTAACTGCCTCAACGTACATTAATTCAATGGTGCTTGGAAAATCAGGAAACAATATTGTTATCTAACCGGATTTCTGTTATTCAGTATACTGTGGCTTTAGCCACGTTCCATATAATCTACTATATCGCAATACGTACAATGCAGAATAGTCATTATCCCTGTATGGTACTTGTTATATGGGGTGACAGAGGCGAACTTTGAATCCCATTTTACTCCCGTTGTTTTGGGATGTTGTAATAGCACTTGTAACAAATTTCGCCGTTACTAATGACCTTTCACAAGCATGGCAGGCTTTTTGCACTCGCGTCGAGATGCACAGCAATTTCGTGACTCGATTTTAAGATTAGATTTGTTAAAGCACGAGAAAAATTCTCAGGGCTTCTCTAGAAAATGGTAGTCTTAAGAAAAATGTATTGCTATCTTCTTTCCGGGGTTATATCTTTACCACGTATATCAATGTGAAAAATTTGGAATATTTATATTTTAAAGTTAATAGTTTTATTATCTTTTTTATCGTGCATTTTATTCCTGCCGCTTCGAAATTTATCAATTTTCGCGATATTAATAGGCAAAAATTTCGTGTACTGTATAGTATACATCGTTTTGTATTATCAAAACTACATTGTGTAATTTTACGGCGTGTCGGGTTTGCGGGTCAATGTAAATTAATTTAATTTTAATTACGATTTGATACATTCTATTAATCCGACATATCTGAGAATCAGCGAAGCAGGCAAAACGTGCATTCCGCGAATGGACTTGCACATATTATTTGTATCTTTATTATTTTCTCTGCAGCCGTCATCCGTTTTATGAATAATGCAGGCGAAACGTAGGATTTTATTCGTACCCTGCTGCGCATACAATTTATTCATATTTTATGCGGAAAAACCACTGAAAATTCAAAGAATTTGCCATACCCTCAAAAAACTCTTAATAGAATATCGTTATGCTCGCAACGACGATTTGCAAGTTAAAAAAAATTAAATAATATTTAAAAATGCGCAATCACAAAATAGTACACTTTGACTACTGATAAAAGAACTAGTATTTTTTTAAAAGATTACTCTCGGAAAAAGGAGATGGCCTGGAAAAACTTTTACGAGGATTAGCCTAAGTATATTCAAATTTCACGTCATAGCAAATGAAATGTAAGATTTCCATGTTTTTTTTTTTTTCAAGCTGATAGAATCGCAAAGAAAATCCCAAATTCTCAGAATTCTCAGTATTTTTTTTCTGCTACAGGGAAGATTTTATCAAAGGCTAACAATGGTCTTTGTACTTTTATAAACAAATATCCCTGTTATAGGCGAATTCCTACTGCAAAGTGAATGAAAGAAATGTGGAAACATCAAATAAGCTCAAACAAATTTCGTACTGAAAATATATGTGCTACATGTATGTCTTTATAGAATTTACAAATAGCCTCCCTTATTCCTATGCAAATTGAAGCCAACGTGTGCTATGTCCCTCTTCACTACGGGCTGCTTTGATTTCCGGATGTCAGTCGAGCCTGCGTTCTGGAGAATCTTAAGGGCCGAAAACTGACATGAAAGCTACAGAACAGACAAAAAGCTTTTTAACGGTCTGCAGTCAAACTTGTACGAAAGTCAAACTTACGTACAAAAAATTACCTATTGAACAATGGTTAAAGGAATAATAATATATTTCCTTAAAGACAAAATTGAATACTCATAATCCATTCGTGATCGCGAAAAGATAAACGTGAATAATGACAGAGAATTTATTTTACCATATCGAACATACATTTTTTTTTATTTTTAATACATTACAATACCCTTAAAGAATTAATAGTAATTTGCTAAAAGTACAAAAATCTCTACGTGCATTATATTGACCTAGACAAATTCGCAAATATTCGGTACACTCCCAAAGGTATACTTCCGACATAGAATCCCTATATCACTGTCCTCTTATTCTGATTTCCTCTGCGAACCCCAAAACTTTCTGGATTTGAAAGTTGCTACATCACGCACAGAAGTCACTACTCGAATTTTATGGTCGCGAAACTAGACACGTGAGTAACGAAGTTTTAAGCACCGTCAGTTTTCCCAAACAGATGCGACTTTTAAAATAATCCTTGATCCTTGATGGATATTTAAAATCCTCGAACCACGGGAATTCCTCTTGAAAGGGCGCTACATCAATATGGCAAACGTCATTTCTAATATATTTTTTACCTTATAAAAAAAAGTATTAATAAATATCTGAAATAATCTTTAAAGTAGTACTAACATAATTCCAAGCTAGTACGCGGTATACACGAAGACTGTTGGTGTATGGGAAAGTGGGCGTAAGAGCGTAGTCCGACGTTGACGCTACCCTGTTCCAGCTCTCAGTAAGGGTCGAACCGCGAATGGGGTAGCTTGCGCCGTGGAAGCTCAACGCTGCAAGCACGATACGTTGTTAACCCAGTATAGGAGCTTGCGTGGTCGTAATTTCTAACGAACGAACCTATCAAGATCGCGACGTCCTACAATTACGGGTTTCGACAGTAGGGACTATATCGCTACCCTAAAAATCCATTGTTATTTCTGCTAAATTGTGTAAAGCTAATTTCAACTAAACTTTTACATCCCTTGCAATAGGTTATCGGGCTTTTTATACATTCAACGTCTTTCAATATGAATCGCGTATCACGCGTTATTATCGTTACGGTCTAAAATGGATATACGAGTCATGTAAACTGTGCTTTGAGATATTAAGAAGAGGAATGCGTGGAATCGAGATTTTTCAACACCGGTGAGTCTAATCTTTTATGCTTTTAATGGGATAGCACTGAAATTTAATTGTTTGGAGGTAAAATTAACACTGGGGAGGAGTTGAAAAAAAATTATGATAGAAAGTTTAAATGGGACAATCAGTTTAGGAATCCGGTTAACGTTTTAATACGAAACAGTATAATTCATGAAAAGAAGCTTTATATCTCCGAGTGATAACTTTTTGTCCGACTTTTTTCTTCAAATAATGACAAATTATGGATGCTACGTGGCTTGAGATTTATTTAATAATATAAAATGTCGCATGCCAATTCTGCGCGCTTGCTGTTATTTCGAGAGACAGATTGGTAATCAGTAATCACATACTTCATTTTGTCAGGAACGATAGTTTATTGAATTGTACAAAAAAATTAGTGCTGCTTCTTATACAGAAAATTGAAACTTTTATTCGAAGAGCAAATTATTTTTGTACTCAAATTACTTTGAGTCGTAATGAAAAGCTAAATTATGCACTTTTGTGATTTTAATATTGGAATTCATTAATGTCGATGCATCTAGGTTTCACGTCACATTATTACCCTTATTGAAGTGGATTTTCTAAAAAGACTTGCAAAAAAATGAAAAAATAATAAAATGTAACGTGTTTATCTATCGGTGTCTTTATTAATTATTTGTGGCATTATTATTAAAAGAAAAATTATATTCTCTCTTCTGGGCTATAAAAAATATTAATTGATTATTAGTTAACATTGTCTACGAAGCACACTGAAAAATTTAATATTTTACGTTCAATACACTGCACTTGAATATAACTTACTTTACTGTCTAAGAAAATTCAATTCCACTCCTATCTACCTTTCAGTACTATTGGAGTCACGTAATATGTCAAAGTTAAAAAAAGCACACGTACTCACAACATTATCCCCATTTGGACACAACCCTCATACGTCAAAATAACACAAGTCTAGATGCTGCGTAATAATACTACCAATTATATAATAACAGCTTCCGGTATTATTCCATTGGAGCTTATATATACACGCTTTGTAATTTTAATGTAAAAAAACTTAAAGTTTTTGAAAATTTCAAAAAGTCTCACCCGCAAGTATTACGTGACTGTATCCACCTATACAGAGAATTCATATTAAATTAATGGAAGGTATGAGAGCTGCAGGGAAAGTTATGTATAGAAATAGCACAGTGTGCAGAATAAATTGTGCAAACCGATATAAACGACGTAAAATTGAAGCGACGTAACTTATAAAACATTGCAAATTGAAAAAGACAATAAACGTACATAAGAAAGATAAATTGCGATGACGTTTAACTCGTAGAACAAACGTCTAGAAATTTTTATTAATAAATTTCACTACAAGTCCACGTTTATGGGACTTGAAAATTATCATGGATTATTCACGTTAAAGTTATCGTCGATTTCAAGATACGACGGCTGTAATAATCTCCTCGTATAATACGATTACCTACCACAAAAGTTTTCGTCGTCCATTGTTTCTGATTATAACGCTTTCGGAAACGAACGTGTGCATACCTTTATTCAGCTCGCTGAAAAATCTGCATCCGTATACGGAGCACAGTTTTTCCCATTTATATGCGGCTTTGTGCGCGAATCGTTTTACCGAGCGAAAAAGAGATAGGCAGATACATAGATAGATACAAAGGGAGAGAGAGAGAGAGAGAGAAAGTAAGATGGATGTGCAGATACACAGAGAATGCATTTCACGTGATACAGCTGCACCTGTCGTTCAATGAATTTCTATCCGTTTTACCAATATTTCATAAAGTACCAGAGGTATATTTCTATAACGTACTTAGTTCTTGCGGAAGCTAGTACCTACCATTCGTGGCCTTTTACAGTGACTCGCGTCCATTGAAACGAAATGATTCGATGTAGAATGACTAGCGATCCGTATGAATCGCATTCATTTTCACACTTCTTTGAACCCTCTTTAGTGAGAATCTCATGTATGTAGATGCATACACCAGATACCCATTGTGAAATTCTCGCTTGACACAAGACGATAGCCACTATTGTAGGAGTAGATTGTGACATTCGAGTGTAGCACACAGGACTCTTGGATTTTCTTAAAATTCATTAAGTATTTTAGTAATTAAATGTCACTTATCCATAGAAGATAGATTTTGAGAAATACTAATTAGAAGCAGTTATTGGATATTCGAAATTATCGTGAGCAGCAGGAATGGGGACTCTTACAGGAATTCTGTCGTTTCTTATGAATATATATGAATGTAGTTCAGAAAAGAAAAAAGAAAGAGAGAAAGAGCTCATCGTGTGCACTGAATGAATTATGAAGAATCGCTCAGTGAGAATGGCGCATTTTTCCAGAAGGCTTCGCTAATGAAATGCACGGGAAGCCATGCCCCGAGTTCCATTCACGCGTAATACTTGGCCTACCAGCTATATTATACCTACTCAATTTCTTAGTTTTTTTTTTCTTTTCTTTTTTCTTTCAAAACATTCCCAACGAAGGGATAAACGAAATCGCCGCATCCACGTTACTTCCAAGTATCCACAATTTTTCTGTAAAACGTTGAGATTTCAAAGTTCTCAAAAAATTCGCGTGCATTGCCAAGAGAGCTTTCCGCTCGTACAGACAGTTTGTAATTGAATTTTGAAAAGAAGAACAAGAAAAGGATAAGAACAGAGATCTCATAGCACTGAGGATGGTTTTTCGCCCTCGGACAAGTGCGAAGCTACGTTCCTTCCGGTTAAAAAAGAATTTGCAAAAAAAATTCATCAAGCTGTAATATTATCCAAAGTTCAAAGAAAATTTATCTTATGGATAATCTGATACGATTATTTGCAATTCTTAATGTTACTCAATTATTAAAAGCCATAAGTCCAAGGAGCAAACGTTACACGTAAAAGTTACCCAAAGGTCAGTTTGCAACTTTTAACTTGACCTGGTGAATTCAAATATACATACCCCCATGCAAACATCCTTATATACGGCATTTACATAGCTAGGATGAAAGTCACGGGTTTGAATACACGACGCCTTCTAACCTCCTTACAACCCACTCATCTCCTGAAGCACTGGAAGCACTATAGTCAGAACTAGACATAGCAGCAACACTATACTAATACCAGTTTTTACCACTCGAGACAGTATTATAACTAACTGGGACGCAGCTTCGTGTCTACGAGCTCGTTATCTATGTAACATCCGTCAGGATTTTTTTCCTTTCTTTTCATAGCTCTCATTTCCGTAATACGTTACAAGATTTTTACATATAAAATACGAAAGCCGATTTACGTGATATCATCGACTATCGCATGGATGGTCCTATGCAGTAGGTAATTACCCAGGGAGACAGATATGTGCTCGACTCCAGAATCGATTGTCGATAGCTAATTCAAAATGGTATTAATCACTGTACACGTATGCATAGGCTATGCTATACCTCACGTTACATCTTTTCATTGAAAGTACATTGACACAGGCATGCATTTCAGCATTTCAAGAGAACATCGGGGTAATTCATCATAAATTATTCGTCCCTAGAATTAACAGCGTCCATTGCTTTGCAAACATTTATCATATAACATACATATACATACGTGTATTGATATAATGTTCATAAATCAGTAACGTCAATTTTCAAGTGAGCTGTACGCATACGTGCATGACGTTTGAAGTCGTTTTACAGATTTTTCATTTATTTAACTATCTTCCATGACTGTCATTGCCTTTTGTCGATTGCTATTTTTGCTTGCACGTCATTCCTCGTAGATGGATTATTCCGTATTTTACAGTGTGTTCTGAGTATCACAGGTAATCATAAATTGAGTCTTTTAATTGGTTATCTTATTACGCACAGGTTATACATACATGCTTTGAGCAGCTTTTGCCAGTTTTTTTTTACACATTTAATTGGACAGCCAATTGTCGCTTATCAGATTGTCAGCGTTGATTTACGAATTAGATGTAACTTTTAGCACGAGGATAAGACTCTGAAACCTGAGTAATATATTTCAGAACGAAGCTAATGATACAATTGACATCGGTCCGATGAATTAATGCTTGAGAATTCGGTGAGGATTGATTTATCGACAGACATCCAATAGGTGGCTTGAACGACCTTACGAATTTTTATCGATCTAATTCATTCCTCGTGTCCGCTGGACAGTCAGATTGACTAGGGGTCGTAAAGTGAACATAGGCTTAATTGGAGGATTGACCGGGGGAGGTTTTTTTTTTTGTTGAATATGAATGACCTGGGTAATCTCGACTTTTTAGAGTACGGTTTCATTTATCAATGCAAGTTAGAAAGGCTTATACTTTTTTTTTTCTTTTTAATTTTTTATAAACTGTCCACTTATGGAAACGCTAGGTCTTTGAGAGCACACTTAATGGGTTGGTACACGACACACTCGTGTTTTCACGTGCTATTGAAATTGACGGATTAGCCATTAGGTTTAGCCATTAGGGTTTATTTTTTAGTTGTTCTTAATTTTAAGAAGTGGGTGGTGACGGGGAATTAATAAAATGCCTTATGCATACGTCAGTGAATTCTCGATAATTATTATTTTTATTTATTTGATTTATTTAGTATGATTTTGATATTACGACATTTTTGGTATGCTCTTCGTCACGCCGTTATGTAATAGGGTATTCCAAACAGGTCGAGTGCGTACATTTTTCGTGCAGCACAACGCGATACGATAATTGAAATACGATTCCGTGTGGCAATCCAATAAAATGAGTGATTAAAAAAAAAGAGAGAGAAAATGAGAGGAAAACAGGGCAATAATGCATATCGGATGAGGAAAAATCGTAATCGCAGCATTCAACTACAGTCGAATCTTGGTGTAGAGGCTCTCCGTATGGTCAAATTTCCCCTCGGCTCTCTGTCTAAGCGTCAAGAGGAGAAGGTTTCTCCCCACTTTTTTTTGTGTTACTCAGTGCGCGTCTTACTCGCGCTTTGTCGAACGATCGAGCTATTACAGTCGAATAGGGGGAATTTCTCCGTAATATTGCTTTCTCGCTATTCATCGCGTCTCAGTTTCCAGGGTGCGCGATTATACAGAGAGTCGATTTTAGTACAATTTATATAGCTATATAGCACTTGTAAATAGACGCATTCGACAATTTTGCGAAATAAACGGATCCAAATGTTTTGCAAGCCTGCAGTGTAATTCGCGTTTAATTATTTTTCAACCACCCTCTATAGAATATTTGCACAATAGGTGCAGACATAACAAATTCCCGTGTTGTTTTGTTTAACAAAACAGTCACCGAGTTCATGAAGTGTATATTGATAATATATTCCAGTAATAATAATAATATTAATATATATGTTTTGAATTGTATATACATATATAACGTATATCTTATTGCGTTAAGTAATACTGCATCTGATTTGTTGCCACTAAAAATAACAACGAAGATAACGGTGGAGAATTTGCGCGATGTGGATAATATAATATTTTTGGAAAAGTATGAAACGACCCTTAATCCGGCAAGATATTCCATTCCGTAGAGTCAGATATGTATTTTTACACAATTCTATTTCTTATCTCGAAGAAACACGAAAACGGGTACCAGACTGTAAAGGTTATCGAATAAAAAAAAAATCTATAATCAGAGCGACGTCCATTTGCAAAACGTAATGAGGATCCACGCTTCTGTAAATTTCGAAATAAAACAATTCAGAAGCTTTTTAGTCGAATGAGCACAGAATCACGTTAATTACCATTCAGTTTAGGGAGGATCGAATCCACTCAGCATGATTGCTGCGGTTGAGATATTTCGTTGAAAACATCACAAATTTCAAGTAAATATCAACAGCTTTTTAAAGTTAATTTCCAATAGAAATTAACGCGATTGGTTGACAATTATATTTCCAACCTGATATGATTCAACGGTGTATCTGTAGAATGTGACAATTGAGATACATAATAGCTCGGAATTAAATGCATACCTTTATTCATGTTAATTGCAACGATAACAGAAAATAAAAATATATTTCAACTGTGGTAAGCTTTTATGGTTATTTCGATATACGCGCTTATCATTGCTCTCCATTTAATACAAACGTTGTCGTAATCCACATATTTATAGTACAAAGCGCTGAATGCAGGCTGCTCCTGTAATTATACGTGCAACGAGCAGTTACCCCATTATGTTTATTTAATTATACACTCGAAATCATTTAGCGAGGAAATACCGTCGAGTAAGTTCTACTTAACCACACGATAACGAATAAACAACAGACCAAGTATTAATAAATTTTTTGTTACCTCGTATTACGCAATTGTCGACGCCCTTGCGGCAGTTACGAGTTTACGAAAGGATAATCGTAAGTTACTTATAGGGGACTCTTTTTCATTTGCTTATCTGAAGTTACAATTAATTTAAATTTGGCGAATCATACATTTTTTTTCATTCTACAAATTATACCTTAATATTACACATGTATTGTATATATTTACGTATTTCATCCTTATTCTATTATAAGGGGAACAGTATGTTTCACTCAAAAGGCATGACTTTTTCGATATTTCAACTGACACACCCTATAGGCATTCTCAAGGTCTCTCATCGATCCCTCCATCCCTATGAATTCTCCAGTTTTACACGGTATACCTTGTCGAACGTGATGGTGTCAATGAGATAGATCGCTTATCAGCAATGTGACTTTCTATTTTCATCGAAAGTAAAAGTCAGAAATAAACTTAAAAAAAATCTTATCTAGCACGATAGAACGTTCAAGTTAGTTTCAGTAGAAAAAAAGACAGCATTTTTCGAATATCTCGAGGGTGTATTTGTCGTGCAGCGATACGTTAAAAAAAGGAGGGTGAAAAAAAATCCGAATTAAGAGAGTAGAGAGAAACCACTTATCAGCGTGATCGCAGTCAGATCGTTATGTACAAATCGCTTAGCATTTCCGCAGTGTGTATCTGCCTCAATGGACCAAAAATTGGGGAAGAAGATATTTTAATTTGAAACAAACCCAATTTCTTTTTTTTTTTCTTCGACCCTCCTTTCTCCCAATTTCCATCCATTTTTATCTTCCTGTCTTAAAGCGGCCTACCAGCGCCCCATCTTTTCAACAAAGTGATTGAGTGGGTGCTGGAAATTAATACAAATTGTACCCACTCGACCACTACGCATTCAGCCATTATTTTCTCAAATTGGCTTTTACATTCCCTGAAGTACCTCAATGTTCTCTATTTTTATTTTCTGCATTCGAATTCCTCTCTTGTTTCAAAGCCAAATGGTCTCCTCGACGCTATTGAAGGAAAAAAGAAGGGAACTCATCCTTACAGCGAAATGGCAGGATGATTAATTCTTAAATTAACCGAGAAACTGACAACTGCTTTTGTTATCACAAAACTTTGACTTTACGACGGGCTATACAAAAATAATTGATTAATTGCGAATCTTACGTAACCCGACTGCCTTTCGGAATAAAACGTCCATCCACTTTGACACTGACATTTTTCAACGTTAGCCGTCGCTGTTTCAATTAAAATTATGGATCCTATGCTTTACGAGTTTACCCAATTACTCCTTCGTTTTTTATAACAAGAGTGCTTAAATGGACGGAAAGTCATGTAAAAGTTACTTCGAATGAACTGCAGCTGTATTTACTCTAACTTTTCTTTCCGTTTCCTCTACTCCGTAACGAAACGTAGATTTTTAATCAAAATGGCTGTTACAATCTTCTCATAGTATTTTTCATTGAAGAGTTCACTGAAACTAATTTCATAGTCAACAATTTACTCCTCAATTTAATTTCTCCTAATGGAACCTTGTTGGAACTAGGAGAACAATAGGTACAAGCTTAGCCGGAATTTCAATTTCGATTACGTTGATTGACAAGGTTAATACAAAAAATAAAACCACGTTTCAACGTCCATTCTTGTATTACAACAAAAGGAACATTTCGATTGTTATTGTAAAATACTATATATATGATTTATACAACTACGTATCTCTATTATATCCAGTTCTAAGCTGCTCGTTAATACTTCAGGAATGACGCTTAACGTGAAAATTGAATAATCGCACTGCAGCCGAGTCAATTAAGAGAACATTTGGAATTACTCGCGAAAGCTACTGATAACTTAAAACACAGGCTAGGATTATCTACATTTAAAATTACCCTGTTGGTTGCTTACAAATTTTTCAAAAGTTTTACCTCCCTTTATGAATTATGACGGAGAGCGAAGTTTTCGAAGATTAAATGGAATTTAACACTAAACGTACCGACAATTTTTTATAAACGTATTTTTAGCTTTAAAACTTTCAAATTACCGGTCGATGATTCGTTTAGTGTTAAATCAATATATTAGCTAGATTATTATAATTACTCATTAAAAAAATACATAGATATCAACTAATTAAATATTTCGTACATTTCAATGATATAAGTACCTCTGATGATACATGACAAAAATTGACCAGATTTAAAAAATAATTTCATACTAATTTTCAAAGAGAATCGATTTCGCTACCTACAGCTTTGTTCGTCTGAAATGCACCAATGAAAGTTACGCTAGTAATTAGTCAGCATTTCGGGTCTATTCAGTTACATAACATAGTGTACAAAGTATGCGTGGAATCTAAATAATTATACTTACTCGATTCACTCCCTTAATTAATGATTATTATAGAAAGTGGAATCACGGGCAAACTTCTTGTGGAAATTCTAGAGATGGTGTCGGGAATAATTAATATCGAAGCTGTCACGAAGTGAAATCTTAATATTTGAATTCGCAAGAGGATTTTACCGTGAAATTTTGCAGATTATGTAAAATACGGAGTACTTTAATACGAAGTGTTTTTAATGAACGTTGAATGCCTTTTTAATGATAACGAATAGTCCGATATAAAAATTAACCTGACATAACTATAAAACATAATTATTTAATATGAAACCATGTCTTGAAATGACTGAAAAATGTATCTGACAAATTCTTGATTTTTTTTTAAACATTGAAATTTTCATTCCATCGTGCATAGGGTACTCATTAATAATGAAGGGCTTTTTGAATACAAATTCTTTCCAAAAGAATTCACGCGATTGTTTCTCCTGCGGTTCATTGCTTTCCAGAGTCCATCGCCCCATTTCGTGAGATTGATCATGAGGGTGGCTACGACGTGGGTACTTTTCATTAAACTTTGCCAATCCATTAAACCCACGTTATTCCGTCATAAAGTGTCGAAAAATCGGAGACGTTCTTGCACGAGTGATTTTTACTAAACAGTCCTTCGATTTTATGACGGAAATCGAGTGTTTTCGAAATTTCTGCAGATTTATATTGCGTATAAAAATAATCGATGTGTCAGCACGATTCGCGTCTGACTGCTTGATCGTTTTGCTTATGTCATAAATCAAAAGAACTTTTTGCGAATCAATTCGTTAGCACGTGCCACATATACTTGATTCGCGAACCCTTGATTAATTCAGAAACTATTGGATATCCATTACAACAACCGTTAAAAATTTTGCCCTTATTTTTTGCAGGGGTGAAAAGATGCCGTAATGCTGCATCGTAGTACGTCGTCGCGACGCAGAAGGGCGTCGCGAAATGTCGTTAATTCGACGCAAGGATCGTCGTCGGTGTCAGGGCCAAGAGGGCGCAGAGCATCAGTGGCTGCTGACAAATCCGCCCCCTTGGCCCTAACTACCCCTAACGCCAGTATGGAGAGGCACAGATCCCCTCGCGGTAGTATGGTGCCAAATATCGAACTTGATGTGGAAAATGACTCACCGGAAGAGGTAATTGGAAATACACGATAGTTTAGAAATTTTCTTTGTTATTTCCATTACATAAATTGATAGTAGTCATTTCTCAAGTCTCTCGATGAAACGTTGTAGACTTTTATCATGCAGTCTTCTTCGTGTTTTGCAATGTAGTCTTTCCATTCAGCTTTTCTCTGTCGTTGAAATATTATTTTGATCTGTATTGGAGAGATAAAATGAATTATATTATTTTCTTAAAATTTTTCGTAATCAATAGTTTTTATTTGTTCTATGAGTAGTGTTTTGAGAGAGTAACATTTCACAGAAAGAATAAAATGAAAAAATCTTACAGCCTGCTGGTCAAAGAATGCTCCCGGATCCTGAGTTAAGCATATCTTCCCAAAGGAATCTGGTCCCAGATCTAAACCGTAGTCCACGAAACTCTCTGATCCCAGATGACTATTGTAGAGACCCACGAGGATCTCTAGTCCCAGATCCCGGACGTAGCCCCAGGAATAGCTTGGTCCCGGATGTCGGACGATCTCCACGGAATAGTCTAGTTCCTGACGTATCTCGAAGTCCAAGGCACTCTCTCATACCGGATGCACCACTAAGTCCAAGGAACTCTCTCGTGCCCGATGTGAGCTACAACAGAAGTCCAAGAAACAGTTTAGTGCCAACAGGAAGCTCCAGGAGTTTGCTGATGCCGGAAACCAATGGTGGCAGTAGAAGTCCCAGACACTCCCTGGTACCGGATCCATCAAGGAGTCCAAGAGGAAGCGTGGCAAACATTGAATTCGACAGGAGTCCAAGAGGATCCATATGTCCTGAAGGGTTAAAAACTCCTAGAGGTAGCTTAACGCCATTGGAATTCAACAGAAGTCCACGAGGATCTATAGCGTCTGAATGTTTCAATCCCAGTTCAAGAGGATCGATCGCACCAGATCCAAATAGATCCCCGCGTGGATCAATTGCTCCGGATCCAAATCGCTCGCCAAGAGGATCCATTGGACCAGATCCAAATAGATCACCGCGAGGTTCAATCTGTCCAGAGATAAATCGTAGTCCAAGAGGATCCATAGGACCACACGATCCCAATAGATCGCCCAGAGGAAGTATAGGCATACTGGAGATCGACAGAGGTCGTAGAGGATCAGCTGGTGGATTGAGTGAGGATGAGACTAGGAGCCCTAGAGGTAGCATTGGGCCTGAACTAGACAGAAGTCCTAGAGGAAGTCTTGGCGGTAGTCAGGATAGACGAAGTCCCAGAGGAAGTCTCGCGTTTCAAGATCCTAGAAGAGCCTCAGCCGATCAAGGTATCGTAACGCTGTTATTGATTATATAAATATTACCACTACAGAGCTTTTAGTTTATAAAAAAAAACCATTTATATAAACCATATACTATAACAATATCATTCGCGGATCCCATTTGAAAATCTTCATTCCTCAAGGAAACTTTAGAATTACTGAGATTATAATTTTAAACGATGAAATCATGTCTACCTTATCGTAGAGATTTTCACAAGTAGTTAAAGGCATACATTGGGTACACTTAAGGTCTATCCCTTTTCCTGCTGATACAATATACTGACGTCGACTCCATTTAAGCTTTATTATTAACCGTTACGAAGTGATGACTGGCGCGATAACCTTCAAGGAAAATAATTTCCTTCGAGGTGGTGAGTTCGTCGTGGAATCAGGAGGGTGCAGCTTGCAAATCCATTAAAATTGCCGATATTACGTGCTTCGCGGAATATTGTAATGCTCCAAGTGATTCGCCACGGGTAATATTCTGGACCGGGTGAGTTCATTTAAAAAAAAAACGGTACATCGGTATATCACCAATGACGTAACTTAGATAGTTACACTCTATTTCATGTGGCGCGAAGATGCTGCGGCAGTCTGGAAAATCTTGTAGGAGATATGTATACATACATATATGGTATCTAGTACCTAATCCGCCAAACCCTCCTCGAAAAAGGAGATTTATTTCTATCGACGCTCAAGGGGCAACAGGGCTTTGCGTTTTATGCGTAAAAGGCTCGTAACGATAACCCGATGCTCGTTAGACTGCATTTTTTATAGGTTAAGTAAATGTCTCGTGGGAGTTAACTCCGGTTATAATGAAAACCAGTTGATATCAAGATATTTAATACTGCGGATAGGTAATATTACTTGGATTTACTCGGCAGGTATAAGAAGAGGATGAACATATCTCCCTGTAGAAGTCGGATCAATTTTATGCTATTTTATGACCCTATCTGTATGATATATTACGTGATAAATGGGTACCTAGATACCTCGTAAATAAATGCGTTCACACAGATTTATGAAAGACAAATCGAAGACATTTATCAGATAAATATTAAAGAAACAGTAAAGTCCCGATTAAGAAGATTTATAAGAGAAGAATCTGCAAATCTTTCTTGTCGGCCTATGTATACAGAGTGTATCAGTCAGGACGCACGTTTGCAGTTTGCAGGGAAACGTTGAACGATTTTGAAAATCTCATGTGACAGCCATTAAATATTTGTTGATCCCACATCGATGTGCATATTATTTTTGACAGATTTCCGATACTGGCGGTTCTGTCTTAGCTTCGTGCAGCAGCTTCACGCCCAACATGCTTTTAACAATTGTTTTAAGGTACGCATTCAGTCATACGCAAACCTATACACGGTGGCTGAAACTTATTGCAATGCTTATTTCTTTTATTAGAAGTTGGAAGTCTATATATTCCATTTTAGATTTTACATATTCCTCGCTGTAGATTTTGGAGCCTACGTGAGGCTTTGGGATTTAGAGTGATCCTGGTCGTAACCTTTGCAGTCTTATAGCCCTTAGAATCCTCAGTAGCTTTAGCAGCCTTAAGTTTTTAGGCACTTGCGAAATTACCTGAAACTATTGGAAGTGCTTTGCATGAACCTCTGGTGGAATTTTCCGGAACTAATTGAAATACTTTCATAAAAAATGCAACTTTAGCAGATGATTTATCGAGTACAATAGTTCTGGGAAATTCCACCAGATGGCAATGATCACAGTCGTACATACAGGTCTGGCAGCTCTGGTAGTGGAGTTCAGGGTTCATTAGCGTTACCAGGTTTTGTACCCAGATTCTTGTTATTAAAAAAAATAGCATTGCGATACTCTTTTGCCTTCTTTTGCATCTACCTGAACACGTTTCAAACGTAAGGATTTCCGTTATTATGTATATGAAGTTGTTTTTCATCTTCATTCTTATTTCTTATCCTATGACTTTTCTATTTAACTTTTTCGATATCATTTGAAATGGCAAAGTAATTTTTAATTTACAAACCGATATTAAAAGAACAACAATAATATGCGCAATCGTAAAATATTTAATGCTGGGCATATAAGATTTTCGAAATAGTGCACTGTTTCACCGTAAACCAGCTTAGCTAACATGCACGGTATACTGACGGGTACCAGATTGAGAGATAGAATTTCTTAATACCATTGTCATTTCAGTGACACGTGAACTCTTTTATAGCTCATATGGCGCAGCGCTCCAGTATATTTTACGATCCTCTACTGTAATCACTGTAACGTGCCTAGGTGCACTAGCTACCTATCCTGCTTTATGGAGCAATCAATCAATGAAGTAATGTTGAAATCAAATTGAAGAGCAAACAGCTGTCTGTAAAAAATAGTAATAGCGATTAGAAGGAATATGAGTAAAGTTAAATATTTTAATTTCTCTATTCTTTAATTCACCAGCGATTGCGCCTTCTTTCTTGCCATAAAAAACTATTGAGTCTGTCAGACCATCGCTGAAAAATTAAGTGACATACGATATTGGGTATAAGATTTTTGAAAAATTTTTTAAGGAATAGCACTAATTTATTTTCATGATAAAAAGGGCATTCTTCGTCATAAAAACTTGCTCGATAAATGAACCATAGCTTAACTACCTTCAGACCAAATAGCACTATCGATTCTTCACCGGCCAAGTGGAACACTCT
>JARQSV010000311.1:1216955-1355135 GCA_030142285.1 Calameuta idolon | reverse complement strand
CGATAAATGAACCATAGCTTAACTACCTTCAGACCAAATAGCACTATCGATTCTTCACCGGCCAAGTGGAACACTCTCTGGTAAATTAAAAGAGTTAATCTATCGGGTGTCCTTAGCATATACTAGACATAATATAAATCCCCCAAGATTCTCCATGATACTGCTGCATCGATTCTGAGATGTCACTAAACTAACTAGGTTTCCCCCTTTTTTTAAATTTGCAGGAGAACGAAGGTAAAGAAACCCCTAACGCTCCCCTAAAGAACCCAAGTTAAATCCCTTCATCAAGAAGTCCCAGTGATAATGGAATACAAATTTTTTCTCCCATATTTTATGAAGATCAGACACTAACACCCTGTAACACCGTGGATAATAATCTGGCTGAAAAAAAAGACTCGTGTATTGTAGTGTCTGTTTCCTGTGTTACAGGTTCCATGAAAACTCGTAGCAGTTCACCGTATCGACAGCGAGATATAAACTCCGGTAGTATCAGATCCGGCGGAAGTTGTGGCGCACAGGTGAATCTAGGCTACGGGACAAATGCATGGGCAGATTCAAGAAGAGCCAGCAGCTCTGTGTCTCAGGTAATTAATAAATATATTTAATATATGTTTTATACGAGTAACACAGCAATTAACCGTAATGTCGGATATTGCGTTGATTAGGAAAGTTAGTCAAATATGAATACACCGTGACGTTTAATATTAAATTTGTATATTAAATTAATGTACTATGCGAGAGGAGAATAGATATATCTAAGTCCACTGAGTGAGCAGAACACTAGATAATGTTTTCTGTTATTTCGTTATTTAGCTGCATAAGGCAATACCGTAAATTCCTTGGCTGTCAAACCGCCCAAAGCTTACCAAGCAAAATATCAGACCAGAACATAATCGCAAACACCTGCGTTTATGTTTACACTCTGGTGGATCTCTGGACAATGTTCCATAATATTCCGAACCAGTTGGAAACTTAAGGCAGGATATTCTTGTTAACTTGAAAAATAATATTACATTGACGTTTCTTTCTTGGCATGAATTTATATGATATCAATATCTCTATTGATCACCTTTTGTATTAAACAATTGTCAGGCTCGATTCACTTCATGTTTTATTCAAATTATATATTTATGAGCTTTCATAAAACCGAGGGGTATCATTGTTACGATTTTTTCGTATGGATAAAATGTGGGTGTTTAATCGAAGGTTTTCTTATTGTAATAATAACAATGACATGTTTCTTTGCTTGTGAATTTTATGTACACAAGTGTTTACCAACTTATTTAGTGTGGTCTTCCTTTTCCGTGTATAAATTTCAAGAGAAAAGCTTCCTACGCAATGGGAAAAGGGAAGATTATCTGGCAACTGTAAAGGAAACATATGCATATATTGTTTTGTGTAATCATGATTAGTATCTATTATTTAGTTATTTTTAACCCTTTGCATTCGACATTTCCCTATTTTCTATATACTTTGGTTCCCGAGAAGGAACAGTCGAGTGCAAAGGATTAAATTGTCCCTATTCTTCTGATTTTCTGATGCCTCGTCTTATCACTTATTATTCTTTTACTTACACAGTTACATCTGGCATGGTTTTTATATTTTTTATATTATATTTAGCTCTGGGACTCTTTTTCATTTTTCTAGCATCTTAACGTTATCGAAACGTATCTTTCTGGTGGGTTGTCAAGTTTTTTCAAAGTATGCGGTCCTTACCAACTTCCATTGAGTATGACATTAAGTAACCCGAAGTAACGATAAAAGAGTTCCGGGAAATAATTGTACAAGGAGAGTCAAGAGTCTCGTTAAGGGATTCTTTCCAAGAACACTGACTGCCTCTTCTCTTGCTACCCTCAGGAAAATTCAAATCTTTGCCGCATACAGAAGAAACCCTTGCGTCAAAGTTATCCGAACAATAACGAAGTAAAATGTTCCGCGAAGAAACTTCTTAATCATTGAGGAATCTTAAATTATATTTTCGCCCAAAAATTGCGACGAACACTTGAAATATTTAAATTCCTTTAACCACGAGAATTCGCTGTAACTAAATTTCTAATCGAAATTCCATTTTCGCTTTATAGCCAACCGCTAGTGACTTTTTTTTGTGATTGAGATTTTTTTTCCTGAAACCCTGAATTGGCAAGCATCAAAGAGATTTTCTTCGCTGGAGTCTCTTCTCGTATACCGCACGTAGCATATGCAAGTATCGATACTAGAAATTCTAGTGAAATCCATATATTTAAAAATCGCTAGAAAATACAAGAATCTATAACTCAGATCGAGTATGTATCTAAAATAAAATTGCCTGCAGTATCTTGAAAAAAATATGTCTATTACCTCGAGGTAGTTACGAGTATGCTTTGAAAGCTTTAAATTTATCGAGTTGATGCACAGAGACTCGTTATCTACACTTACGAATGATATGACTACGAATACCAGAAGTTTGAATTCTTCGAACATTTATTTCAGTTCTCAGGCGATGAATCTCGCCGACTCTGTGGCGGCAGTGTCAGTTTGACGGAAAAGGGTACTTCGGGGGTTGGTCCTCTTGGGGTTGCAACGTATGGCTCCCTGGCCTTTCAGCTGAAAGATGCTCATCTCGAGGCCAGCGGCACTTGTGACTTTGTGTTCAGGGCATTAGGTGTCGTCAGCAAAACTCTAGTCGTCACTATTTGCCTGGGCTGTCTCTCAACAATGCCACTTCTTATGCTTATCATGGGTGAGTGGAAATTGATTAATTTAAATCAGACAAGATAAACGTAACGCCAATGCAAAAGCACATTCATCTTGATCACCGTACGTTCTTCCCAACCCTTCCACGGGCGTTTTCTCCTTTTAAAAATATTTTCACGTTTCTTCCAAAGAGCTGAGAGGAATAGGAGGCGTCTGATAAATTGCACGGATTCCACCTCGGCTCATGATTCAATGTTGAGGAGAGACGCAGCAATTCGCAAGTGTCAGTATTTCTTATCGCGTTCGGTGCATCCTGACTTTTTGGACTTTGGATATATTGCACAAAAATTGCGAATTTAATATAACGAATTGAAAAGCGAAATTATAGTTCTACATCGCATTAGAATTTACGTAATTTCGCACTGGCGGACGATTAATTAAAAAAAAATAAAAGAAACCAAAGATAATGTAAAATTAACAGAGCTATTAAAACCAAAGGTAAAGTTTGGATATCTCGTAGAATTTTTCCCTCTGTTACCTCTCGAGAAAGGGCGTGGCAAAATCTCGAGATGCAGTTTTGCAAATATGTATGCAACTGGGCATGCACGAGCTGTACAGTAACTGCATTGCAGATTTGCATTACCTTCTGCGTATTACTAAAAAGCTTATGGTCGGTCATTCGAATTGCAGCTGTAATAGTTATGAAAATTAAATACAACAAACTCTAGCAGCGTGTAGCAGACTTCTAAAAATAGAAATAACGATTGTTTTTTTCTCTCATAATTACGTATGCCGGGTTGCAATTACCTTCGAGATTTTTTAGTAGATCGCTAGGATTAAACAATTTATCTATATATGGTATATACGATAACAGTCACAACTTTGCAGCTCCCTTTGATTTGACATCTTAGAAAATCAGAGGCGGCGACACGCAACTGCGCATTTTCTCTCAGCTGCATGCAAACTTACGTAATTTCTATATGGTACCTGAGAATTTTACAAAAAAGGGGTAAAACCTATTCAAAGGGCTCTCAATATTATCCAATGGCTATCCATACTGTCATAGTGGAATTTCGATATCCTTCTTGCCAGTTACTTTCGGTCGATCCTTAGAGTGCTTTTCTTTGCCAGACTGTCATTCGGTGCAAAAACTTACTCCGAAAAGAGAGAAGGGTCGATCGATCCTAGTGCACATTTTTTTTCTCTCTCTTATAACTAGGCCACCGTAAGTTAAAAATAATGGCTACGAAAATACAGTACCACCAAAAGACCCATGATCAATCATCATCCAAGTCCTTGCATGATCCTCTCAGCTGAAGGAGTCTATAAAAAATAAATTGTAAATCACTTTCTGTCCGCAAATGTGAAAAACTATGAGAACACCTGTACACGTCAAAGTTTGCATGTGAATTAAGCTCACGTGGTCATCGAACAGGGACACAACAGAGATGAAAAGTCATGTCGGTCGATTAACGATAAACTTATTCCCTATAACGAACATATAAGAGTGTCACGCCATTACTTACACATTATAATAATTTAACCTGCATCGTATATATTTTTAGACGTCAAATACTGAAAAAAAGATCATTATCGTCAACCTGCCCCTGCAAAACAATTAATCTAATGGATAAAAATCATCTATCCACATGGAAAGCATATTACGTAGAACCCTTAAGAATGGTAAAGTGATGAATGTGCCATTACTTACCTGCGAAGGGCGACTGATCCAGTCGTTCGCTTTCACGTTTTTGGAGCCGATTTCTAATAAATGATCGTCATCCCTAGAATGCTTTCAGGATCGAATTCCAATACGTAATAAGGGTCTTACGACCTAATAGATTAGATTAAATGGCCTATCAATCCAACTATTTATTCGTATATAAATGATTTGGTACTATTTGTAATCGGATATAGAAATTATTATATCTGCCAGCTATAAATTCATTTCCATTTCTGTTCAGGACTTCAGTTCATCAGGGATTGCCCCAAAGAGCCCCATATACCAGTATACATGGTAGTAGGTGGTACTCTAGGAAGTGTCAGAATGCTGTGGGGACTATATTCACAGATACGTTCCAGAAGACCTGAAGGATTGAGCGTTCGCAGTGCTAGGTCACACATGTCACCTACCAGACTAGCCTCTATGGCTTTGACGTGCTTCCTGGCTGGCTGGTTCATATTAGGTAAGAGCATCCAGTAGATAGTAGGAATATTCACTCCAATAAAGGTGTAATCTGCAAAATGATAATAGCCATTATTATTTATTATTACATTTGGATGAAGTAAATGACATATTATGCATGTTAATTATAAATTTAATAATCACTCAAGTAAATTCAATAATATTAGTTGCAACCTGGTATTTTCTGTTAATCATAATCCACCCTATACAACGACTGCACTGTGTACTGCAAAGTATAGAAGTTGCCTAAGTCAGGGGCTCTTGTTTCTGACCCAATCTGGATATTACTACTTCGAATGGAGTGACGCTACTGGAGGATTTTAATATGGCCCTTAGCATCCTCGATATGCTTTACAATGATATAGGTAAATATTTTCTTGTTTTATTTTTCCATAGGAAATTACTGGATATTAAGCATCAGGTGGCCCGATTATGCTCCTACGTTGTTCGAGCCTAATCGATGGTGTCACAAGACGCTCTACATATTTTCATTGGTGCATCTGTGCGTGGTTTATGCAGCTCTGGCGGCCAGCGTATTGGCGGCTCTGTCTCTGGCTGTCTGCAGGATTCTCGCATGTCCCTGGCCAGAGAGGTGAGCGAATTTTATAATTTTGAGTAAAATGAATTATCGACATAAAAGACAGTATATCCCATTAAGTGCAAAAATACTGGAATTAACGCGAGTTGTATCATTTTAATAATTATTTAAAAAATTTCACCCGCGAATATCTCAAATATCATGAAGCTAAAATAATAATGTGAATAGTTGACGTGAACGTATTCGCTAGCAGTAAAATAGCCCAATGTATTCTACAATGTGTATATATAAACTGGCGCCATGTGCAACGGACCAATTGCACGAAATCCGGCAACGAGGCCGATCACCCGTTAAAAGGAAATTGCGATAATTCAACCCGGATAGAATCGATCGATACTCACCGAGTTCCGCGAACCCTTAACCAATTTGTGATCCAGCGAACGGAATCATACTACAGCAAAAACGACATTATTGATATTCTGACGTTTTATTGTAATGGGCTTTCGTGCGATGGATAAAAATTTTTTTTTCTTGTTCAAAGATACAAATAACCACGGCGATCTATGCGCTTGAGGGATGTTCGCGAGAAGACCGTGACTACTGGAAAGAGACATCCGCAAAATACATTCGAGGGTAACGTCCTGGAGGAGGTCGAGGAGGAGGAAGAGGAGGAGGTCGTAGAGGGCAGTGAGGTCGTGCAAGAAGTGAAGTACTGCAGTAAAGTGCAATTCCGAGCACCGGATATCATCGAGTTGTGATAAACAAGATAAAGACAACCTAACCTGAATTTCCGTGGAATTTCAGCCGAGATAGCAACTTTGGCACGAATCATAAGAAGAAAATGAAGATCAATTGAAGATCCGAGAACGATGAAGCTTCGTAGAACTTTTTATTTTCTTGGCTCGTTGCAAAAGTGACAAAAATTTTGCAACTACGTTCCTTTTTGGCCGCGACTGTACGTACCGAGTTAACATCGTCAAAGCTTTGATGCAAATGTCGGACTGCGTGGGTTGGATCGTTACCTTCGTATGGAAATTTTCAAAAAGAATGATACTCTACAAAGTTCAAATTTCACAAGGTACTTGAAGGTTACTGTCGATCGAAGACATTGAAGTAACGTGTAGCGTCACCGTGAGAAATAGTCGAACTCCCGTTATCAAGCGATAAATCTCTGTGGACTTTATTAACCGGAAAATCCGTTTTACGGTCAAAACTCAAATGCCATTGGTGCAACGTGCTCCAGGTTATTTTACACAGCAACGCTCTCATCGACCACGTTTCCCTTTTCTGGTATAAGCATCGTTTCTTCGATCAGCCGAAACACGAAGATCGGACAAAAATAACGAGAATTTCTGTCAGATTGACTGACGAAACAAATCGAAATGAGAGTCCTCGTGAAACAATAACAAGAGGTTGGCTAACGTTTGCACCGCTGAAGAATTTAACTCGAGCCCAACTACTCGCCGCTTTGATGATCAACTATTCTTTACTAATGTGCAACCTTTTAGAAGGTAAGTGCTATACCCATACCTGCATTGCTCTACTGTATGCTATTCGACATTTTTTATTCTGCTATTAGTTCACTAGATTTCATTGATCCTTAGTATTAATATAAGTGGGAATTAAGGCATATTCATAAGTGATCTTAGATCTTTAGAGAGCGACCATATTGTATGCATAAAAGCGATTGTTGAGTATCGCCCAAAGACTGGGTCTCAAACGGCAGCCACTGGGCTAAATCAAGTGTGAACGTTGAGAAAAAAATAATTCGCGTTAAAATCTATAGAAGCAGTGTTAGTAATAATTAAGAGAAAAAAAAAGGAATTAAAGACATGTCTTTTAATTTGAGCTTTTCACGTCAGGCGTCAAGGATGCTGTACCAACAGTTTTAAAGGTATTAAAAAATAGTGAAAAAAAAAAAGAAAAAAAAAGTAGAAAAACAGTCCATCGTGAATATTAGATTTTATAATCTTCAAAAATGAAGTCCTTTTATACTTACAGTAGAAACCATCTTTTCCTCGTCGTTCTAATTATCCTTCACCTCATCCTCCGATACTGTGCTCCCTGACAGACACTTTTACCCAATACTCAAATTTTATGTGACGCGTCATACAGAGAATATGATACCGTTACATATGTGATAAAGGAGAGTAAGTATGAGAGTAACGTATATCGGGATGAGGTAGAAAGACAATGGATCGATAAACCATATATCACTATCAATATTTATTCTGCTTACATTTATACTTATAGAGTTAAATTTCTTTATTATTTTTCGATTTTACTCATTACCTAATAACCTTCCACTCTCCTCTCATCAATTCATGGATACCGACCTACAATGCATTCACATGTAAAATATATCTTGAAGAAGCCGCATCTTCGTGTAACGTTGAACATCAAAGAATTATCCAAGCCTATACCTTATTCCCGGATCGACCATACTTATTCGACATACAACAAAACCCATCCACACGTATCGAAGTAAAAGAGTCAATTAAAGATATATACATCTTGATATACTTAATTCCAACAGCACTATAAAATGAGCTACGAGATCATAAGCAAATGCTCGTATCCGTATATAAATAAATTCTCGTAGGGACCTGACCAAGCTGTCTATATATAGCTACTAGACATAGCATCTATAGTATATACATACATATATGTACAATTAATTTGCTCTTGCATAACTCTTAGAGCGATATAGTTCACTTGTATGAAATTTTTTTTCGTTGCATCCGCGCCTGCGCAGTGGTTCGAAAACGGGTCCATATATATCGTATATACAGATACTATATCGTAAATAAAGTGTCGCATAGACATTGATGTATCTAACGTTTAATATGCCTGTATCGATCGCGCGTCTCCGATATATCAAACTTTCTAACTCGATTAGAATTTACGAATAGAAGATATCGTCGGGACTCGTAGAATGTTCGTATATCGACGTCATCGCCCGTAATAACGTGTTAATTAAGGGACGCCTATTTACATGTACATACTATATTCGATTAGACACTAGCGCCATCGTATTGCGATCTAATCTCGTGTACTAATTGGAGACGCGTTTTCATTGGTCACTATAAATGTACTATCGTGTTTCGAAGTTGCTTTCAGCGGAACGTCAGCGACGCGACTGCCTTCTGTTTCATGAGTCTGATCGTGAATAAAATTTATATAGGATAATAATAATTTTCCTAATAAAAAAAAACTTTGAATTTTTCATACCATAATTTTTCAATTATCTCTACGAATACATATGGTTTTTCTTTAAGGATCTATTCCTTTTTTTGTCTTTTTCATTCCTCCTCTCAGCGTGTCTCTCTGTCCGTTGAGAATCCGCCATTTTTTCTTCCATTTATCGATTGTATCATGAAATTTTTTTTACCACTAGACTCTACGTCACGACGCACCGAAAGACGTCGCGACGCGTCGACGTTCCGCGAACCATTTACTTGCAAGGCACAACGAAAAATTGAATGACGTCTTACTCGACGGAGGCAAATCATTATGACGCTGTGTGTATGTGCATGGTATGCATGGAATGCGAGAATGCTTCGAGGAATGAGTGATTAGTGATATCTATGAGTATTATGCATTCGGTAATTATGCTAGAGGAAAATCAAAATTGTACAGCGAAACGTACACGGAGAGAATTTTTCGTTAATTTTTTTTTCTATGAAATTCACGATGACATTTGGTCTAGAAACCAGTAATCGTGAAACATCTTTACCATTTTATTACGTATTGCTTATAATATAGGACATCTGTACTGGCTATATGTACATTTTACAGTGCATACGGTAAATATACTTGCAATTTTTACTGCGTTACAGGGTTAAATTTACAATGTAAAATTTGCTGATTTACAAACAAAAAAGTCTGATTCATATTTTCACGTTCGATCTTTACGGTAGAACTATATTCAGACTGTTCAATAAACCTACATTCATTAACCCATTTATTTCTAATTCTCTGCACATGCATGAGAGAATACCTAAAACAAATTAAATATAAATTAAACAACAATTATTAAGCCAGCTTCAAAAGAAAACTAATTACAAAAAAAAGGATTTGTTAACAGATTTTAGAATAAAAATTTGAAAAAGTTTTCGGAAAAACATAAAAATTCATAATATTCAGCTGTTTTAGATGGCTTTTTAAATTCAACAATTTAAACGGTATAATTTCACACTATATATTTTCAAGTTTCGAAATTTTTACCGTACACGTCAGTAAAAGCTGACGTGTCCTGCTTACTATTTAGTATATTTTCGTGATTCGTTCTTAAACATATAGATAATTTGTTATGAGATATCACGATGTCCCGTGATTACCGCGATTGTCACGGTAATTTTCAATAAAAAATTCTCTCCACGTACCTTAGCAACGAAATCACTTTAGGGAGAGTTTCTATTTACGATTACTCGAGGATATTGATTATCGTCGATAGGAGTCTACACGAACTGTATATTCAGCAGTTCCTATAGGAGTGTTAACCGTGCGTGTCGGATTCATGACGTTGCGTCAATCTCGTTATGAATTTGAATTACCCGCGCATGTACCTTTATTCTATAAATATATCATCTGTAATCGCGTAAAACTTGGATTGTATATCATCCGGGCAATTCGTGACGTCCATATATAATTATGGCGAATCCACTAAAAATAAAATATCGCAAAATCAACTCGTACCGAAAGTTACGTAACGGGTACGAAAAGTTTCAACTTGCGAAATGTCATCGGGAGTTTGAAAAAAAACAGGTTACGGGAAAACTGTTTTTTTTTAATGTCAAACTAGTGAAACGTGAAGAGAATTGCAATGAGCGTTGCAAAAAGTTTTACGATCGTGTTATCGAACGTCACGCTACTGCGAAACAAGTCGGTAGACAATTGTACGATTGTCAAATACGCGATGACATTAAAACTCGAATTAAATGGAACAGTCATATTTTTTATTCACGAATTGCGTGAATGACGTACGTGAAAAGTTATTTTTGGCCGGATCGAAGGAAGTAATGGAATCGATCGTATCGTACGATTACGTCACTTTAACAATACGCAAAAATTAGGTTCGTCATAGAAAAATAATAATAATTCATGACTCGCTCTGGTAAACAAGAAATTTGCGTAAAATTGTAATAAATGATTTTAGATCAAAACATTGATAAGGCTTTTAAAAAAATTAGGGATTTATCTATACCTATAATTAAATAAAATAATTCTACTCCATTTCTCGTTTCGATTAGAAGATCGGGTTTAGATGTTAAGAATATATATAAAATTTTAGTCACGATGCGTTAATCGATTTATAGTATATTGTTATATTTCATAGAATAGAGAATTTATTTATTTTTATACAAATGATTTAATAGCGTCATATAGATTTATGCATTTCCAAATCACTATATTATATACGTACTGTTTATTCAAGTGGACCGTTTAAGTTTTAATATAAAAATTCACTTTCTCGTTAGTTCACGCCGATAAGTCATAATAATTGTTACAAGCTAATCGATAAGTACGTGTCTAAGTGGACTTAACGTAAACGTAAATGTCTATGGTAATATTGTGATAGCATGTTGTAATTTAAGTGAAGAGTTTTACTGTGTGTTAGGCTCTAAGAATTTTTGCGCGCGCCAAGTCGCCAATTGTGGTCCAGGCTTTAATCTAGAATTCACAAGCAAGACAGCCGAACTTATGCCGTCGTGATATAATCGGATGCTATCGAGGTAAACGTCTTTTTCTACGTCATTTTCGAACGAGTCCCACCTTAAAACGATACTATACATAATATAATAATAAACAGTGTCAGTCATTAAAGTTACATCACCGTAGGTAGTTCCTTAGTATAAAATATTGCCATTAATATTTAATCCATAACGTTCGTTTCCTTAAAAAAAAATTTTACTTTTTTTTTCCACTGATATCAAAGCATCGAACGAAAACTCGAGCCGATTTTTATATTCGCAAAATACCTTTCACATTTTTTATCTCGATAGAGCACACGCTGCTTGAATTAAATATGAGAATGTGTTATTAATTTTTAAATAAAAGATGAAAAATACGCGCTTTACGTTTAAACCTATTCTTTTTTTTTTATTACACATATCCACTACCCTGAACGCGCGCCCCTTCATTGCCAGATTTTCAGTACAAAGCACAGCCTCCGTTTCGGTTTAAAAAACGATTTGGCGCGTGAGCTGGAATTTGCAAAATTTTCGATAATTCCTTAAAAAATATTTTTGACTACGAAATTTTTTACCACTAAAAGCAGCAGGTCCTCGACAAGTAATTAATTACACAAATGTATATACTCTATTGAAAAATCTTAAGGGTCCAATAATTATTTGACATTGCAATTAAGAATTCGCACGCGCGCTCATCTGTTGCGTGCTGAATATATCTGACACGGAAATTCTTTCAGATTGTTTATGCAGTTTGAATTAACTAAAGGAAAAAGAAAAAGAAGAAAAAAATTGAAAAAAAATATATATAAAACAAGAAACACCAAACCATAAGACGCGTACTCGTTACCCGCTATTGTTACAATTAATAATAATAATATTATTATTCGAATACCCATAAGCACGTAATCTTTGACGCTTAAAAATTTGTACCTTATCAATTACAAAGTCACTTTAACATATCTCGTTCAACGTGAACGCCGCTGCATTATTATTATTATACGCATTGACATATCGTGACATGTGATTTATTCAAATCAAGATTTTTTTTGTTGTATCGCATACCCGAAGATTTCACCTGAATCGCAAATAACGTAGATGAGAAATACGTCACGTACATAAGGGAGGATATATTGCGCTATATACATAATATATATACACATATATATATACATATGTGGCATGAGCGATTGAAGATTAAAAACAATCGAGAAGTACCAGTATATATAAATGTTTTATTTATATGTTATGATCGCGTGTGTACGTAATTGATAAGAAGAGAAGAGGAAGAAGAATGGATAATTATTATTAATAAATAAAACCATAAGCCGATAACCCGTTATCACATATAATATATATGCGGTAGTATATAGTATAAAAAAAATGACTGTAACGCGGAAAAGGTATGGCGGAGGCGTATTCTGACCTATTTATAATCTAGCCGAATACACGAAATACACCGTATATAAGAGTAAAAAATATTTGAAAATAATTAATTGACCCAATTTACGTTGAATCCACGAATTCCCGCAATCCTTACTTCGTAGATTTTAATTAACGACCATTTCCACGTTTCAACTTGTTACGGGAGTAACGTTTAAAATTTTTTCCTCCCAATCGTTGCCTCTCACGACTCCGCCAGAAGTTACCAGGAAGTTTTCAGCGGATATATACCATTTGAAGATCAACGAAATTTCACCGTAACCCCTATATCAACAGCTGGATTTGCGAACGAACGGATGTTTCCGAGTAATTAGTCCCAATGAAGCAGGGCTTACGTGACTCTCCCAAATAGCTGTTATCTGATACCCGATAACAATGAGATATACCGTAAATCCTATATATGAGAATTTAATGATGAAATATTGGAATAAATGATAATTTATTGAAAAGCGCAAAATTTTAATATACGACAATAGCACATATTTATTAAATCCATGTAAATGAAAAAAAAATATTATACACCCTATGTGATACCAGGGATAAAATTCTTCGAGTTAAGAACTTGATTATCCTACTGTTCTATCCCATCTTTTTCCCTTGCCCTGTATAACAGAAAATTACGGAACGCGAAAAGACCAAGTTAAACGGTGCCATTTAAGAATTCATGACAGAAGAAATCAGTGCTGATACAATTTCAAGATATTTTTTTAAATTTCTATTTTCATTATCAATAAACGAAAAGATCGTATCCAGCATCCCGTGGAGATCGGTTTGAAAGATATGTATTTCAATCTAAATGTAAATATAGTCCTGTTATACGCGTATTGCGGCAGGATGAAAAGTTGACGTGAAACTTTTTCCACTCCGCGTATTGAGAAATTGTTAAAAAAAAAAAACATTTTGTGACCCTCTCCCTCTCACTCTTTATCCCATATCTAAATCTTTCTCTGAGCCACCGATAGGTGGCAGTACCATCACGGTAAACGACACAACTCACCCTGCACTTGAACGATGCTAAAGCGACTATTTTTAAAAGCACTCCCAGCCTTCCCTCGCGATAAAGACTAAATGCACTGCGCCGCACTAAAGTGCCAGCCCCTTAAGGAAGTGCCATTTCACGGAAGCATAGCAAGAGCTTCTTATAAGCGAGTACAGAGTACGCAGAAAGTTGCTCCAATGTAATTTACATGGTAGAAGACTAATGATATATGTATACACATATATTACATACGCATATAACGTATACATAGATACTATGACGAGGCGAATACAGTCTAACTTTAAAATAATTCGTTTCAATAAAATCTCTTGACGCGAGGTGGATGTAATATGGCTAAGGTGAGTCAGCGATGCGGATCCAATTTGAATGTCAAATTGAACTCGGTGAAATTATTAAACCTTTGATTCCTTCCTTCCTTCCTTCCTTCCGTCCTTGCTTCCTTGTTTGCTCTTCCTACCCCTTTCGAGTCGTATTACCTTTTCGTAACTGGAGTGGCACCGCTCGGGAAGTTGGCATTTGACAAAATGCTTTATTTCCATCATGGCAATTCTACACTCGTCATGCGACATGAGCGATTTCATTGACAAAGGGCCGCAACAATGGATCGAAGAAAGCCGATGCGAGGACGTATTAATTGTTGCCTCAAGTGCACCAGGAATGTTGTGACAGCTACTGAAATACTATAGTCATACGATAGCTGGGATTAACTTGGCTTGTGGGAACTTCGAAACTCGCACGAGCGCATACGCGTAGTTGGAATCGATAAATCCAGCGTGGAGGATGAGTTTATAATTAAATGAAGGACTAGAGTAACTACATCAATGGGAAGGATGAAAGTGGTGATATTAAGGTAACGATGGTACGTGCATATTAATATTTCCTTTGCCTCGTTAATGACTTTCGAAATTTTTTTTTTTTTTTTTTTTTTTTTCTTAATCAGTGCCATCCCTTTTGAAAAGAGTGTGCTGCTTATCCAAACATTTTTTTTCGCCATTCTTACGTGAGGATTTTAATAATAATGATGATCCTTCAGATTAATTATCCTTGTAACTTGAAACGTTGTAATTTAATTAGAGTCACAAAGTAATTCAACTCCCCTATACATTTATGATACGAGATGGTCATCAACGTTAAATATAACTTTTAAATATAAAATTCTAATGTACGCAGTGCTGAAAGCATTTGGGCTCTACGCTGCATATTAGATAGTGAGATTAGAGGGATAAGAATCGGCCGGTGTCGGATTACCGGCATACTGCTCGTTGCGCTAGAGTCACGTCGGATTATGTATACGGTGACCTCCGTTTAATAAAGGAATCAGATAAAGCACAGTGTTAGAAACATAAGTGATTCAATTTTACGACACTTAGGGGGTCATTAGATCAAGATATGGCGACAGAGCCAATAACGATCTTATTGATAAGATGTAAACCAAAAAAAAAATTAAATCACTGAAAAAGGAACCAAGCTTAATTGATTCGTTGATTAACGTCTGGGAATATAGCCGATAGGCTATTTAGCCGCAAAGAAGCCAATTATCGGAAAAGGCAGTGTGATCGAGTGTACTAAATCACAGTAAGAACCTGACGGCGTCGATCCTACCGCAATCGTAAACGATACAGTTTAAAGATAGCGGGAGCTAATAAAATTTTCATACGATTAGATTTTACAGGGTAAAAATATCGCAAAGTGACTCTAGAATAAAAATGGCACCGTTTTCGATTAATCGGTACAAAGCTGCGTATAGGTGTACACTTTGGTAACATATTACGAGATTCAATTCTTTTCAATGGCAACACGTCCGTGCCGATACCCTCGCGAGGAGACTCGATTATATACAGTTTATCAAGAGATCTTGCATCTGCCGGTACATGGCGCAACATCGTAATTCAAACTAGAAAATAACATACAGCGCCTTTCAAAAGGTACAATATAATAACGCTCATACATAAATAGCAACGAGGGTATAAAACTGATGTCAAACCATATTACACCGTTCGATGAGTCTCGTGCCCACGGACATTTTATTCCGGCGCATCCGGGCTGCAGGATCGCAGATAGCTTACAAAGATGGCCGCCCTAATCCGTTAGTTGAACGAGTGATGAAACGAGTAAGTAAAAAATATTGCCTGAGAAATTGAAAAACGAGATATCCATGGGAGCGACTATGAGATATCGGAAAATGAGATATTGTCAAGCGAGGCAAAGAAATGGGTTGGAAGGTTGAAAATTTTTCGGTAAAATTATACGATGACTGATAAGACAGTTACGAAGATAAATTACGTTCAATGATAATAAAGATTAATGAATATATTTAGCTATATGACAAACGTACATATTCCCAGCAGCAATAACGATGTTTACACTGATCGTGTCAAGCTGCTACCAAAGTGGACAGTTAATGCAATAATTTGATCCGACGGCAAAGCCCATGACGTCGTGCTCTAAATGCATACAGGAATAATGGCTGCCTTTGGGGCATTATGGTAAGTAAAGTTATAATTTCAGCAGTACGACAGGGACTTGTGGTCTTAAGCCAAACCCCACGAGAGACTGGGATTCTTCCGGTTCTCGCAATCCGGTTTACTCGTCCCATACGCGAGGGACATTCCCCTTGGGCGTGGCGTGTATAAATCGCATTTCAATGTATACTTGAGTGGTTTAGAATAGAAGGAATAAAGAATGGTCGGAGGAAGGATGATAGGACGAATGAATGAAAAAAAAAGATAAAGGAGGGACAGAGGCACAACAATAGGAATTGGTACTTACAGTCTACCTAGGTAACTTAAGCATACGTATAGGTAACACACTAGGTGGATAGATAGAAACTGGCTGTAACAAACATGGCGAGTGCTCAGATTGGATAGATGAAACGAATGGTTGAGACTGTTAAAAAATAAAATAAAATGCGTAAAAAATTCTCCTAGGGACGAAACGAGAGAATCGATTAAACGAGGTCGATCATAAAAATGTATCTACTGATAAGATAGATGTGTATAGATATAGCTTTGTTTACATGGATAAATATAATCGATCAATGTATCAGTGAAGCTTGAAGATTAGCAGCGGATTAGCACGGATGATTAGGGTAGATCAGTCTTATTAGGAAGACTGCGGAGCAGCCAGACCACGTTCTTGTCCTTGATCATTCCATCTCTAATATCTTTGATCCACATTGATTTCCTTACGTTAACGGAAGTGCCCACTTAGTGCTGGGTTCTCCGGAATAGTCGGCTCGCAAACATCGCGTAATGACACTTAATTACAGGTAATCTAATGTCAAACACATAGGTCCGACTCGTGCACGAAGGCTATCGTATGGTATCAACCCCAAAGGTACCCTTGGCTTTATTGATTCAGCCAGCACTGTTCGGGATGGGTATCACTGGACATTATATCCCATTTTTTAGATCATTGAGGATCGTCGACTTGATCGTAAAAAAAAAAGGTTCCTCATCAATAGTCAAAGTGAGGATCCACCTTCATTTTCTGACGATTCCAATACAGATAGAGGGGTTAGATATCTCACTGATGAATCTATCAAAAAGGATCTTTCTTCCTATCGGAAAAACATAGAATCGTAAACAGACGGAATAACATTTTCATGTGTTTCATATGTAAATTAGCCTGGCTGAACTTATGCCGAATGGCCTCTTCTTTCTATTCGGTTAAAGTTACCGTGGTTGGTTCTCGATCACTTTTGATCGTGTCCATGAATCATTTTCAGACACATTTCTTGTCGTACTTTTTCAGACCTTGTCTGCCAACTTTCAAATACGCAATTACACATTAATATTTAATAGAAGACACGAGTGTTACGTCTGAGTCGTGCGAAAGATCGTACACGAATTCTAAGTTGTTTGGATTATGGAAAAAGTTGAGCAAACACGCAACTATTATAATACCGAATTACAATACCAATTGTGTCTCGTGCCAAAGATAATAGGATAAAGAAACGTATATATATAAACGTATATATATATATATATATATACGTATATAAATTCCTATAGGAACGAAATAGCTTGAAACTAGAAAAATAAACTTTTCGACTACTCCCATACTCTTAAAAATATCTCTCAGTTATTACCCATAAACAAAAGTTCGATTCGTGGCTTCTATTACCACTGTACGTTTTATACGCGACGTGGCCTAAATTTTACGTTTCCCGTCATATCCTAACCTGATTAATGAAATTCGAAAAACTTTCTATCTCCGTTCGCTTTAATTTCCTCGAATTGTACCATAGTCGTGATCCATCGAATGGCAATTGTCCATAACACACTTTGCCTCCTCAATTCCCTCATTTAATTAGCTGAACATTTCACCAGTGCCCAAGACATCTTTTTCCCACGGGACTCGTCCCATCATCCGAATGATCGTAACGTTTAATTTTCTCCTCGATGGGAAATTTCTCCCGAGATTGGATTACGAGGATCATAGTACAGTCATATATGCCACCGAGTTACCGTTTAAAGATTATTTGTCCAATTAACCCGAATTCAGTATGGAAGCCTTGTAAAGACGGCAGCTCCATACTGGTAAGTTAGGCAGAACGATTCACCGCCATTACTATGACTTCAACAGATTGTGAAATAATTACAGAAACCATACGTACAACGAACTGCACATTTCTGATAGATTCCTTTGTCAAGGTAGACAAACATATATCTACACTAACTTAGGTTGATTGAATTAATTGTCATCGATATAAGGAAAATAATTGAAACAGATAAAAGCATCGACGTAACACCAGGTTGAAGGTGTCGTGACTAAAGATAAATTAGCCAGGAACCAGACTCCTGAGTAAAAATTCAATTTAGGTCATCCCACTGGCAATTAATCTTCTGCTTGTAAGCTCTACGTCTCCAGGCGTAGCACGAAGAACTAAGCAAATAGCTCAGTGGTATTAACCAGCGGATTCACGTTGCAGCGATCTTTCGAAAGCACTTCGACTTCGTTCTCCAAAATTTCACATAAAATCCTCGACGATGAAGATACGATCCTCTATCTGTGTTATTTCATTGAAATATATTACCTCGATGCTGTAGGAATATTTCAGTAGACGTTATATCCATCTGGATAAGTGCGGAACTCTCGGTTAAAATAGTAAAGGACTTAAAAAAAAAATATATAAGTATCTATAGGATCACATGCTTACCCTCTAGAGTACTTATTTACCATAGCGGAATGATATTCCAGATACCGATGACGAATACGGTAAAATAATTCAGACTCGAGTGAAACAGACTATACATGATGTATTTATTGAGGTTCATACTTAGCGTAATGTTTTAATGATAGTCGATGCTTGAACCACGTGCTATTACAATACCAGTACGTAGAGCGGCACGTGCGTGGGATCGCGAGTGAATGAAAATTACGTAACCTCAATATCCGAGGATATAAAAGAGACACGCACTTCTGATGTTTGAAGAACATTTGTGAATCCGACGAGATGTGAAATTTTGGTAGCGACGAGGTTAGGCAGGGCGGCGCGCAAAGGACTATTTGCACTTTGGCTTAGTAGCTGGGAAATTGGAGATAATGATGACGTATTTAAAAAGCAAGCAAGGGTGTGCGCGCAGGGGATGTAAAACGGCTCGATAGAACCCTCCTGTGTCGTTTTCAACGAAGATAGTCTCGGTGAATTGGATAAACCTTATCGCGACTTTTAATCCGTAAAATGGTTTCGTACCAGTCGCAAGCGAGGATTCAACAATGGCGACTGCCTTTACACGTGTGTTGACCCTCGGATAGGATCATTAATAAAATTGACCACGCGCCAATAGCCCTCGAAGGGTAGGTAACACAAACGCGTCAAAAGTAGGTAAAACGTAGGTAGGCGATGTTATATGAAGGAAAAAAAGTACCTTCACAATATTACAAAGGAGCAACATATGTTTCTGAAGCGTGCTAGGAGGGTAGTGGGTAGCAACAATGCGTAGGATTCTAGCGTCTAAATATATTGAAGATATGTCTTGGGCACGGTCGTAATATCGCACGGTACGACATTGGTGTCGAACTAACCCGACTTCGTACGACTTCCAAGAACCTGAGTATTATGGAGAATCAATGTCCTGGAAAATTGCTAGGCTACTTAGGCAGCCAGAACCAGACGTCTACCATACCGACGCGTGTAATATTCGAAGAGAGCCATCTCTTAGTTCGTTTCTACAAGTCTTCGGTATCCTGACTGACAGCATTACAGAGGACCTTTCAGACACTATTGTTTAACTTGCAGCTATATGCATTGCCTTATTGTACATACAGGAGTACCTCGTGACTGTAAATGTTTCCATTTTCTTTTATGCTATCCTCGTACGATCTTTCCTATGTCTCTCTGCATGGTTACGCTGACACGAATACTTCGCAATAATGCAAACCAAAGTATCATGTTAAAATTGTAGGCAAGTATAGCTTTACGTGCTGGGAATCGCGCCAGGTTGCAATTACACATTTATACGTACATTCTAAACACAATCACTGGTACAAACAACGCGAAGAGAACTTCCGAGAAAGGTAGACTGTACACTAGAGAATAATTTATTTCGTTTTCGTATGTTGCTGCATCAGCAGTTCATACTTTATGCATTTAATTATTTCTACTTTAGTATTGTATACAAAGTTACATAACCTCTTAACGTACGTAACGAAAGCACAGTGAATCCTCAAGTTTCCCTTAGGATCGCATCGCGTGTTGACTTATCGATCCTAAGTCCTGTTCACATATAGACTGCAACGTATATAAGCACTTTGCGCGTTTAATGAACCGCCACTAAGTTTTATGATGTGGATACTTAATCGTAGAAGTGCACCGCGCACGACATGTGTTACTGGTTGAAATCATGAAGCGGTCTCTGCGCATGCGCGATCGACCTGCCCTCTGCTTATACAACTTTCAAAAGGGAATAGAGCGTGCCTACATATTTCACGAAACATTAAATTACACGGACCAACGGATCGCCATCGACAATATGCTACTTGTTTACCAAATCACTCCTCATTGACTGGCTCGCCAGATAAATAACCACTAACAATAATGAGAGACACTTGATTGTGCAGCAAGGGTGAAGACGCGTGCGCCTCTATACTGCTTGTTTATTCCTCTAGCATCCCACGGGGAAGGCTATATACTTCTATCAGCATATGTATGTATATTATATATCACATACATATATATAGTGTATATTGTAAGCCGTAGACACACTCTCATATAATGCTAATGGCTGTAACGAACCCCATTCGAGGTTAAGTTTATATTACGGAGAAATGTCGTTTCGCAATTTACTCCTTGCATAAACACTGTAAAGCGCTTATACGAAACGTGGGGAAGATATATTTAAAAAAAAAAATAGAATCATTGCCCTTTGATATATTTCGATGGTAAATCCTATTTGGAGTGAAGGACTTTGTGGGGAAAATATTTAAATGGAAAACGGTACGAAACTCCAATGTATAAACACACCGTAGGAGGGTATAGCGAGATTTTTCAATATTCCGATTGTCAAAGGAACTTTTATGAAATTTGTATGTGGGTCTGATACGCTTTCGAATTTCGTAAAAAGCATCGGCACGAATGACTCGTAAAAATGATAGGATACGTTATGTGTACATATCGTGAAAAGCACTCCGGCTATTAATTTCGATTGCTATCGGAATTATTCAATTTCCTTTGGGATATCTGACTTCCGATATCTTTTCTCGAATCTGCATAACAAAGCACACCGTCCAAATGCTGTTTCTCCAACATATGACCTAACCAATTTCCACCTCGACAATAAGAGAAATGCATTTGACTGTGGACTCATCCCAACTGTTACGTCATTGTGTCCCGAATGACAAGGCGAAAAAAAGTAAAAACGAAAGTTGCCTGGTCATTAATACGAATTTGTCGTACGGTCGACTCAAATGAAATTGATGACGGCTCTATTTCCGTTGCAGCCTCCTTTGCATCCGACGTCATGACACCAATTTTTTTTTTTTCCTACAAACTCTCATCCAAACGTTAACAATGTAAATGTGCCATTGGTGCCACGTATGACAATAAAAATCAACATGTACCTATTACACGCGAACACATAATTTTTTTAATGTCTTCTAGTACCGATTGTATCCCGTATAAAAATAACTCCAATGGACAAAGGCATTACGGAAAGAATAGATTAAATGATATGCGAAAAATACATATACAAAATTACGTTTATCTACGTACTTATATTTTTATCATTTATCATCGACTCATCATTTTTATTATTCAAATAGCCTAATGGTACGTATTGCAGTATATATGTATATGTATAACACCTATGGCTGTCTTATCCAAGTCCATGAGAAATATCGTATTGTACAGGCATGTCTACTACATCGTTAAACTAATAGCGTTAGGTGTCGTAATTATCTAATTCTCCGCGGTATCTAATATCAACACAATATTGATATATAACAGACATTAACGCTCGTCATTGTGTGACGTATCTGGTACAGGGACCATGACGAACTGTCCAGTAGTGCACGTGTGCTCCGTGACGAGAGGGTGAAAACAACCCTAAGCTCGGTCGCTCCAAATGCAGTGGCGCAGGCAGTAATTTCAGATACGGACTTCTTATACCATTGCGCAATGTAACCAGCACTTTTTATTTTTAATAGCAACAAACTTTTTTAATTCTTTCAAACTTTGAAAATTACCCGCCGCTCCGACGAGGCCGTTGACTGCTTGACTTTGTCCGCAGCGCAGTGTGTAAAGCCAGGAAAATATTGTACCGACGTTCAAAACTTTCTTAGCCCCTCCAAGTTGCGTGACCACGCCAATGGAGCGCTGCTGTAGCTATGAATTTGCGATGCCGTTCTTTTTAATTCGATAGTCTAGGGTGAAGGACATATTGCTTTCTGCACGAGAAGGGTGGCCAATGACAGTACGACATTGTATTTGTTTCCTATGTACCGTGCTTAATGTTCTATGTGCAACTGCGTGGTTCTGACAAAGGAATACGATCGTGCGCAGGTGTACGCTCGAATGGTCGTAGCAAATTACACGTGAAACGAATTAAACTATTTGTTTAATTAAAAATTAAATTCTCGCCACAACCGTTAACCGAGTCATCGGCAAATACCGCGATACACGGGTGTGAATCCTTGAAAATTTAAAGTTACATTCTCCACTCTTCCTGAGAGAATTTCAGACGGAGGTAGGATACTACTCGTCGAAGTTCCTACCCAATAGATTTTCCAGTGGCAAATCACATCTATCTTTTATGTACGAGTCTCATCAATAATATCGTTCTATAACGACCAAGGTACGAACTCCACCCAGTTTCACGCTCGGTTGCTCTCGTCTAACAAGGCAGGTTCAAGTATCCATTGTCAAGTTTATGAATACCGAAAATACATTCTTGAATCAGCTATATGAAATTATGATATATTGCATGTCGCGTTAGCCTACAGATGCAGCGTGATGACAAATCAGACAACAATTTCGTTATGGCGGTCGAAATATACGCGAGTATACTTTTTTTAGGTTATCTCACCAGGCGTGGAAGGTTGTACTGAATTTTGTATGGACTCCATAAAAAAACATAGAGAACGCTTGGTGTTATTTCTTCTTTTTTTTTCGTTCACGCCACAGAGACATTTTTATGAAGAACAGTGACACGTAAATTCACGTTTTAAGGCTCTAATCGACGTCGTGCATTAGAACCGCACGAGGATAGCGTGTGAACCTTTTCATGTAAAACCGTATAGGTTGGACTCGAGGCTCTAACGAGATGCTCCAAATAGGTAAGTGTTACAATGAATCCGCTGTGTAATGCCGAAAACTCACGTATCATTATACGATTATTAAAGGTGTTAAATTTATCGAGGGAGATTAATGCATGCACGCAACTCAAAAACTGGGGTGGCCTTATTCAACTGCAACGACAGCATAGAGAGCGTGCGCTAAATTATTACTTTCCAAGGTGCAACGTATACGACGGCACCAGTGCCCAATGAAACTGCATATTTTTCACATGATCATTCGTCAAGGTAATATTAATTTTTTCGATTGGCTATAAAAAGGGCACTTCGAAGTTACCACCGTACACAGTATATTTTTCAGATCAATAGATGTCATTGACACTATAAAAGAAATAAATATTAAATATAAGATACGAAAAGTCATAGGTCTCCTTGATAACAGAAATTAAACCCATGACACGATAATATCCTGTCTGGTATTTGAAGTTTGGATAGGGGTTCGAAATCTCGCGTTCCAGATGTCTGCCTCATCCACAATATCCCATATTACTTACACGCTCATCCCGCCACCAGGGCGGTCCCTTCATCCCTAACCTAATAGGGCCACCTAGCTACGGGGGCGCAGTAGGTCGAGAAGGGCTACTCGATCCCTGCTAATTATGCACGTAGAATGGCGCCCTAACGTTTTTATTGGAACTTTTAAATCGAGGCGGTACCTCCGAGGAATGTTCAATTTAAACATAGTACAGATTTAGCACAACCATCGACGCACCCTCCCCCCCCCCCCCTCCCACCCCAGGACATTGCGTGTCTCGGTAAGAATGTTTAATGGTGACACGAGCATCCCTCTCGAGAGGCCAACGCAAGCGCAGGTGAACGTACTTAGAGCAGCGACGCTGTAGTTGGAGATCGAGTAAATTTACGTGAAGGGCGTTTTTCGGAATTCCGCCAAAAGGGCCACAAGTGGCTTGGACTTTCGACAAATGCTTGAGAGAGGACTTCGCATTTAGATGGAAATCGGAAGAAAGGCCCTGAGCGCTCTTTCACGGACGCCTGCGGCGCTTAAGAATCCACGACAAATAAAGATTTACGATCGAGAAAGCGAACCAACGAAAAGTCGTGATGGCGATAGAAACGCGAAACAGGAAGTACATGGTGCGAAGCGTGAGCCTAGAGGGTCTTAGGCTCGACTTTATTAAGCATTAAAATGTTATAACTCACCTCACGCCCACGAACTCGGCACGTACTTTTTACGTACGTATCTGAAATCCTATAACTGTAGTTTCAATTGGGAATAGCCTTAAGCATTTTATTACTTTATCTATTTACATGATAAATTTCAGTATATGTATATATTTATGTAGAGGATTCGCAAGAGTTTACTCTTGAGAATTGTGCACGCTTCCCCGTGCTTTATCTTACAGCATGAAACAAATGACATCGAGAATAGCATTGGCGGTAGGAATGGACTGGAGAAGGGAATAGAAAAACTCAATATTATAAATTATAGAAAAAGGTCTCGTATAGACATTGAGAATCATAGACTATGGAAATATAGAGTGAAGACACCTTTCGGTGAATCCAGTATGAATAAACGAGAAGATCCTAGGGTAAAGGAGTTTCGAAAAACGGAAATGCTCGAGCTATTATCTGTTTGTCTATAAAGATAGGCGAGTGCGAAAGCCATGAGAGTGAATGTCGTTCAAGAGTCGCCTAAACCTTTTTTTTTTCTTTTTCTTTCATGAAAATACCCACAGTGAAACCCCGTCGCGACAGTAAGCATTGCCCTGTAGCAAACGCCTACGAAATACCCGTAAGATCCATTCACCCTGAAGATTCTTGAATGAAAACGACACTTGGCCTTCATTCGAGAAAAACCGAGGAAAAACATCTCTCAAGATGATCCTAAGGTGCCTAGGATACTTTTCTCTCAATGGATGTTCGGAAGGTCTTTCGCGCACGGCCACGGCCATTTTACTTCTTCCCTTCATTCAAGCGCGAGGATCTACAATGAGGTCTGGCTTCCTTTTCTCGGTACTTCACGCCGAGAAATTTGAATTTTACGTTCGGAGTCATCGGTGGGCATCAGGTTAGGTTACAGGTACTCCAATGACAATGTGACTTCGTGGAGTACGACACTTTGTGAATGAAATTCATACTACCGTTCTGGAATCTTAGCATCTGGTCAGCTCGCCTTACTACGAGCATAATGGCGGACCAAGGATCATTGTTGACTACGAACTATCCCTGCTGGTCTTTAGGAGGGTTTACGGTCAGCGGAGTAGTTCGAGAAGAGTCTCGTGGGGTTATGGCATATAGACACGTGTTTTCTATTGCCCAATGGAAAATCGCATTACGCGGATATGAACGAGGATGCCGGAGGATGTTATTGATTTCAAATTAGTTAGGGCTTTATCGAACATTGCGGTTTCGCGTTACTGAGAAAATATAGAGGGGAAAAAAAAACATAAATTTTTTAAATACGCGACAAAGATAGCTGTATATGAAATTTGGTATGCGACATAAAGACCAATTACGTCATCCTTAACTCGTTCTATAGCGAAGAGATGAAGAAGGGAGGAAAAATATTTTTTGGAAAATCGAAAAAAAATTCCTTAGGGGGATCCTAAATCACCTTATTCCCCAGCTGTGTCGCCGCTAATCGATTTTCTCTGTGTTTTATAGCGTAAAAAACGAACCTAAACCTTTCGTACTCTTACGCAATACCTTCGTATTGTTTTTAGTATGTTTTTCAATCGATTTTTTTTTCACAAAAAATTTAAAGCTTATAATATCTAAAAAAGAAATATAGATTTTGTTTTTTCCAACATCCAATGTCAATCTTTTGTCAAAAGTCACGTTACTCGAATCAACGATCCTTGCTATGTATAAGCGCAGTAGGTCATAAGACTAAACGTGTATTGCGTTAAGGTAGCCTAGTACTAGATTTACTATAATAAAACAAGAAGCACGTTCGAGATTTCGTTTTACAGTATGTGCATATGTATATATATACAGTGACTATAAAAGTAATCGTACATCTGCCAGTCGTAAATTTCACGCGAATTTCTACTCTTCACTGTATCCAGCAGTACCCATGGTGCCTTGGAACTTGCGTCATAGGTAGGTACTTCTTGAAAATTCACGCTTAACCGTGAGCAGTGCAGTGCAAAGCCACTCGAAATTGTCTGAAAAGAGGGAGAGACGTGGAGAAGTAAAAAAGAAAAGAGAGAAAGAAGAGGAGAGAAGAACTTCAAGGGCCGTGAAATCGCGGTGTGCCCGGTAGGATTTTCAAAAATCCGCGTGTCGAATTATAGGGGTGCACTGTGCGCTTTACTGGGATTGGGGTTGCTCGACAAATCGGTCGTCTAAGAAATTGACAAGGAGTGAAAAACGATCTTTGAGTACTTTACTGTTACCGTACAGCTGCAATCGACTGGCAATATAACTCTGACGTCACATTGAAAAATTTTTAAGTGAAACTAAAAAACGATAAAAAAGTTCACAGTTAATTTTTTTTTATTAAATTAAATTCTTCATCTTGATCTTTATATTTATATCGAGTAAAACGGAAGAACTTTTTTGAATCAATTTTAATAAATTTTACCCTCACAAAATTCACTCTTGATTTTTGGCTCAATTGATAGTCTGGTTTACTTAGGGTGATTGTGTCATTTGTCCGGCAGTCGTAAAACACCCCAAAGTCCTTGGGTAAGATGGGCAGAAATTTGTCTCCTCCACTCACGTCTTTCGACTTCTAATTTGTCACGAGGCAACAAAGGCCGTGAGAATGACAATGGTAAAAGCAAGATAGAAATAAATAGGGACTGGGCCGCAGTAGCAAAACAGTACATGGCCACTTGGAGACTCGAGGAGCTATGGAAAGTCGAGTAAAATTGAAATTGGAAATGGTCATGGGGTCTTGAGAATTTACCTGGACCGGAACACCTGGTGGGTCTACTTCGAGAGTGTGATGTAATTCTTAAGGGTATTATATAGGTATATACCTTACGATCGTTTTTCGTATACAGAGAAATAACGACTGTGGCTATAACCCTTTCTTATACGTAAATGTAATAGAGAAGATTTAGGATTCAGTAGTTCACTAGATAGGTACTCAAATACTGATAAGGCCAGTATAACGTATACACCATTGAAAAACGGAAATAACAAGTTGCAACTAAAGGATTCACCGACCCAAAAAAGAAACCTTCAAGCTTTTGAATTAATCCTTTTTTAAAATTTCAAGAAAATCTTAGGCAAGGAAAAATGCATGACTCAAAGGGTTAAAGTAGCTTCGTTACTTGAATTTACGAAATGCCAGTCAATTAAGCCCTACTTCCGGTTTCTGTACCAATAATTAACCACTCTCTAGTACCTTTAAATTGAGTATAAAATAACCCAGCCCCGAAGGCACAGATAAGATACTTTTGATAAAAAAAAACCTCAAATAAATCGATACATAAATGCCAAATTTCGCCAAGCATTCCAACCACGAAAAGAATATAATTATTTTTCAAGGCTAGACAGTCTATACCTAAAAAGTCAATCCCAAGAGATCGAAGCGTGACCCCCATGATTGATTATGCCAAAACAATAGATCTTCAAAGTATCTACTAACAATGAATACTCATGTTTCTTGTCTCTACACGAAATCAACCCTTTCAACGTTCCTACGCTATGAAAAAAAGAACAGTCGCTCCGGCCATGTATGCTCGAAAGAAACATACAAAAACTAAGGTAAAGTTAGATTTCACGAAGTATAGCTATTACCGAATACAGCTTTGTTTGAAATCTGTGAGAAACGTACATAAAATTGTGACATGAGCTTTGGGCCAGGCTTATACGTAACACGGTCCTTATTAATTTAGGTAAGTAATAAAGATTCGTGAGCGGTAATACCACGTGTATCATAGAAGAATTATTGTGTGCGAACGACGCAACTCTAAAGTATCCAAGGTGGTGTGTATGATATAATAAAAAGTGAAAAGCTCCCGATGGTATCTTTATATTGCATTATTGCATTAAGCACTTCTGTACACAAACGGGTAGCATCGCCGGAACCAACAATGGCCTGGCCCTACAGGACCCCGGGATACGACTCCCCGTTTTCACGACTATTGTCGTATTATCATGGACAAAGGCACTGATCAAACATATGCAGCATGCGCGTAAGGTACGGATACACGTACTGGTACACGAGAGAGAAACGATTTACATTGATCCTTCTAACCGCGTTGCTGGCATTTATTACCCGGCATTTATGAAATAAGATGGAAGCTGTTGTGGCGCGATATCGTTTACTTAGGCCGCCTCGTATACAGACCGCGAATACCTTTGTGTACAGTATTATATGCTATGCCAAAAATCATAACCGTATTTCGTTACCCGAGGGCAAAATGAACCCAGATCCTCCTCTTACAATTTTACTTACGACTAAGGACGCTCCTTGTTCTCCTTCGCACACGAACCTTAAGCCGTTAACAGACAATTAAGTAGCCATCCGAGTTTGAAAAATACGAGGAGTCTTTACGACCTAACCTGTAAGCGATTGTGGTGTCGTTACTTGAGAATGACTTTTTTTTTCACTTTTACTTCTCTACCGTAATCCCATGAGATACGTATATCTTATTTTATTTAACTGACAATAAAGGTCGTTTGCATCGACGATGTCTGCTGTGCGAGATGTATGAATTTAAAGAATTTTCCATGATTTTTACGAAAATTACTTTTCGCGATATTTCATTTGCTTCGTAGAGCAGGAAATAATTTTTAAAAATATTCAGACGGCATTTCAATACCAAAGCAGTTTTACGCGTAGCTGAACTTTTTTGAGGGTGAAATTTCATTTAAACGATTTTCACAATTTCCAATGGCAACTGCAGAACCGGGTATCTCGCAGATTTGAGACCTCTTATACGAAACGAATTTAGGGATAATAAGAATTAAAGAGAATACAGAGATTAGCAAAACATAAAAGGAAAGTTTTCATAGCTCGTATTAATTATCATGGTAAAAGGAGCATCAAAGCATCACGAATCCCATTTAAACCTCATCCTCTGTTTCGTCGTCGACTATTTATTTATTCCCGACAATTATACCAAAGTCGAGTAACGATATACAGGGCAAAAATGAAATAGCAGTGAAATGCAACCGTAGAGTCGAATGCATGAAATAAAGTCAGGTTACGTTATTTCTGACATGTTAAATTAAAAAGATCTTTCTGCAATCGCTACCAGCCTCTCAGTCCGTAGCAGGAGAGTAAAAAAAGAAAATGTATACGAGAAATGTAATAAAACGGAAAATCCAAGAAGATTGAGAACAAAGACTTCGGTATAGAACAGAAAGAGAGAGTAAAGTCCCAAGACTCGTGGATCTTGAAGGATTTCCAAAGGATACGCTCTCCTACACCCACCCAGCCCCTACTCGTCTTTTCGCCCTTTTACTTGAAAATAAGAGAAAAAAAACTTTCTCATTCCTTCTCTTTCAACCACCCTATATAAACGACACTCCTCCTATATACTCCACTTTGGCTGATCTCGCTGCTACCATCTAAGCTCCCGTCACCGAGCGAGCAGAAAACGTGAAATTCGATCGACAAAATCAAATAGAACGTCTACCTACTCATTGTTCCCGATCTAAGATCTCTGATCTTCCAGATCGCATTTCAACGATCACTCGTTCGCATTGACAATGTCAAACCAAGGCAAATACTATCCCCGCTACGTGAATGATACGTATACAAATAATCTATGACAATCTCAGCAAGCAATGCTAACCGCGGTACGAAACAAGTCCTGGACAAATAACCACGGGTGGCATTTAAGTCCACAAAGAGCAAATACGACAAAAGGAGCAAAATGCATAAACGAAGATTAAGGTTTTCTATTGCACGAGTCATCGCGATTTTTTTTTACAATTTACGTTATAGTATGTTGAAAAATATTTTACGGTTGGTAAAGGGAAAAAAAAAGTACAATCAATAAAAACAACTGTGATACTTATATACACGCAAAGCCGTTGCAAGTGTTGAAACATTTTTTTTAGTCATTTATCCCTCATTTTGAAATACGCGGCAGCGCCGTGAAAATTATATGTTGAAATAAAAGACAATAAAATTTTACTCGCGATATCAATATTCTGAACTTACTGACAGTACGTGTCGATTGAACTTCCGCGATGATTTACGACTTGTTCGTTAAGTATCTATAGGTATACAGTAATATCTATTGGATCGAGTCATAAATAAGTTCCGTTTTGTAAATAAAATTTATTTACCTGCATCGGAAATTATTTATGACTTAATTCAATATATATATATACCTTACCTAAATTCATTCCCCTTTTATTTATCTTCCCGATACTTTTCAACGTTTCAACAATTTTTTTCATATTTCATCCACGCATGGTTAGGTAATCTGCTAAACGTATATTCTCTTCATGGCCGACATCTGACTGTTTACTACTACGTGCAAGTAACATTTTTTTTATTTCAAAAAAATTCTTTCAAGCCAAACAACTGTACGTGAATGATTACTAAAAGATATCAATTTTAAGAATATTACTCTCGTATCATTCAATAAGCTTTCGTTATCTCATATCGAAAAGTTCAAGGTCATCAATCGCATCTCTCAAACCCTGAATCCTTGAGCCTTCCACACTCAAAATGCTTAAGCGACAAGCTTCGTATCCTGTTAACAAAATAAAGTAAATCAACTACCGTTCCTAACCTTTGATCTCGTACCAAATCCTGATAATGTGATAAGCTCTCTAATGCTATGCAGCGTACGGAGAAATTGCAGTGTTAAGTCATGATAACGTAATCTACTGTCAGTTTCAATGCAGCTGTGGTTTTACGCGATGCGTTCAAAACGGCACCGAAATATCGTGTATTATATATATATATATTCGGATTATTATCAGGAATTTAATTGGCTTGAGTTGGTTGACGGTGATCCGATCAGTGTCGACTCCACTAAGCTGCTGCTAGGTTTGTGTCATTACTGTAGGTAGCAGCTTCTCAATAAACCACTTGTCCTCAGTAATGACATGTGGTAAAGTAACAATGCACTACCCTGTACAGTATTGTTATTCATCCCTGTCTCTCTCTCTCCCTCTCTCTCTCGTTCTTTCTTGTCAAGCCATTAGTACCCCTTAGGGACAAAACCGACTGCGACTGTATGCAAACGGGACATTGTTAATTAATTCAGTAATTTCCTAGTTCATGGACTGTGAATTTATGGGGATGACAAATGTCTAGCAATATCTATAAATCTGGATATTCGCCGATATAACACGCAAGAGCGAGTATGGATGAAAAATGAAAAAAATAAGAGGGACAAGTATGAAAAGTCGATAGAGAAAAAAGTTTTTGATAGAGAGAGTGTAATCAAGTACGATGAAATGAAGATGAATCAAGAGATTTATCGGGTTGAGAAAAAAAAAAGGCTAAGTCGAGAGTCACGTTCGAGAAATTTCTCGAGTTTTCCTCAATTGCGAAATTCCGCCCTGGGAACCAGACTGATTAATTGCATTACCTCTTTCCCTGCAATGAGATAAAGATGCAATCAAATAAATTGCCTGCCCATCAGGCACTCTGATAATATTTCGATTTCGCAACGAGAGCTTTTAATTAATATCGAGCTAACAGAATAATTGGAACAACGAAAGGGGTCAGGGTGGAAGTATAAAAAATATTCGTACGCTATACCGGTTTTGATTATTTAAAATCTTGTTTTTCTTTCTTTATTTTCTTTTTTTCGTTTTTTCATCACCACTCAATAATATACGTATGAACAGTTACCATGGCGACTAACAATCAAGGATAATTTCTAACGCGTGGAACTCGTCTGATTTACTGGCTTGATTAGTTTCGCAATGGTATAAAATTAGCATAGGCATAGGTTACTGGCCTTTTTTTATGGCTAGTTTTGGACTCGCGCCCCTTGAGTGGCATCATTGTCCCATTATTACCATCGCAGAAGGTTGAATCAATTTGGACGTCGAAGGGCTGAAAAAATTATGCAAATTTGTTATTAGTACCAGACACAGGCAAAGTGACACTTACCCACGGGAGCAAAAGGGTTCTCCTAACTACTATGGGTCTAAGGCAGCTGAATCTAATTATCAACATGTTTTCCAATTGAAATCAAACACGGAGAAACATTAGAAATGCGATAACTGTACCCAGATAATTCCCTAATTCATCCAAATGAACTTTTGTCACTAACATTGGTACACCCGTACAGTCTGCTCTATAGAATTAATATTAAAGTTTGTCACCACGTGGAAGAGAAAAAATCAACTTGAAATTTAGTTTTAACGTCAATGCGTGTATCGACGACTGTGTCGAAATAGTTGAAAAAAAAAAAAAATATTTCCTCGTTAATTTTAAAAGAGGCTATAAACAGTCTACGAAACACAATGAAATATCTATATGCAGAATATTAATAATATTATTAGAGAAATTCGATCCTCCTTTAACTGTGTATAATGTATATGTATGTATAACACAGAGCCAGAATCTCGTTTGCGGAGTGAAGTTGTTAACGAACCGCTTCAACGAGGATGCTGTAAAGAGTCCCAGCGGTCTCTTATAAACGCAAGAGAATTCATTGCAGCTTGCGAAACAGAGCGGCATGCTAGGAAAAGGTTGTACCAACCTTATAGTACTATATTGTTCCCAGGTGTAAAACAGAAACTGTTACCAATTACAACTAAGTAATACGACGAGTATTATAGAATAAATAGACAAACACCTTGCAAACATAAGAAAAAAAAAAATTGGACGTGACTACATAAATTTCTGAACGAAAGAAGAAAAAAAAATGTCAAAAAAGAATTATATCACGTTGCAGCATAACATAAGAAAATTTACCGTAACATATCGAACAGGTATTCGTAACACGTACGACACCTGTCATTTTCTTTTTTCTTAAATTACACCAGCAACTCAAGTAAGACAGTGCAGGTGTCGATTAACCATGAAACGTATAGTCAGTTTAAAAATAAAAGTTTCAAAATAAAAAAAAAAGACCGTACGGCCATTCGTGCCGCTATATAGGAAAGTTAGAAGAATTCTGCTCACGAGTCACTCAATTTACACTACAAAAGATAAATGGAAACTCAAGTGAAACTGACAAGATTTTTACGCGATCGCACGTCGATTAGATTGCATCCCGATATAACCAGGCTCGTACACTAAGTGGTGTCTTCTCGTGCCCCATTGTATTTTGCGGCCAGCAGTTAAGTTAATCCCGCTGGGCTGATCGTAGATAAACGCGGGTTAAATAAGGATTAGCGCGATGACTCGGCGAGATCAGAGGACCAAGGATGCTGGAAAACTAGTGTACTCTTCTCTGTCCAGTCACCACTTTACCAGTGACAGTTCCAAAGGGTACCCACTACTCATCCAATCGGATTTTTCTTAATTTCTTGAGGGGATGAATTTCTCGAAATTTGTGTCGTTCGCGCGACCGAGAACAAGGGTTGATCTTTATCGAATGCGTTAACCTGCCGTTAAAAGGTTGACTGACTGTTAAGGGATGAAAGGAAAATCCTTCGTTAAGCCTACGACCTTATGAAAGTTGAAGATTTTTTCAAAGTTCGATAAAATATATTTATCAATATTTTCTCAGGTATGCCTGCGAATTTCTATTAACTTTTTACCTCTTTCTCACATTTTTTTCACTCAAACTACATAACAGTCTAATCACCCTCTGAATTTTAACCATCTATTATTCCCATGCAGTGTACCAAGGGTCAACGTTTGCGGTCGAAATGATAGCAGATTAGAACTCAACCCCCCCACGATATACGAGGACCAACGTTTAACCTTTGAAACACCTCGCACCCCTTTTATGTTAGCTATCAAAGACGGTCTCTGTATTTCCCCTTGGTGTACGATCCAGATCCAGACCCTTTTCTGACAACGGTCGGTAATTTGTTGCCTCCACAACCGAGAATTAAGTATCACCAAATGATGGGACAATGTATTTTTTGTCGAGGTAATCGTTTTCATTTTGCGAGGTAGGGAAAGAAAAAATTGAAAAAAAAGAAGGACTTGACTGAAACAAAAAATAGCTCGACAAAGTATTCGCTACTTTTTTTGTACAGCTCAACAAATCTGCCATTAAGCGACAATTTCATGCTGCTGATTGTTAAAAAAAATTCAGACTTGTATGTAAATCCTTATTGTATCATTGGTAGACATTACGACACAACGACGTAGCAAAGGAAAGTATATGTGTATGCATATATATATATATACATATACTCCATTGCGCCCTCTACTGAAAATCTACTGCAATACAACTTCACGTAGATAATATATTATGCTACGGGGTAACCCGAAGCGTTCGCGTGGCGAATCTTAATGCAAGCAGCTGGATGATCCAGTGGCGCGAGCATCTCTTGCATTGTGAAAGTGACCAGGAGAAGCGTATACAATTCGAGCAAGAAAATATTTCACGTCTTGCCGCCAATGGATGTGGCATGCAAATGATTTTCTAAGCGGATAGCATGTAACAATCTTTCTATCGCTTGCATAATACAGCGCTGGCAAATTTCACCAGTGTGGCATCCCAGCATTACACGCCATCTAGGATGAAGCATATCCTTACAATGTTTGCACGGCATATGTATACATATATACATTCTACAAAACCTGTAAGGAATCGGGTAATAATCAGCGTTCCTGTGTGGTAAACTTTATGCGTATATTTTATACACATTCTACGAAACAGTATCACACATATGTTTCGAATACGAGATAAATAAGAAAATTTTTAATCGATAATGTACGCGCTATTAGCGTAACGATAGATTAAGCAGGCATATATGGAAACATAGATTTTATGTGTAGTCTACCTAAAGTGATCGAAAGTGTAGTGTTGATTGTAATACTACAAAAGTTGAGTACCATTAAAAAAGTATTATTATTGAATACAGCAATCTTGCAAATTAAAAATAAACAATGGCTCAGGTGTTTTTTAAAGTCTGTTTTTAATTGCGCCCAGAATCTCATATACATTTTTACTTAAGCCTAAAAATCACAACAAAAAGACTTAAATTTATCCATAATCGTACTTAAAGCTGGTTGGTTACAGTTGGTAAATCTCACCAACTATCACACTATAGTTTTGTTTTATTTAGTTATCCTAAGTCAACATTTTGAATTAAAAATTAAGTATTTAGTTTTAAGGTAGTTTCTTTTTTGTTAGATGTGAAAAATAGGTTGATAAAAAAAACAACTCTCAAGTGGCTCAGTGGTCTAGGGGTATGATTCTCGCTTTGGGTGCGAGAGGTCCCGGGTTCAAATCCCGGCTGAGCCCACTTTTTTTTTCCTTTTTCTTTCACTATAAATATCCAGTACATGTTGCATATTGCGTTTTAAAAAATATTAAAGCTACACACACTAGGCGCAATGCATAATAAAGATTTATAGCGAGCACGTTAATGAAACAGATCGAGCGGATAACCATAGGCGTAAAATTCATTGAAATCTATGCTATAGCTTACATGAATTTACCGTCTACTTATTTCACTCCCTACATCTACACGCGTATCTACACTCGCTCAGAAACAGAGTGACAACGCGAAAAACCAAAACGGAATCTATTAGAGAAAAGTAATTTTCTGACACTACCATATCCAGGACTACCGGTCTTTCCGATCGATATCCAATAAATTAATATTATTTTCATATTAAAGCCACGCAAGAATATTTCTTCAAATATTGCTACAAAAAATATATAATAAATTAAAATTAAATTATTCATATCCGTATAATAATGTTAAACGAAAATCAATATTAAGAAGCCGAGTATCACACCTTGTAAAACCGCTGCGTAAATGATAAAACAATAAAACTCTCAAACACAATAAAAATGCTATTTGCCATAATTACATAGTGGATATCGTGGAGCAGCCATTATTTATGAAGGCTTAAAACTGTGGGATACGTATGGCAATCTATTGCTGATTACTATACGCTCGGTCAGGTTTTCGGTTAGAGCGGCCATTTCTGAGGCAATTTCCTGAAGGCGTCGACTAGAATTGAACGGATACGATAGTCACAGGTGCGTTTAATATGTGTATTTCACGGTGTAACATAGATCAAACAGTGAACACGTACCTACAATGAGTGTAGGAGGCGTCACCTGCCACCAGTAATGACCAAATAATGACTTTGTGAAACCCTAAATTCATCACGAGTATAAGACTAGCCGAGAGATCACCTTTTATAGGTATATAAGCTAAGGGTTCTTCTTCGGTACGATGAAACACTACCCTCAACGTTTCACGGATTAAAATGCTTTAATCGGCTAGTCATTATTTTATGTAAATAACTATTAGAAACCTTAGACCAATTCTGCTCGAACCCTGAAACCGGTTTCTTCCTCTTTATATATATATAATATATATATATATAAACCAAAGTATAAGGCGGCTACTCGTTGTTGCTAGGATGCTCCTGATGTAAAATATCGATTTCTCAACTGAGCTTTTTTGCTTAATAAGCGACTCGCTTGGAATCTCTTTGCAAAAAGTAGACCCTTTCCCATTAGGTTTACCGTGCTCAAAAGAAAATCATAAAATTCGGCTTTCGACGTAATAATTGGTAATGTTACTGATACTATTAAAAAGAGCCTGATACCATCTTTCATTATGCTTAATGAGACGTCGGAGGAAATTTATTAATTGAAATGTCAATTTAAAAAGTTTGTTATGACATCAGTACGTATATAATACAATATAGTATCATTATACAAATGACAGAATTTGAAGCATGTTATAATGCAATTATCGAGCTAAACTCTTTACGGTAAATTAAGAAACTTTTAATGGGAATGTAATCTGGTCAATATCTTCATAAATTTGGAAGGTTTTTATGCGGCTAAATTTACATTTAGCCATACCGTTATCACTAGAACTGACTATCTTTTTCTTTTGTTTTTTTACGATACCAAATCCCATAAGAAGAGACAAACACGGTGTTATTTGGTTTCATGCTCATGCTAAATAAATCTTTTTCAAGCATAAAATCCAGGTAAAATCTTATTACGAATCATACGAGCTCTGAAGCTCGTTCGTAAAGGATTTGATACCCCCATTAAAACCGATATTTAGTAGCATAACTGTTTCTGGTAAAACCCCTAAAAATGCGAAAGTCAAACGTGAAATGGTAAATACGGGATATAAAAGCTCGTTACAAAAAAAAAAAGATATTCCTTGAAAATATAACACTTTATGAGATAACCCTACAGTAAGTATATACGTCATAAGCCAGTATTTCTCCAATACAGAGTATTCCAGTAAGCCGGTAATACCAGTCTAGAAGGTCACAAGCGTCGTATCAGTTTACACGGCAAGGAACGCGGCATTATAATCAGTAGAAAAGATACAAAAAGCGCACGAGATCAATTCCAAAGCCAAGAGGTAGAAATCGGTTGGGTAAAATGATTCTAGGTATAGGTTTACGTTCGTAGGCGGATTTTCGAAAATTATCCGTGCATCATCGAGCACGCACAGTGAGCTCTGTGTAGTCATTGTTAGCAGACAGTAGAAGCGTCATGATGCATCGACGTCCCTGTTACACAATGCGCATGCGCGACAAAGGCTAAAGGACATCGACACGAGAAAAAGGAAAAATTTGTCGATTCGTTCGCTCGTAAAATTCACAATTTCCCTCTAAACTCCACGTGGATGCCTCGATTGTGTAGGAAAGGCGTTAAGTAGGCAAAATCTCGCGCAGATCTTAGACCTGTAATGTAAAAAAACGTATTTCACGAAAGTATATTTAATACGTTCACCGTGGTAACGTGCGATCCGTAATGGCGGACATTTTGGTATTGTCCTCAGCGAGAAAACGGTTTCAACTTTCGAGTGCCCGCAGCCTGAACTCGAGTGTTGTCGGCTGTCGGTGGCTTTTTTCAGCTTTGATCGAGCGCCACTTCAAAGTGCATAAGATGAAATGAATTAATGTTGGGAACGTGGAAAAAAAAATACTAAGAGCAGGAGAGCCAACAAAAAAAAAAAGAGAGAGAATTACATGTTCCGCACTACTTCTTGGGTACTCTCCTTTTTATGTGTACTTTATGTCGACGGTTGATGTCGCACGCTATTTATATATCAACAGTGCACTCCGTATTATGAATCTTTATATAGAGACACTCAGAGAAACATTCAACGGTTTCAATGAACATAAAATTTATTAAATAATATTCTGACGAGGGAAACAAATAATTCAATTAGAAATCGAATAACACCTTATTGTATGTGTATATATGTATCTGTATATAGTTTCCATGCGTTATCAATGGATCGATGCGAAAGTATATTTGAAAAGAAATTTACAAAATATCGAAATTTGCGTGCCGTTTAGACTATTCTTTAACGTCCATTAGTATGCAACGCTCGTTATTTGACTAGAGAAGAAAATTACACGTTTCACCGATAAAGCAAACGAAGGGCCCTTCCCATTTAAGTTGGTGTTGACATTAGACAGACACGTGTCTGATTAAACGAAGCAATTTGGTTAGATACTCACTTCGAAGAAATTCGCGTTGGCAAAGTTGAAAGTAACAAGGAAGTCATAATGAGCCAATTTTATTGCGTTAGAGATAGGGCCATTCACTCTCCGATATATATTGTCACGTTCCTAGCTAAAGACAAGGTAAGTCTATAGAAAAAAATAAATGTAAATTTTGGACGCCTGATATCCGCCTGAATATCTGCAGTACGTTCCGCCATCTAGAAGCGAAAGCGAAACGAATTCTTTTTCACCCCACTTCAAGTTTATTAGGAAAGTATTACGATAAATATTGTAGAGACAAAAATGCACTGAGAAGACAGAAAGAGCAATTCAATATAGCATTGGATAATGTAAAACAATGTTATACAACATAACCATGAAATCTCGTGTCGATATTTCTCGAGATTTGTTCGTCCCGTCGAGAATGACAGTTATTTCGGGACATTGATTACTCCACGGTTACTTTCGATCGGCAAGCTGAACGAGACATTAGGATTATGCACGAGAGTTCGTGATGTTAATAATTGAAAGAGACTCATCAATGGCAAACGAAGATGTTCCTGCGATAGCTGGATCGGTATAGATAGCTGTAGATCTCTGGCATAACTAATCCGACTGACTGTCCCTAAATTACCACCCACAATCGTGACAGCTAGAAGAAGCAAAATGAATCTTTAGTTCAGTGGTTGTCCGTCGACGGCGCGTCTCTACTCTTGACGTCGCGCCGACGGACATTCATTTTTCAACTATAGATTTGAAATTAATTAGTAAACGTCATTATCGATATTTCATGTTATTCGCGGTAAAACATGCCCATTGAAGATTTTTCCTAACGGATTTCGAGAAGTAATGATTACGAGATGCTCGCTTCTTGGACTCACTTCTCCTCGGCGGAGTGGATCCTTATTCTTGTGAACTTTTCGATCGGAGATCTGGAAGGCTTCCAGGCCAAGTCCTAAGGTAGTTTTTTAGATGGGGACTTATCCTCTCCATTGTCCACGCTCCCGGAGTGGCAACGACATTCTTGTACTTCTCGGTCATCCCCAGCTCGGTATATCCTCGGGCGCCTGGGTTCTGATAGCTCGCTTTCATTACAGCGGCTATCCTACCCTTGCGGCTACATATTGGAGATTCTCTTGAGAAAAGGGTCTGATCTGTAACACGCGCACGCTCTTTATAGCGCCTCTTGTGTCTCCCCGTCTCCGAGGCTACATTCGATAAGACCTTCTAGCTCGTTCCTGACTCCCTTTTTCAGGAACTTTTTCTGGAGTAAATGTCATCAGGTGTCCACAACGACTAGGCCACGTTCCCTATGTAGCTCCTTATAGCTTGATATTGGCATCATGGTGGTTTCTTGATGACCTTCCCCGTCGAAATCAACAGCGTCGTTGCGGTTGGTTACATGTCAGATGGTATAAAGAAAGATCGAATCAACCAAGAGAAGAGAAAAAAAAAGAGAAAATTGTTTAATGTTACCTCGGGTGATCGTAGGTGACTGTCGTGGAGCGGTAGGTCCGTTCCATTGAAATACGCGAGAAATAAGAATTTCAAAAAGGGTCGTCAGCATGTAACGTCACAAAAATAATATATAAATATATAAAGTGGAATCTAGATTATTTTACTAATTAGTACTTGAATTTGATATATTTCAAATGATTATATCCCCATGGACAAGGTTGGAAGTTTTCAAGAGCCTCCAAAAATTTCTGGAAGAAAATGGCATTTTCGACAAATTGAATCTCCTCCTTAAAAATCTTACTGTATATATATATATAGGTATACGTATACTCACGATTGTCAAGGGCCCCGTTAATGTACCCAAGGAATCTTCTTCGCGATTCTACGTTATTTCGTGGAACTGTCCCGAGTGTACCCATTGGAATCTAAAGTACGGTCACGAACAAGAACAACAATAGGTAAATATCGTACGGACGCGTAGGAGAGGCGTTAATAAACGACAAGTGGCGTGGAAAATGGTGAGAAACATCTAAGCGACTTTGGCTAACACCTGACTGCATTGAAATCGCTAAACGTCATTTAACGGCGGTGATATCAAAAGGACCGACTTCGGTCAAAGGAATCGAAGGTGACAATTTTTTATTCCACCCTGTGACCTTACGAACGCCCATTCACTAAAGTCAATGAATGGAGAATTCTTGGGCTGTTGCTTTCATGAATGGAGCTGAAAATAATGCCGTGACGTTTCTTGTGTTGTGCCGTGTAGTACCTATAGTATACTGTAGTACTATGGTATAGTGCGTAAACTACGCAGATTGTGTAGAATATGTATAGTACAGTCTACGATGGTGATCCTGACAAAAAAAAAAGGGAGCCCAAAATACTGTGTAAGGCATAGGACCCCATGCTGGGTCTTTCGTAATACAAGTGTTCCATTGTACCATTTTTGAGAGTGACATTGTGTCGGCTGCTCTTTAACACCATTAACTGCGTTTTACCTTAAATTTAACCCAAAGTGGAATTCCCTCTTGACAAATTTTTTCCTGATTCACGACTTTGCCGTGGCTTTTCACTGGGGTTGGTACAATGCGGCGGGTTGCTACTTCAAGAATTGTGAGAATATGGAAAAGTTACTGTGGGAGACTCTTGTTTAATCCGATGGAAATCGAATGTGTAACGCTAAGAATTCAAGTTACCTATTTAAGCGATACTGTATCTTGAACAGGGACTCTATTTATTGTAATTGCTTATTGTGCTGTGTAGCATATAAGGAAAACGTTTGCTTAGAACGAGACATAAGATATACAAGCGGGAAGCGTACATCAAATATTATATGGATTTTTACTGCCAAGTTATTCAAAGTTTGTACTAAGAGAATGACAAAACGAATAAATGAATATTTTCATATGTAAATTTAAATCTCTCATAATTGAATTAACGGTAGTTTGTATTTTTAGTAAAATTTTTTCTATAGAAATAAGATAGTGGAAATGCAATAAAAGAAATGTCAATATATTTTTCAGTTGTTTTTTTATTTCCTTCGAATTTGTACTATGGTACGTAGTAAAAATATACAATTATTTTTTATAATATAGATTCTATTAAAAATATATACAATTTGTACATTCAATTTTTGAGCTGCTACCGGCTGCACTGGGTTCTGATAAATAGGTAAAAAAATATCTTATTGCCGGCAAATTCACGTTACTGTAAAACAGTTTTCTAAAATGTCTTTAAGAATTGACAATATGCTCGACGGTGTGCTTTGTGCAATTACGATTTCTGTATACCGGAGTAGCAATGGTTTCTTGAATATGAGAGTCATATGGCGATTCACTTCTTCTTTTCTTCGTCTCAGACTCTTCCGATCTATTCGCCGAACGCTTAGAACCTCTTGACAGATCATGCACATCCTGAATAGATGGTAAAAGATCACAGGTCATTGATTGTTTTTCTAAATTAGTCTTCTCATCTCCACAAGATCTGCGTCGATACTCAGCATCAATTCCCACTGTTAATCCAGTCGAATTGTCGAAGGTAGAAGAGGACGAGTTATCGTTAGCAAACTCCGAACCGCCGGCTGGTCTCATTCTAATAGCAAAGGATTCATCCTGATGTCCTCTAATCTCAACATCCTGCTGACGAGCGTCCCGACATTTTTCCTGACTGACTTCATCCTGATCGCACTTCCGGCCCTCATCGGCGCAGCCATCCTTTTTCTTCCCGCAGGTTCTCAAACAGCAACACTTTTGACTCTGACCAGATGGCAGATCCTCTTTCTTATACTTGACTCGGCGATTTTGAAACCAAATCTTCACCTGCTTCTCGGACAGCCGTAAATTCGTAGCAATCTCAATCCTCCTCAGACGCGATAGATACATGTTAGAAGCGAATTCCCTCTCAAGCTCCAATAGCTGAGTACTCGTGAAAGCAGTACGAATTCTCTTGGAGCTACTAGCAATGGAATTCGGTGACTTCGGCGGTGGCGTCGGGGTGCTATTTCGCGAAGGCGACTCGTGCGGCACGGTGATATCTGTAAAAACGAAATAAAATGAATTAGTTAGAGTTAAGAGTTACAAATTTTTCTATAAGAGCTTAAGATTCAAGGGAACAACGTACACCCCTATCCCAAAGGATATTATCAGTGATAAGGATATATCCACGGTGTTCCCACATACCGCCATTAACCTTGTTAATACAACATCAAGATATTCACCTGAGACTCTGCTCGTAGACACGTTCAACGGTGATGGAGGACTCTGTCCCGGAAGTGGCAGACCAACCATCCCAGGAGGACTCAGAGGAACAGGAACTGGCAATGCTGGCGGTCTAGGCACTGGTCTCACGGGTTGATAGCCCAGACCCAGGTTGAAGAAGTTGAACATATAGTTCGGTAACTGATTCCCGTAGTAGGGCAGTGGGTAAGACGGTGGCGAATTATTGCCGATCAGCGAATCCACCAGGAAGCTCCGTGACATCTTTACGTTTCTCCCAACCACGTTTTCACACCCCTCACGAGTACGAGTATTCACTTATGCTTTCACGGTGTTAATTATCTTCACACGGTACGTATCACAGAAAATTCGTATTTTTATCCCGACGTCTACGCGATCCAGGTAACACGTAGTAGAAGAAATTGGTATTAGGAGAGGCTCCTGGAGAAAATAAATATCCAGGGTTCTACACAGTTCGGAGTCACCCCGAGTTCTGAACCCAAAAAAGGGCCCGTGCTCAGATATATACAGGGTGCTAACTCCACCCAGGGGTTGGTATTCTTTGGGGGGCCTTTGTTAAGGGCCCCGCCCTTTGTAGGTACCCTACCAGCACCCTAACCGACAGGGAGCACGATGCCGTCCCTAGGGAAGGTGAATGAGTAGAGCATTTTAGGCGTTAATTCGACGGGTGGTCATTTCTAAAGTATTCTACCAAATTTTTTTTCCCGTAATTTTTGTCAATTTACACAATTTTTTTTATTTAACGTCGATTACCCCTTTGCGATACCGTGATACTTTCTCCATTATTTTTCAAACTCTTATCGTGCTTATCTTAGAACGTGCTGAAGAATCGAAAGAAGGTAATCGAGATAAGCTGCTTTTGTCAAGTCGAAGACACCTACTTAGCGGTGTCTTCTTCGGAAGCCTTTCCTGGCACGGTAGTAGCACTGGATTAAAAAGATTTTTAAACGAAAGAGAAGAGATTTTTAAAAAAAAACTTTAAACCAACGTTTTTAAAAACTCTTTAGAAACAAACTGTCCATGTTACTTTACATTATTCGGGTATCCCTTTCTAAATTTTAATAAAGTATACGACAGCAACTCAAAATTGGCAGACGTATTAATGCAGTATTCCAATTTAATGAAAGAACATACTAAAGTTTCAAACGCGTTGCTCAATTTACATAGCAATCTACGCGGGACATCGAAATTACCTATTTTTACCTGACTTATGTGCGAATGGACGAAGCGTCTATGTACAAAACCATACGTGTAGCCACATCGAACAATTCAATTTAAATTATCGAAATGGGAAAAACGACACTCCTAATGACCCCTCATTACGTGGCGGAGGTTCAGAAAAAAAAAAAAACAAGTAATGATTGTTTCTCCTATACCCACCATATCCACTGGTAGTATACACGTACACACGACAGTCTGTTTTTAGATTGCACCAATCGTACGTATTTCATTGGCCTTGCGCTAAGCGCAACAACACCCTCTGTGAAAGTCACAAAGCGTAAAATTAACGTTTAACGTAAAACGTTGAGTATCCGCTGTCACGATCGACGTCAGTATTTTAGCTACGTCATCTATCGCGTTTCGCCTCGTGTGAACGACACGCTCCTCTACACCTGTCGGTCTCGATACAAGAAACTATAGTTCATTTCGGAGGAAATTTAATAAAAAAAAAAATAGTATATTTTTTCAATTTGATACTTCAATTCAAAAATTATTTATACAATACATAGACCGAAAAGATGATCAATAGTTAAATAAAGAGATTCGTATATATTTACGCGAGCCTGTATTTATAGGATTGATTTTAAGTAGCTTAAATATAGCTCTTTAATGAGTATACGCGAGAGTATTGTTAATAGCGCAAATGAAAATTAATTAATGAATGATTAGCGTAATTATAATTATATACATAGTATATATGGGAAAATCAATTCGGTACAAGCTAAGTACGCGGTACCGTACAGTCACGATGTGAAACCCTTAATAAGAACAGCTAATCCCGTTACAATGTTACAGCCCTGTACTCGCCGGCAACCCCATCATCACATTAAAAATCATAGTAACGTTATCTTATGGGACATTGAATAATACAATGTGCATCTCAGCATATGCTATAGCTAAAATTATATATATATATATATATTCCATGATTTTAAAAGGGGTCGCAACCCTCGAGGGTTGTACGATCCATGAATGTACTGTATGTGTGTACGTGTATGCCATTACTCGAGTATCTCACGTCATTACGTATCAAGGATATTTTAATTTCGGAGCAACCCCTCCCGAACAAGAACCATACTATTGGTTCAAATTCGTCCCTGGGCGTGTCGACAATATTAAGGGATGGAAAAAGGGGATCCTTTTGCCACTGGATTTCCGGATCAGTAATCCGTGAAATATATTCGATAATACAACGATATGAATATACTTTGACTATAGCGTTTTCAAGGTAACTTGTCATATTTTAAAGAAACACAAAAAATTGTCTCTACTGCGTAAACCAAGTGGATGCCAATAAAACGATAACTAAAGATTGATCAAACGCAATTTCCCAGTCTGCCAAATTATGTATAGTTCCGCTCGTCACCCCAGACACTCCCTCAAGAAAATATTTCTCAGAAGGGACGTTACCTTATTTTTTACGGAGAAAAAAAAATATTTGTCCCCAAAGTCGCCGGTTGGCACGAGTAGAGTGAGGGAGGGGGGTGGGTGAATTGAAACGATAGAGTAGGGCAAAAGTTATCCCGACTTCAAAACTACCGACAACGATGTGCATAACAATCGTAGAAAAATTTTCTGCGCCATCCAAACTTTCAGTCCGAGTGGCGAAAAGCTTGAAACAAGTTTTAAGCCAAAATAAAACTAAAACGAATGAAAAGCAGAAGGTCGAAATAGCTTAAGGAAAAGACAGCACAGTGCGTATACAGGCGAAGGATTGAGATCCAAAAATCTATCATCCCCTTGGATTTTTTAATCGATCCTGACAAGCCCCATCTCTTCCCCTTATTTCCAATAATACCTTATACGCGTCCCGTATAGATAAGTAAGGAAAAGCATATTCCAACCTTCAAGCTTCAACCAAGCCGAAGGCCATATTGAATGCTAAGCTGATAGTGACGACAGTGACGTTCAATCAGCCAGTATTCTTATTTTATAAAATAAAAATATAAATGGAGTTATGCATGGAGACTCACATACTTACGTATACAGCTGACGCATACATATAAATTGGGAGGGAGGGCGGTGGGTGGATCGACTGGACAGAGAAAACGTATATGGTATTTACTTACTCCTTTTTTTCTTCCTTTTTGGTAAAATCCAAAATTAGCTCGGCTCATTTCACCTGGTAAAAAGTGCATTCTTCGTGGAATACTCGACAAAGGAACATCCCATTGAGCAGCATAGCACGCCATTGGTCAGCCATAAAGGAGGGAATAGAAAAGCCGGGAGTAATCATGGGAATGGTAAATACGATTCGAGATGTCTTTTGGTGGCACGCCAAGCAAATAATTGAAAGCTTCAAGAGAGAATAAGTAATAGTATATATATATATATATGTGTGTGTGTGTGTGTGTGTCCTCATTGAAAAAGGGCTAAAAACTTGCGAAAATCCTTTCTTGCTATAGAAGCCCAGGACTGAAACGATATACGTCTCCGTTCCATTGTCCACGTTATAAAGGATAAAGATATCTGGGCATCGGTAGCGAAAAACTTTGAACGAGACGACAAATCGCTCTCAACCCTTTTCAAACGTTACACATGAATATCCGCCTGAAGTTGTCGCTTCCGTTATTTTCTAAAAACCAACAAACCTAAACTGAATTCAGAAAGACATCGCTCTGCGAATATTTCGATTTGGATCTTCTCGATCTCTATCGTATCCGCGTATAGGGATTGCGCTCGAGGCAACGTTCCGCGTTTGGAAACTCTCCTTCGTTAGCTAAGCGGAGAAAATCTAGATCGATAACAGAAGGCAGACTGAAAAATTTTAGCCCGGTACTCGTAAGCGTCCCAAAGGACGGGACTGAAGCCGCGGGCATCCTATTTTTTAGTCTGCGTTTCTTCGAGGGTTCCATTAGAAAAGTTAAAAAAGAGAAATAAAAAAAATTTGACATGCGACTGGTATAATCTACGTGTACTATATATGTATATATGAATAAACTAGACGCATACATATCATATATAGGTATGGTACGTGGATAAATAAAGGGATCCGAATTTTTACGCGAAACTGGCAAAATGGATGCCCTACACGTCGATGGTCTTTTGTCAGTGATGCTACATTGTTTCCCCGGTATTGTTCGCAACAATAAGAAATACTGGGCTCCTCTCGAAATCAGCCTAGCATGCATCATTCGGTAATTTCCCAGTGTATGTGTATACCCGCCGGATAGCATCCAGCATCAGCACCCCATCAGGACCACTTATACTCCGTACTCGAAAGTTTAGTATTTTTGTTTTGACACGCGTAGAAGAGGCTACGTTGCTAGCCGACGTTATACGGATACCCCATGGGCTGTTAACTCGACTCAATTCACTAGAATCTCCTACGAAATTATGGCTCTTCATTCACTAGGAGCGTTTAAGATTTAAGCCGTGAGAATATCATGGGATGTAATGACTGGCCCGTGAAACATCATGAGACTTGGTGCTTCAGTCATTCTGGATAAAAAGAACGTTAAGCCCATCTTCCCTGTGTATACTGGAACAATGGGATAAAGTACTTAAGGTATATTCCATAGGGAACAATTGATTTGTCTCAGTGTCTTCCATTATCTCTATTTTTCAGTGCATTCGAGTTGAGTCGATTTTCTTCTTCTTTAATCTTTTTCTTTTCTTTCTTTAAACTTTTCTACAAATTTACAGAGATTACATTTATTGCTGACCACTTCGATAATCCATGTAATTGACTAGCGCTCATCGATTGTGACAATAGTAGTTTTTCCGGCATTTATTGATACTGATATTGAGGTTAGAATTACAGTAGGAAGTTCATTAATCGTTATGTATAGGTTCAGTTAAGGGAATCACTATTTCTTTGTGTTCCTTGAGACCTAAAATTCTGGAACAATAAGACACTCGGCTCCTTTTCGCTAATCTAATCGTGAATTAAAAAAATGAATAAATTCCCACGATGGGTTTTCGTTTGATCTTACTTTTTTACCAGGCCATTTTTGCGACGGCCAATTCGCTAAAAGCTCCTGCCTTTACCCTTGTACTTATGTCTAACTAGCTCGGCGAAAAATGACTGGGCAATGACGACGCAACTAAAACCTTTGAACCGTATCCTTTTATAAAGCTCTAATTTTCCTGCACCCCATTTCTACCGATACAGATACGTGTTAGAAATTCATCACTTCGTCTATTTACTAAGGGCCTATGGGAAGGTGCTGTAAGACTCGTTATAAAATATGTTCGACATAGGTTAGGTACTTCGCAGAACGATTATCAGGGTATCAGTACGAAAAAAAAAATGAAAATGCTATGGGGACGATATTAAAAATGTATTCAACGCATCGCCAGGTCATGAGCCGATTTTTACAGTTAATAATGTATATGATAACAGAGAAGAAAAAAAAAAATTATTTCCGGAAAAAATAAAAAATATTATTATCGATAATGGAGCTTCGTGTTCTTAGTAATCGTATTGAATGTAACTTTATTGCAGATTCCCCTATGTGCAATAACAATGAAATAAAATTGCAACGTAACAACGTTTCGCAACGCGGCTACCCACTTCCGTTCACGTGTCACAGAATGCACGCGTGCAGCGGGTAGTAAGAGTCGCCGACGCCCACTGATTAGAGATCCATCATTGCGCTAATAGAGGCATTGTCAAAAATCGAAGAGTCAGGAACAAAAGTTTCGCACGATAATAAAGTTCAGCGAGTATTCGCGTATCGTTAACGATGAATCAAAATAAAATTGATAAATTCATAATGGTTGCTATTTTGTCTTACGAATTAAAAAAAAAACGATTCTTGGCGTGCGATACGACACGCGTATTAAAAATCACACGGCCAGGTGTTACGATCCTACGGGAATCCCCTAAAAATGTCCTAGGGAGTCACGAGTCCATAAAATCCCATAAACATCCTGTGGAGTGGTCCAGCGCGCGCCTGAAAGGAATAAAATATCGCTTTTGAGGCAATTTTACGGCAATTTTCCGATCGGGTGACTAGAGCTCGCGTAGGACACACTGATCCCAGGTGATGCTTCAGGACTTACGATGCTCCTTTACGTTTCAGTTTTTTTTCTTCTCTCTTTCTCTCTCTCTCTTCCGAACACGACACGACCACGAACTATTCGCTTAATAGCGGCACCGCCCAAAACGACGAATTTTACGTGGTTTCCAACACAAAAACACGGCATTGCTAAATGGCCCGTGCTCGTATTCATAAACTTATGGAAGCTTCCCTACTTGCTGATAGAAAGTGATTCCCAATTTATTTATTCACTCATAGGGGTTTCGATGAACTCGAGAGAAGCATGAATCCGGAAGAGGATTTATTGCCGGATATTCAGGAAAAATTGATAAGTTCGAGTCGAGTACCTTTTAGATATAGTAAATAATTATTTTAATTAAAAATTAAATGTTCTAGCATACCTGTATTGTCGTTTAAAATTTTGTTGTTTATAAACGGTACTATTTTTTTATTTAAGATCATTAAATTTTATACTAAAGTTTTGTATCCTTTCATTTCTACGGCTACGTAAACCCGTGGTTATACGTGTCCCACCCGTTGGGGTCTATTTTACATTTTTCGTATCCGCCAGTTAACGCGAATCGAATCGGCTGAAACGTTAACAATATTCCAGCCCCGACTGGCCTCCCTTCTTTCATAAGCACAGACTCGAATGACAGAGAGATACGCCATTCTGCCCAAAGTATTCCGATATTGTGTTCGAGTGGAGTCGAGTGTAGTGTAGGGCCGTGATTTAGTCATGGCAAATTAGTCACGCAAAGCTTCCTTTACAATAAATTATATCCTCGACACACGGTAGACACTACTGGTAGTATATTCTAAGGATACTCCAAACGATCCTGTGCCATTCGCCCAAGGCTCAGAAAATCATACGCAGCGTATGCACAACATCCTGGAAGTTTTCGACGAATCAACACATGAGAAAAACAAACGAGAAACTTGTCAGCACGAAATTCAGTACGACGATGTACTGCTGTAGCTTAGAAAAAACAAACTTGGATATTCACGACTATGAAAATGACTTTGCGAGTACCTTCATATACGTATATAAAATTTTGATAAACTTTTAATTAAATTATACCAACTCCATTTGCTCGAATATCATTCGAGCAAAATTTTTCTCACGTACTCTCAGAACCTTCATTGAATCGCGTAGTAGCAATATGGCCCGCCATGTTTTCTATCCGCACAGCACACTGAATTTTCTGCTATGACTCTCGAAACTTCTATTTACGTTGTACGGTATAGCACAGTGTCGTAGAGATACATTGGTCCGTTGATATGATTGCACAATTTCTATACCAAGAATGACAGCAGGACTTTTTGATGTTCAGAGAATTCGATAAAACCTCGACGCGGAATGCATTATGAAAAATTAGTAGCGTTACGCCGACGCGTGCCACGGTAAATATTTTTCTCTAATACAATTTTCAACGTGCGCTGTAAATCATAATCTAGTCAGCAGTTCGCAGTGCCATCTAGTATTTCATTGTTCGAAGTTCTTACTAAAGGAAATCGTATAATGGTCGATAACAATGTTCTACTTAACGTTGAGTACGAGTTGGAGGGTTATGGACGTTCTTTTGTTCCTGATTACCAATTGTCGCGCAATAACGAAAGCCGTGTTCGTGCGAACTTTTAAAGTGATGAAAACTCCAAGCCTGACAATTATGAAGCGTTGGAATTAATAGTTTCGTAATGCATAATATTATAGATTAGTAAGGGACGAGGGAGACGCGTTAAATGCGAAAACTCGAACCCACGAATTTTTGAATTTCCATAGATATGAAAGGGAACTTTGATATTTCTATTTGAATATTCTCCAGTCCTTCGTCGTACTTTGGAAACGATGACGTACCCTATATTCCCATAGGTGTATATACGTAGAGCGATATGGAACACGAATCTAGCGGTTAACGCGTTTGGCCCTTAGCCAAACTTTATGGCTGAAACGTACATACGTAACAGTATATTTACTCAGGCCGGATTTCCTTTCAATTCCGTATCAAGAGGGATCTAATCCCTCAATATATGAGGCTAATTTGTAACTTGTAATCTCTCGTAAATTGCCTTGCCTAACGTAGATTTATAGGTGGAGAGGACAGTTTTTACTTATTGTACCAGATCTAACGTACGGAAACAGCGTGAGGCGTCCTTACTCCAGTTTTTTTGGATTAGCTCTGTACAATCGCAGGGGTTAAAGAATCTTTTGCATATTTATTAGCAATTATTTAAACTATTTTTAGAATATGCTTCGTTAAAAAAATAACATTCGACATAGATTTTACTATGCCTCATATGGGTTGAAATTAACTTTGATAATTACATGATAACGAAAGGGTTCAAATAACTACACGCTTAGTGTATTGTCTTTGCGAACGATAGTACGTCCTATCATATTCAACAGACAGACTTCCATCGGTCGATATATCGATTTCTCGTTATATACGATATTCCAGAAACCCATCTATATCATGGGCATGCGTTACCGTTAAGCTAGCAAAGGTCAAAAGAAATAGTAAAAGAGTAGAAACAGCGAAATATCCCACTATTGGCACTGTAATAAATAATCAATGATTTATTAGCGAAAAAAAAGTGATTTATGTTATTTGAAATTTTTTCAGCTTACATATGTTAAAGTTATAAATATTTCAGAATACGTCATACGTGTCCTAGCCTTTATTAGCAAGAAAAATCCTTTGCTCCCCTCCGAACCGATTATCACTCCATTCGAGCGAAATTATTGGGAATCCTTGTCCCTGTCGGATTACGTAGTTTCCAAAAAAGCGCAAAAATCTTGCATTAGCATAAGCGGCTTAACAGTCTGCTCTCGTGGCAACGGCAGCTGGAAGCCATCTATCCAAAATCTATCCCCACCCGTCAAGATGGCGGGTTAATCCGATAAATACGAAAATTATCGAGAGAGTAAGAGTGAAAGAGAACGACAGAAGGAGGGTGAATCAACGGGGGAATGATATTCCAAAACTAGGGAAAGGTTACACGGTACCTACAGTTACTACCAAGGGTGGATTTGTTTAATAAGTGGCAAGCGTAAGGGTGTCTTCCCTTTAAAATCCCTTTTGATACAATGCACACAATATCGACGATACACCAAGCTTCCTGACGGCTCGCCAAACAAAACCTATACCCAACCTCATCGTATTGTCATGCCTCTCTTACTAATCTTAGATCACGTCGACTGGTATTACCCTCTGTGACTACAGCCGCAGACTCTACTCAATCTGAAGTCAAAGAAATACAAAGCACGTTTATTCGACGTTATGACATTTGGTCAAGCAAAAAGACTCTATTTTAATATCCATTTGCAACAGACACGGGCGCACTCTGTCGGAGGGTGACTGGTAGATGTCAAAGTTTTACGTAATTTTATCATACGATATGGAAGAATAGTCGAGTCAGAATGGGATGAAAGAAAATCTTGGTTAAGTTTTCGAGTTTTTCGTGTTATCGTAGTATAGGTTTTTTCCCGTCACTTTTCTCGTATGAAAATTGGCAACATAAGAAACGCCATATTTCGTAATATTAAACCAGGATCGCGGTACTTCAAATTTGCTATTCCGTATCATGGCTGTTTACCGTTGATCATACTTTCGTGTTGACAATGCTTTACCCTAATCATCGAATTTGCACATTGTGGATCCACTCCCTCCCATCTCACCCATCTAAACTTTATACAATTTAAAAAGTTTCTTCGTGTTGAACTCAAGGAGGAAGCGTGAAGAGCAAAGGGAATAGTATATAGCTGAGAACTATAGGGATCGTCGTTTGTTTACGCGGAGAGAATTTTATGGTAAAAATTATCCTGACTGATAAGATGAGAAACTGTCACGCTTACTTTATGAACTTGAGGAATTGTATGATTTTATGCGATTAAATTATACATATTTATTAACAGATTTTGTGCTGGATGTTGGTAAATATTTGAGAGTAATAAACAAATGACTGTGAAAAATGTAATCATTTCTTTTCTGACAACGTTGTGCATCTTTCAGGACTCTTTTCAACTGAAAGATAATAACGTTCATCTCCGACCTGACAAAACTTTAAAGACAAAACGGGAAATGGGTTCTAATTATACACTTTGTGGCTGAATATAAATTATAACTGTGGCTTACCAATGTAATTCTGCATCCATCTTCGTTTTCTTTTCTTTCCTACCAGCTTGGCAATTAAGCGTCCTTTTCCACGTTAGTCTCACACAACGTTTCTTTTACTTAAGCTCCATAATTTCGGGGGATTGTGTACACGGGAAAAATACAGCCTGCCACAATTGTGTTTATCCTTTGCTGTATATCATTTGCATTATTTTTAGCTGCTACTTCGAAGTTCTACGTGTAATTAAGACAGGAGGGGTAACCTACTTCCAAGCTTTAGAGTAACTATATGATTAAGTTTCGTTTCACACACGTGCTAATTCCATCACAAAAGTCACACTGAAGCTGATACTCAAGCGATGAGAAAACGTCGAATTTATCGATCTAAGATAAAGGTTTTTCGTATCGAAGAAACTGCACCGTTGACGGAAGATAGACTACGCATTCTCGCGTGTTCCTAACGGTCGAATAAAATTCGAATGGTTAAGAGTCAGCGCCACTTGTCGGTACATTTAGCTAACGTTGGTATTTCAGTTGCCATCTTGATCTATGGGTATCCGCGACAGCCTGACTCACATGGTCTCCTATCGATAGGCGCTGACCTACACTTCTTTAGTAGTGAATAATATTTATATAAACAAATTTAATTTAAAACCCCTGACACAGCATAATTAAGAATATTTAAAATAATCAGTATAATATTTATTGTTTTAACCTAAAATGACGAAGTCGAGCAATCAATCGTATCTACTGGCACTCACGAATATCTTCGATTATGATATCCGAACAACAGTATGAAACAAAAATTTGATATGCTTAATAAAAATAGATAACTTAATACAGTTGCAATTTTAACCGCAAGATCCACATAGAAATCGATTGGCACACTTCCAAACTCGTTCAACGGCCTGAAAGTCACAATGTATCGGCAACACGACAAAAAGATAAAAAATGTTCGAACCATAGTACAATCTATTTTCAACGTTATATTCAACTAAATATAAAGAAACCAGCTGTAGCAACGGAGCACGATGATGCTTATCAATAATCAAATATTATCAAACCAATGTATTTACCCTCTCAAAAATCAAGACGATGAGCTGTCCCTCTTACTAAATAAAGCAAGTCATTCCAGATACAATAACAAATCAAATAGTCCGGCATATATCACTAAATCCAGTATAATTATAGTCAAGATAATAAGAGAATTCTGTTACAAAAGTCAAGATGACCCCTACTGCGAGTATCGTCACAGCGTAAAATACCGAGTGTAGGAAATTACCCTTGGATCTGCAACATACCCCCATAATACATCACAGCTGTAACAGTCGGTAAATACGTCTAAACAATATCGACACAGCTGAACAACGGTACAAGTATTATCCATCATCAATATTTACCTTCTCCATAAAGTGTATATCTACATTGAATCAGACACCATATACAACATCAAAATGAATGCACAACTCCATAACACCATTAAAAAAAAAACAATCCGCGCATGCTACACCTGCACCGTGCATTGTCCTTTGAACTAAAATCTGAAAGTGTGAAGTTCCACTTTAACAGCAGGGGCCATAGAACCCCGATAAAACGGATCAATGATGTTCCATAGTTTCGACGTAACTTTGTAGTCCTTTCTGAGTCGGCGCGAGGCTTCTCCTTGAAGCGCCCTCTATTTGGGTAAGCCCTCAACATTACCAATATTCCTCAGTAACTTTCATAGGACGGAGACTGTACGACTTGTCGTACAGATTCAAAGTTCAAACAGAAGATACATCGTACTGAAAATTCGGACAGGACAACGACAATTGCCAAAGAAACATTGATTGTGCGGTTGTTCTGTTAAGGATCACTGCCATTGCTGTCAACTCCCAGGTACGTCACACGAGAAGCAGCTGGATATTCGATGTTTGCAGTAAATGACGCGTTATGCGTTAATACGCGATCAATAGAACGGTGTAGTTATTCTTTTCTTGTTTTACCAGTGATAATGGGCTTCAAGTTTGTATCCTTGGGACTTTACGTGTATACTTTTATCAGAAAACATATTTTGACAAGGCTCGTGCGAATTCGCGGCTATCTCGAGTGTCTAATTTGTTTGTTCTTTAAATATTGCCCTGTTTGACAACCTGGCTCCTGAATATTTTTAACATTTCACTGTCCGTAGGTCAGTAACGTCAATTTCGTATCTGATATTGCTGCGAGTAAAATAATTCCTATACTTGCCAGTTACACTTTGACGCAAGCTAATCAAACAAAGGATCTTCCATTAACCATTCCATACATTCTTTATCCATCGTGCTGATTGCTAAACGATTAAATAAATATGAAGCGATAGGTATTTTATGACATAATTGTCATAACCTCATCTGGAATCCATAGAAATTATCTGATTCTTAAGTGTATTTATTCCATACTTGTTCTCTCGGTAAAGGATGTTCACGAGGTCGGAACAAACGATGCGCAAGTCCTATATAAATTACAGCTAAGAAGGACACAGGAGTTTTTAACACTAGAATTAATTCAAGTAAGAAACTTATTGTCAGTCCATTTGTATAGCAGGAAATTTAGCTGTTGACACGGTCAGTGAAAATCGTAAATGATATGTGTTATCACACTTGAGTTTTCAAAATGGGATATTGCAAATGCTTATATTAAGACGAGATGATCAATGTAGTTACATCATTAAGTAATCTCAGTACTGCAATCATAACTTCTCGATCTTTAACAACAAGCCAGAGGGTCCTGCAGCGCAGTCATTAACATGTCACTGACTGATATCAGATTGTATTTTTCATATCAGTACACTTCTCACGATTGCTACAAAAATTGATCGTTTTAAAATCTCTAAATAGAATCAGCCACTGTTTACCAACTCGAAATAAACCTGCAATGCATTTCAGAACGTATAAGCGACTTGTTGTTATGTAGCATTGAGATATTTCTAACGACGTTTATATATTGTAAAATGGTAGTAGCCTGGGAATATATGTTAGTGATGAATATGACCCCCACTGATTGCATCAATTACTTCTTTATTGGAACGGATTTGATGAAAACGATAAGTATGTTCCGTTATTGACATTGTCCCACGTGATAATTTTAACACGCCATTAGTGGAATATAATACACGATAATCTGTTATATACATATTAGCATAAGTTCATTAATTAATATCGATCATATATATGCTTTTGCAACAAAGAAGCAGGATTGTGATTTGAAAATGAGTCGAGAAACTTGAATCTATCGGTAGAAAAATTTTACCACAAACATGGAAAGTCTAATGAAAAATTTGTTTGTTTCCACTTAAATGAACATTACTACCAACAAAATGGAGGCTTCGTCCAACAGCAAACACAATTCATCTCTGTTAAGAACACCCACGTTATAGCTTAGCTAACCAAACGTTAATTGATATTGCTCGATTACTTTGCTAATAACGTAGTAAAGGATATACAGCATGCGCGCATAATGGCTTTCTTAATTCTTCGATCAATCAGCAATCAACAAATGTAATTAGTATCTATTGTTGCAATCTTATGTCAACGCGATCCAATCGTAGAATTGGGTCATCAGATTAAATGAAAAAAGTAAAGATTACCTTGCGTCGAATAATTTTGTAAATGTGTTTTGGAAACTTCACGAGGAACAAAAACAAAGAGTAAAAAAAATGTAAAAATAGATATGGGAAACATAAATATTTGGCACCGCTTGGTAAGCACTTTCATTTAAATAAGCAAGAATCTGCTGAGAACGCAAACCGGATTAAAAGTGAAAAACACAGTAATCAAATTTAATTCGCACGTTAAACCTATTTTTTTAAAATAAATTTTACAATGCGTAATTGCTTTTTCATGCTCGATACGGCCATACAATTTAGACAAAATAGGCACTGGCGCATATCAAAGCTCATAATAAATAGGTAACTGAATTTTTGAAAAATTTTTTAATTTAAAAACTTTTCTAGAAATAGCTATTTACGAGGGTTCGGTCACGTATACTCATATGTATCCATGCACTCTGTGTCGTTTCTTGCACACGAAGTTGTAAACAGAAGAATTTCGATAACGTGACTTAGATTCATCCCTATCAACCGTCATTGACGTAAAATGCCTTCAATCGACAATGTCATTTTAATAGTAAACATCATACGTCCTAAAGGCCGTGACGTGATCTCCATATTGCACTATACCAATAGCACGTCGCACAAACTAACGATATAGTCATTTGATATGATACGATATATATGTATATATATACACACACGCGCACAGATGATAGCGAGCATAATAACAATGATAATGGTTTGCAAATTAAATAAAAATCCCTAATATTACTGGTACACTATATGATTTTTTTTAACTACTTTTCGCTTTAATTCGCAAAATGCAAAAGTTGTAAATTAACTAGCAAATTGTTTATATCGTTGAATAACAATTTTATCAGTTCTCCCGTTTCCGTAAGCACAAGGTTATCAAAGAGAAGTACGCTGCTGCTTGGATCATAACGAAGTGCAGAGAGAAAAAAAATATGGATTATCTTTAAATCAATCGACGATTTCAATTACGTTGGCTTTTCCAATTATGCAGCGACAACAATTCTGATAAGAATTTATTAATTGTTTATGTTTGATAATACCAATAGGCTTAAAACTATCAGATCAGCTGATATGTGCACATGCTAATTAACATTAGGTCAAAGGACACAATTTTTGTTTACGTCTTGAGATAAAGAAGAATAAACAGCATGACAGGACAAATACTACAGCTAAACAGTTGTGTAGAAAGTACATCGTTCGTTTTTCGTATCGAATAAAGATTAAGCTATAGTCAGGATCCACGTGCTCAATAAAATCATTAATTTCAAGAAATTCTTTCGATACCGATCCAATGCGTTTGGACGGATTCGCATATTCGGTATTCAAGAAAATCCTCATTTGAAGTTAGTCGTTGTGATTTTTCCTTTGTTCCGTAACTTACTCTTTGTCTCGCTTCGGACTCCACGGAACAAAGTGAGAAGAAAACTGTATAGTTACAGGTATTGACAAACAGATAAGTAAAGCGAAGGACAGGTGTCACGTGACCATGTCAGGGCACGCATAGTTATTAATAGACAACGCGAGGATCGATAATGAATCCGATCTTAGGTCAGACGCATCGATTGATCCCTGTAACGCTTTAAAAAATGCCGACTTGTGCAAATTCTTGAAAAAAACATTATAATCTTATTTGCGGGCAAAACGACCTCGGATAACTATGTATTTACTTCGTAGCACGAAGATTTTTTTGTTTAGTCATTCAATAGTGTATTCGATAAATTTTATGACTGTGAAACATTCTACGTCTAGTTACATCCATGAATATATTAAAATTGTTTTTTTTTTCGAATTCGTCAATTGTACGTACCGTGGCTCTGTTAGGCGTGTTGTCATATGGATATGTAAAATAGCGCTAGAGAATGTTGCGGTACTATTGTCAACTAAACTGAATTTGGATTTGAGCCCATGATAATATTCGAGGTCGCCCGCTTAAAAATTCTCATCCTCAACATGCGGTCGAGTGAGCTGCGGTATCGGTACGTAATTTTAAAGGTTAACGAACTATGCGTTGACTTTCTCACCGGGATGTTTACTCCATGATTCTTTGCGCCACGTTATTTTTTTGTTAGTTTCCTGTAAGCTACACATATTTATTCCCGACGATAGTGGTTTTTTATAGATGCTGAGAATATCACTTTTATCTCAATAAATGAAATGAGCAATCTCCATCTGCGACGCATCGATGTGATTTCGCAATAAAATTCGGCTGAAGCGTATAAAGATAATAAAAAGAATTCGCTTTGCGTATAACGTGCATCGCAAACAAAATACTTAGTCCAGATATATAAATTGGCTAGATTTATTATCATTTGTGCGATCGATTACACAATCGCTACTGAGATTCGCTCCTCGCATTCGAACAATCGTTCAATTTTTCTATCACCCGGTATACCCGCCATCACTTTACAACGCGTGATCGATCTGTCGTCATCGCTGAATGTGACAGCCGGGAACGTAAACAAGTTTGTTAATCTTGTCACGTAGTGCAAAAGGTATCAACGTTTCCTCTGTGGGAATCTTGTTAGACAACGAGGAGAATCAGATTCGTAGAAAATTCAAGCAGGTACAAAGACAGTTTTGTATCTTCGCTCAGATACAATTTCTCTCGCTTCATTTTTTCCAAGAGCTTACTCACGTTTCTTTATTACTTATGACGAATAATTTAACATCACTTTTTAACAATAATCTCCTACCCTCGGTTCGTTCTTTATTTTCACATGACATGTGGGATTATTTATTCCAGCTGGGCTGCTCTTTGTCGAATCAATTTTACATGATCTTACAGGTTAACTGTTCTCTTACGTGTATTACGAACACCATGTATATCGTGGCATCAATCTAATGTCGCCATTATAAAAAGAACGTGCAGTCCAAGCACATTAGTTCTCTCGCAAGTGTCGAGCCGTTGAGTACAGTCTTACAGAAAGAATCGTCATCACAATCGAAATTATCATTTGTGCGAGAACTCTCGAAGCACGTAAGTCATCGGTATTAAAATTCATACCAATGAAGTCTGACACCCGTCTTTGTGTATCTTTTGTTGCATATATTATAGTATACTCGTGACATGGTATATAATTCACACCTGTCCCAAAAGTTAATACGCATGGTTTTATAGATATGAAAATTTCGTATTTGTCGTCCCGTTACAAAAAAAAAGTGGGCCACTTTCACTGAGAATAATAAAAGATTTTATGGACTCATTAAGTCACTTGTCTTTCTTATCAGTGACGACGTGTTAGGAAACACGTCATTGCACTGTCGCACGTAAATAAGCATACCATACAATTGTCACCTGATAAATAATTTTTCAACTCATTAAGTATAAAAGATTTTTTTTTCACTTTTAAAAAGTAATTTAAGCCTGCAGGCCGTTGAAAAAATACACCGTTAAATAATCTGACCCTGAATTATGTATAACTCTGTACTTCGTTTCTACATCTGTGCTCACTAGAAAGTATTGAACCCACGCAGCAATGGCTGCTGGGCCGTATTTTTCATACTACGGTATATTCAGTAATTCTCATTAGATTCATATAAAATCATATATGTTTCGTACAATGGATACTGACAATCGAAAATTATATATGAAATTTCAAGAGATTTTTTACTGTTTGAAAAAGTCTCAGATTCTCTATATAAGAGAGTAACTCTTTATCCTTGGAGTATTGACCCCGACCTTGAGTCCATTCCATGTATATACATATACAGTGTTCAATTTTCAAGAATGCACAAAGAATGGAATCACAGTTCTTGTCGTATATATACAAAAAATAAGTATCACGTTCCATCGATTAGATATAGATTGTCCCTATGTATTTGATAAAATAAAATACAAATAGTAATCAACCATTAAAGACAATCTCGCCTTTGTACGTTACGTCGCACGAAACTGATTCGACTATAGACTCGAGCATTCCGTGTCAGTCTAGGTTTACAACTAATGATTTTTAGAGCACGTCCGCTAAAAACTAGTGTCCTGTAAAAGAAAAGTCCTGTCGTTAAAAATTAGAGTCCTCCCAAGCTGTTTAAATATTGTCGTATACTTAATAAACTAACACGTAGTAAAACAGCTGATGTTTTCGTGGTCTTCGCCGATGAATCATAAGAGGATGCAGATTTTCAGGTAACCATAGTTGACTCTCTTGTTTACTTCAACCAGTTCTTGGCGCAGTTATGAATTCCAAGTAGTCAAGAGAAACGATTCGTCCTGTTTGAATAAAGTAATGGATCTTTCCGAAAACTTCAAGCAGTCTGAGCATCAACTGTGTTATACATAATAGCTCAATAGTCAAGCGGTATAGTTGAATTATTAGATTTGTAGAAAGGAAGTGAAATAAAAGAAGCAAACAAAGGAAGAACCGGTTTTTGTTCACGTTGACTCTTTGTGGACTGCTAAAAAAAGACTATCCCGTTTTACGATTAAACGACAAAATCGTATTTTATTTCATAATGGCATTACGTACGGCCATGTTGCAACATATGACTGTGCAGTTTGTAAAAAAGATATTCCAATTTCCTAGCTATTGGCTTATCTCGAAATCATGAACGAATCATTGAATTCACGATTAGGATTGTCATAAATCAATCGTAAATAAAACGTTAACATGTCAACGTTATTTTTATAGCATAGATGATTATCTAGGCTAAAGATCTATGAATGCCATGACCCTAATTTATTTTGAAATTACGAACAGTCAATACTCTCAATTAGAAGTAATCGATGAATACATAATTCGTTTGATCAATGAATAAAAAAAAATATAATCAATAAATCCGTACGTGCTACAGCTATTAAAAATCAACAATGACTTTCCATAAGTCAACTCGATCGTGTGAACAAAACGTACAAGTTGCATATTTTTCCGCGTTACGTCCAAGGAGATGTAAACAAAAATAAACTTCAGTGTTCCTCCATGGTCACATATAGAACAGGGAAAGTGAGAAAGTTTTGTAAGTACACCGATTACATACGCACAAGAGATACCATGAACCATGCACGTTCTCCTTTCTCGAAATGTTCAAGACACGTCGTGGAAACGATAACCTACGCAAAATGAAGTTTCCGTCGTAATATGGTCCAGTATGGTATATATATATATATGGTTCCGTATTATGGTCCAGTATACATATATGTCTCTATTGTAGATGGTGCATAACGTGTATACCTCTGCACCACGTTCGTATCATCCGGTCGTCCACTGATTCTGAGTCACGGAGTCTTTCGATTACGCGTGCGCCTAGGATGAAACGAGGTAAGCCCTCACTCCGTGAAACGTTGTGAATTCTCGAGAACGTGAGAGCGTCTAGTGATTGAGTCGGTCGAGCACGCGGATGGTCGGTGATCTGCACGTGATTCGAGCGTGCCGCCTGCCGAGTCGCGGCATCGACCGCCTTCTCGTCCCCTACCCTGCAGTCGCCAGCCAGCAGAAACACTACAGCCGCCACGATACATATGGGGCTAGCTAGCCGGCAAACCAGCTGGTCGAGAATATCCAGAGAGTAAGAGCGAGTGAGACGCCGAAAGATATTACGATGACGCGTAAAGGAGGATTCGGTAGATACATAGGATGGAACAAAGAGGCCCTGGATTTCGCTCCGGTGGCTACTGACGTAGCTTCGATTCTTGTTTACCGTAAATGATGTTTTTTCCTCTTGGTGTACTCTCTGGCCTTCTGGATTATTTAGCGATGATAGCTTTATGATTTTTCGAGCCTTTTACGTTTGGTATGATGCCCTTCGAATCATTCTGGAAATATTTGTCATTCCGGAATATTGGATATTTGTATTCATGGGCTTAGTTGACGACTGACGAAGGCTTTCTTTTATATATTTTTAATGCACGTAAGTGTGTAGTTTACGTGACGAGCGTTTTATCTAAGGAAGATTATGATTAAATAGTGAAGATTGTGAGATTTGATTAAATGTAGCTACTTGTAAAGGTGATAACGGGTGAAAATAGAATTCTATAATAACAAATCAGGTGTTATTCTTATACTGTTATGAGATTGCTAAGATTATCTTTTTATCTGCCTAATAGTCTAAACATCTTAGTGGAAATAATTTTTTTCTTTTTACTTGAATTATCAGTCTTGTTGGTGGTATATGAAAAAAAATTTGTTTTTGCAAATTCGTATTTTTTTGTTTTCTAAATTTTCTTGCTATTATGTTAACTGGTATGAAATATATTTGGATGTCAGAAAATTTATAACCTTATGGACAAAATTTATATTTGGAAACGTGATTCCTACCGACTCCGGTTCACGGTGAGTTCTGTACTGAATATATTTTAAGAAGTAACACAAACTTTTCCTCTTTCTTCATATTGTTACGATACCTGATTTAATGAAACGAAAAACAGTTATATTAAGACAGAAACGATTAAAAGACCGTTTTAATATTAATGACTGCCCGTGCGATTTAATATGCACTGTCTAGCGTTAAGCAAAAAATGCATGAAAATTTTACTGTCTGCGTAATCGTAAACAGCACACTCGATCATCATAATGTACTTGATAGAAATTTTATAATTTACATTAACAGCATAATTTCTTTCTTGTTTGATATTCGTAATAAATTTGAGAACTAGTATGTTTTCGGTGTTCAATGAAATTCAAATTTTTTTTCAAAGAATTTTACTACTCTGTTTTTATCATTCATACGAATACAGTTTACTTTTTAATTATTTATGAACGAGCGAAGATATTCGCAAGGGGTTCAAATATAGAAGAAAGTAGAACAAAAAAAGATAATAATCGCTGCTGCTGTTCTTGTAAAATCAATGCCGAACGGTATTATACATAGAGCGGGTCAGCTGATCTTTTCCGCCAGGCAAATTTTTAACGCTGTTTCAGTGCTATTCTAGTCGTTCGTAGTAATAGACGCTTCCCAGACGTCGTTAATATATTCATCTGTACCTTCGAATTTCTAATGCGAAAATTTTCTCGCGCCGCGATCAGAAAAGTGTCGATACTTTTTGGCAAAGGGTGTGCAAGCGGGATTATTCATTAATCAAAAATGACACATTATACAAATTTGTACAAAAAAATTTGACAACTGACGGAAAATCCGGAATAATAATAAAATTATGAATCAAGATGACGGTTGGTGACTTGTAATATTTGTAGCATGACAATCAATGATACGTGCTGATGAACGAGGCGATCATTAAGTTAATCACTCGTTTATCGAGATGACCTAAAATGCTTGTTAAGCCAAAAATAGGTCATGTTAAATACCTAATGTATACCACTTAAGTGCTATTATTCGCATAACTTCGTCATTGACGCTGCAAAGTCATATAATTTTTGAAATGGCAAAAAACCTACACAGTGATCAAACATAACCTAAAATTCGATGTAGAACAAAGTAATTCGTCCGTATTGTCGACTGGGAGTTTTCCCAAAGTAAACTCGTATTCTTCGTTTGCATTACGAGGAAAACGTCGTGGCAAATTATGGCTGTTATGCAACGAACAAGTGAACGGTGCGATAGACGTTAGAATTAGAATTAGAACACAGCTGCGTACTTACCCAGGGGGATACGACTGAAAACAAACGGTGGGTTATCTAATGTTCGTCACTATTTTCGAAACAGTGATAACGTTAAGTCGCATCGTTTAACGTTAATGATTTTATCACGATTTCGTGTCTATCGGAAAAGCCTCGTTTTAATCGAAAACACAAAGTAACCTTTACGTTTCTGTATTGTTACAATTTCCTACCCAGCGATATAACAATCTTATATATCGGATGGGCCATAATTACTGTATCCTTGAGTAGGCAATTTTAACATTATCGATACGTAACCATTAATTTACGTTTGCCAGGAAGCGATCGACAAAGTTCTGATATGTAAACGAAAATCCTAAAAATGCTCCTGATGCGATTAATTTACAGACCTTCCTAGAACGTTGGGAGGTGAAATATATGAAATTAAATTTGTTCCCCAGCTATTTTTTGTAAACTGTTAAGAGATTTACTAGTTCAAGCTGTAAAAACAGCAGAGAGATCCAGTAAAAGACGATCTTCAGGGATGTTCCAATTCTTTATAACGTGACAAAAACATGAAAATTTGTTCAAAGAAACATATACTTTTTTTTTTCAAATCATATCTGATCGAAATCAATCTATTACGTTATATAGATCAACGTGAACCGAAAAATATGTTTATCGATCTGCCAAAAAAAAACATCTATCGATCAATTGCGTGATCGAAGACTTATCCATCTGTATTAGGATAACCGTGATATTATTAGAAATATCAAAACAAAATTATTACAACGCAAATCAAAGTATGTTATTTCCTATTCTATCTATGGTAGTCACATTTTACGCGCTTACACACGTGTTATTATTCTTTCGTATCCCAATGTAAAAATAACATACATGTGTGTGAAAAGTGCACTACCGTGGAAAGGATGGGGAAATGACACATTTGGATTTTTAGTGTACACGTTCTCAAGGGGGTGGGAGGGAGGCCCACCTTCTGTCAGTGGATCACGATACACTACGGGATGTGGTGCGTGCTCTGAAATACGATAAAACAGCCGTTGCACGCGTTTTGTGAGTGCTCGACGGTTTTCCCCTCCTTTAGTTCCCTTCCAGTTCCAAGCGGACACGTATATAAGCACCAGAACACACCAGGCTTCAATTAGAATTTCACTCGCAGTGAACCGGTACTGTTCGGTCTTACTGTAAACATAGCATTTGCTCCCGACAAAGGAGTAAGGTGTAAACGAAAAGTTTGGTTTACCTCGCAAATAAGTTTAATTGAATAGTTTTGAGTGCGCGTACTATTTATCGAGGAATTATTTTAATCAACATATCACAGTGTGTTTCGTATAGTCAATAATGCCTGTCGAAGTAGCACCTATAGCGCCACCGGCGCATAAAGCTATGCCTACTTACAATGGGTACGCATCTTTTGTCTGATTATTAATGATAAAAATATTTGTTTTCGAAATTCCTATTAAAAGATTGAAAAATTCTATTATCTCTTTGACGAGAATAGACTTTGTTTATCATGTGAATTCCTTTCTCTTTACAGAGAGCATAAGATGAATAAGCTGTGTCGTCAATTATCTATCGAGAGTCCTGGACTGACTGGTCGAGATTGCGTCTTCAGTTTCGATGTACCAATTCCAGACGTCCCGGAACGCGGGGCAAGAATCCGTGTAGTGTGTGCAGGGGCCTGCTACCATCCTCGTCGTTCACCAAGTTTCTCCAGTCTCACTTCCGTATCGAGTTCCGGTAGTCTTCCCTCGGAAGTCTCTCTCGAGGGAGACTTCCCAGTTACCCTACCGCACCATGGAGTTCGCGATGCAGCTCTGTTTCCCGGTTACGAAGTGGCAGGAGTTGTTGAGAGTCTGGGCGAAGATCTGCCAGGCGATTGTGGTTACGCCGTAGGAGACCGCGTCATCTTATATCCATACGAAGGAATTCCAAATGCCTACGTCGAGTATCTGGTCGTTCATGATCTCAAATATCTCATCAAGATCCCAGACAGTATGCCGTTAAGCGTAGCTGCCATGCTACCGACTGGTGCACTTCTTGCTATGAACACAGTCTTCGCGGCACATGAACACGTTCAAGCGTTGCTGGCACAAAGAGGTGATAACAGCGTCTGCAAAATCCTTATTGTGGGAACTGGAGGATTGGCACTTTGGGCTATGAGAATTGCGGCGTATCACTTCAGCAATATGAAGGACAGAGTGACCATCACCATTGCGTCCCTCAAAGATGACGGCCTAATGGTTGCACAGGAGTTCCAACGGTAGGTTCTTTTGCAAAAGATCATCCAAGTAAAAAAAAAACTCACAAGATTTGTAGTAATATCATTGGCTTACACGGGAGTCATTAAACTTGATTATATAGGAATTCAAAGAGATAAATGTCTAGACCAATTTCAGACAGTATTCGCTTCGTGTATAAAATAAAACTTAAAAGATTCATCTTATCGGTTTAAAATTAGCAACTCTGTAATCTGTCTCTGAGATAAGGATTTTTATTGAGCTAATGAGTCAGAGGTCTAAATTTTGATATTCCTATCGAGTTTCACTTTCGGTCATCGCTCAGTTCATTCTGATTTATTTACCACTAGAATCTATTATGATTACAGAGTGAACGTGGTGCAGTGGAGCGAAGACTTGTATGAGAAACAGCTGATCGAACGCACCATGGATGCGTGTCAAGGTCCAGTCGACGTTGTGATTGACTTCGGTACGACGTCACGGAGTTTACACAGGAGTATGCAGTGCCTGAACAAGGGAGGCGTCGTATTTGTTATCCGGGAGGTGGCCGATAGACTTCTACCAAAGTTCAGCAGACGCGCTGAGGAAAGACAACAGAGTATCAAGCCAGTCGAACAAGGGAGTCTTGAACAGCTCCGAGAATTGGTTGAATTGGTCGCTTCCGGTGAAATTGAACCACCGCCACATACGGTCTATCCAGCGGAAGATGCTCTTGATGTCGTACACAAACTCTGCCATTCCGAGATTCACGGTAGAGCCATTCTTCGCTTTTATCCTACAGACTAATTTAACGTATTCCATTTTTAAGGCCTGAATGGGGTTTTGAACACCGCTCGACGTTGTCCATGCGTTGTTGGGCTCGTTGCGGCGTCTTAGACGCAAGTCTTATGACTTTAATGACATGTTTCTATCGTTTAATAGTTCCAATTGAATCTGTGAAAATGTAGGCAAAGTCCTTAGTCTCGTTATGTCACTTGGGACTTTGCTGAAAAATGGTGATATTTATTTTTCTAGTTTTCACGTCGCTTCGAGTCCGACCCAAAATTATCAATAGGGACAGCATTTCGAGAGATACCTTTAAGTGGGTGTCTCCATCCGATTTTGTTCGTTTTTAAGATATGTTCATCGAAACCTAAGTAACACGTGTCAAAGTTGGGCGATTTTCAAAGTTTCACATATTTCCAATCGAGGTACTTAAATGACACCGATTGGAGGATAATGGTCATGAGGAATTAAGAGAAATGCATTTCATTCGGTTTTGAAGGGCTTAATTCCTTAAACACGTGTCAGTTAGATTTCGATGGATAATAACATATCTCAAAACGAACAAAATCAAAGGGAGACATCTCCCAAGGTTTTCTTATAAGTCACCTCTCGTTGTATCTCTTAGATCAGTATTTTTTATTTAACGTAAGTTAATCCATTGACTATACATGTTATAAAAATGATATCTTTATATCACAGTTAAAATCCTTGTACCTTAAAAGACTGTTCGTTTATTTAATGTTCTTTTTTAATTTTCTTCGACGATAATGTAGCATCTAGATACGCGTCATAATTTTATTGTAATAACTGTTATTGTAACAGTGAATGTACTATATGGTAATAATATAGCAAATACGTTTTTTATAAAAATTATTCAACTGATTTTTATTGGCAGAAACCTTGTCCTCCATTTCAATAAGGAAACCTTGAAGGAAATAATATTAAACTACATCAGGAAAAGGATACAACATGTTTTTCAGAATTGTGGACCTGCGGTATAAGGGTGGTATTATTTATTTCTTCGCAAAAATGCTAGAAGTATCTCATTATATCTGCACGTACAATTTGTTTCAATTATATAGTGAATATTTGCATAAAAATATTAACGATATCTTTATAAAGATAAAATTACTGGTACTTTATAGTATATATAGATCTGTGCCATATCCAATATTTGTACAATTGAGGTGGAAACGTGAAAATGATGAAAACATCTATGGACGAGTATAGGTATTTACAGGTTGGTCATATAGGTATACTGATAGTTCAGTGAGAATGATTGTTAAAATATCATTTTTCACGTATTCAAATACAATACACATTGCAGATAAACCATCAACTTCAAGTTATCTTCATTGATAAAAATAACTTCTCCTGGACAAAAATTCGCGTGCAAACACGAAAAGGATAAAAATACTGAGATGTATTTTCAATGCCAACAAAAAAATTGGTATGAAGACACAATAACGATACGTATCTGTTTCTCAAAAAAAAATAAAAACGAAGAATTTAAAGCAATAATCTTTTACTTCGAGTCAAAGTTTATCAATTATTAGCTACGAATGACTTAAATTGACTGTAAACACCAACTGATCAAACGTAGTGTTATCAGTATCATTTAATTATCACAGCTACTCCATATCTGTACAGGAGAAATTAACCTCATATTTATAAACAGCATTTACAAATAAACCAAGTTAATTAAAAATTCTAAACTTTACATGTGGATATACATATGTATAAATATTTTGTATATGTACAATCCAAAATTTGATTAAATTCATAGAATATATAGCGTACGAGTTACCTGCAGTGCTGATAACTCGTGCCCTGGACGATACCATTAGTGGATGGAAACATAATAGTCATTTATCTTAATAAAGGTCACTGACTCACCAAATCAGCTGGTCCTAAATAATTATGTGGCACGTATCCGATCTTACCATAACGATCCTCTACTAACCACCAAGCCTCGTTATTCTTCTGATCATGTGTTTCTAAAACTTTCACAGCCTGCCCTTTACTAACTGAGAGTGTACCTGGCAATGATCCTTCGAAGTCGTACATCGCATAATAAAACTGTAAGGAAACGATGAGACGGTATTATAGCTTGTGTCAAAAAGAAAAATACGAATACACCGTATATGAAAATACTTAAAATTGCATTCCTCTACGAACAAGAAACACGTGATAAGAACATGCAAATCACGAAACTGATCAGCATAGTGTTTTCAAACAAACTGTATGTATTCGTTACGAGAATATAATATATAAGTATGCTTGCTGATTGATAAAAAAAAGTAAAAACCTGTTTGTATCGTAATACGATAAAGCTGACATAAGATTGCAAACGTTTTAACACTACAAACCTTAGGGCCAATATTTTGGTAGTGTTGAGGCTGACTAGCCTCTACTACGTTTCCATAATAGTGATTGTCTGCAAACTCTTCCTCGACGATTGAATAATAAGATTGGGGTCTCGAAGTCGGTGTCCGTGAAGCTTCCTTTTCCGGTGAATCCAGAGACATAAGGTTAACAGAGCTTTCTTGACTTGTGAATGATTCGCTGCTACTTATGGAAGCCCGTTGTAGCTCATGCAATGGTTTTAAGCACTGGCTTGGTAAGAAACCTTGAGTAGAACCATTGTTGACGAACCATCTTGTAGTATCTCCCATAGGATCCTGTTTTTTAATTACTGCTACTAAGGTGCCTTTCACAGCTCCGATATCCAATGCTGAAGTACTGACTATATCGTCATTCACGACATACAGCCTTTCCGGAGGAAACTTATTCTGGAGCATCATTTTCTGTTTGTTATTCTGGGGACCCCAGTGCACCTGAGTTTCTTCAATCCTGGGATTAGTACCAGCCATGCTAAATCGTGTGATTTGATTCCATAGTAAACTATGATGTACTAGAAAGGATTCAAGAATGTCGTGTGGTTTTACTTGAGTAGCGATCTGAAAATTTTAATCTTTGTTAAATTTTGTCTATAATATATTCTAGCGATAATTTTACTTGGTGCAAAATTTGGTCAATTATTCATATATAAAAATCACCTCGAAGAGTCCTAAATATTTTTTTGTAATTTTTCCACTCAGGAGCTTGCGGGAATTTGTAAACGCACCAATGCAGGTGACCAGAATTGTCGTTGCCGATTCAATTAGAGATGGTAATTCATCTAACAATTGTTGATTCAATGCTTCAAAATTTATTTTTGCAATGGACAACTCATCCTGAACCTATAAAAAGAAATGCAAAATAAGTAAAGGAATAATGATCGATTTCGAAATTAAAAAAAGTACCTACAATTTTGCCGTCTGGATTCCTTTCACTTCTGGATATTGCCGCATCGTAATCAACTAGTTTATCATATCTTTTCGTGATTAGCATTGATGGTCCTTCTAGAAGTGTGGCGAGAGTATTTACCGGTGTAAGAACTCTTCTTTGTAGACACATTCTAAGATCTTCCAAGAAGGTCCTCCAAATCATCGAACGAGTGTCTTTTAATCTTCTTACTTCGTCACTCACCGTACCTTGATAATAACTAAATATACTGTCAGCCAATAATTCTCCGAAAAGTGCTTCTTCGCTGACGAACGTAACAGATTGCTCAGCATCTTTTCCAAGTTGGTATACACACTTTTCTATGGATCTAAATTTTCGCTCGAGTTCATTAAATTCAGGATCGCTCGTCAGATTAGTCAATCCTAGGGAAGCTGATAATTTAGCACTGAGTCTGGTCGACTTCTTGGCCACAGAGTGCATGTTCAGTTTCGCCATTTTCCTCATTAAAGTTGTTTCGGAATCGAAATATTTAGCTACTAAATCTTTTCGGCGTTTATATTCATTTATGTAGCTTGCTACATCCGTCATAGCCTTCCATGCTTCTTCTATCTCTGGTTTATCTGGATGGCCATCTTCGGTACACTATAAGAGTTCATTGTTATTTGAATTAGATATATTCATAGAATTTAAAATAATAGACAAATACATGTACATACCTTAATTAACTCGTACAACATAAGAGGATACTTTAAAATTCTTTGTACTGGTTTAATTAAAATTGAACTCATATCAAAACAAGCTATTTGATGTCGCAAAGTTTCGATTCCCTTCTCAAATATGGCCATAGCTTCTCTATTTTCCTCATACTACAAAAAATTGTGCTGGTATTACATCAGGACAAAGTAATTAACAATATTTTAAGTACAAGAAAGTACCTTTTTCAATAGTGTCAATGCCGCTTCATGATTGCTACAATATTTAACATAAACGTTTTGCATCTTATCAGACATTTTCAAGAAGCAGGGGCCTATTGTCTGGCATTCTTCATCACAGCCTTTCATCGCTCGTAGGATTTTATCCAATAATTCCTCAGCGACTTGTGTGACCTCAGCAATATTTCCAAACAATACTGTTACGTCAATACCACGCGATTCGAGAAAGTTATGATCATACAAGTGAAAAGTCTCGTATGTTATCTTCAAGTCTCGTACGTATTCCTTCTCTGTTATTACCAGTTCGGATATAACATTTTGCCTTTGATCGAATTTTTTCTTCTTCAAAGTAGCACTTGCAGCATCTGCACTCTCGTCCTCTTCTGTCGATTCTACAGATCTATTTTTATCAGGAGGAGATGGTTTTTGTAATGGTGTCCGTCCAGGTGCAGGTGCAGGTGGTGCCGGTCGGTGTGGCTCGGAGAGTCTTTTTGATCTCTGATCTTCAACTTCAGTCGAATTTTTTCTTTCTCCCCTTACCATAACGAAATCGAACAGGTGCTCATCCGAATCAGTATTTTCCTCCATAACAGGATTAAGATATCCCCTTGGACACAAGCCAACTTGGCCATCTTTATTCTTTACACTGACCCAGTCATCATTAGCCATTTCAACCACAGTAACGACATCACCCTCTGTCACACTTAAATCGCCATTCATTTGAGCATTGAAAGTAAATTCCACCTGACATGGCGTTTCTGGTTCTAGTGCATCATATTTGTTTACTGTCACTGGCGCTTCTTCAGTTAGTGATGGTTGGCCGTCACTAACTTCCACACAATTGACAATAACATTTACATACGAAATTGGGAAGATTCCCTTGGCATTGTCTATGGAACCTTCTGCCCATTCTGTATCTATATGCTTTATTAGATGTACCACTTCTCCTGCTGCGAAACTCAGTTCATTTGGAAATTGGGCATTAAATGGAAATAATGTTATTGCGTAAGGTTTAACACCAAGAGGATTTAAATTGTTATCATCTAAAACATCCTGAGATGAGTCTAATGGTTTTGATTCAGGAAATAAATCATAGTAATTAGGTGCAGGCTCTTCTTCATAATGTTGAACAGTGGAAAATTCATTGAAGTCTTTGTAAATTCGATCATTGGTTGATAACGATTGCATTGTGCTATTGTCTATTGTGGATAATGTATCAGCCTGACTCCCAACTGATTCTTCGATGTACGTTATAAAACCTTCTGGAAATGTACCTTGGCTACCGTCTTGAGTTATTCCGCGGCACCACCCGTCATCCAAAATTTCAATAACAGTCACAATTTCTCCTTCTCTTAAATCCAATTCTTCATCAAGTTGTGCTTGCAATGATGCCTTTACTTTTGCTTTTTTGCATATATTTTTCTTTGTTGTATCTGCTTTCTATGAAGTAAAAGAAAAAAATGATTTTTTATTGTAGTATGAGTTTATGAGTTGCAATAACGTTACAAATTTTTAGTTTTGATAAAGGTATAGATACAAATATTTAACAATATTAAATGTAAAATTACCTTTAGCAAAGTAGAGTCCAGCCTCCACACATGAGAAGTTGGAAAAATTCCTTTTCTTGAGTCTATATATCCCAAGTACCAATTTGTTTCGACTTCTTGTATACCCACAATAAGTTCACCTTGAAATACAAACATAAAACTCATTTAAATTGAGAAATAACATCTTACTGATATTAAACGATACATTAAAAATTGACGTCATTCGTAGAACATACATTATGTATAGACTATATCTGGCAAATGATAAGCTTCAAAAAGATAAGATTATCATTAATATGGTAGGCAAAAAGAAGAACTTTTCTGTATTTCCATATTCAATACATAACACATTTATTAAGTTACCTTCTCCAAATGATAAATCCCCTTCTTGATCTCCAGAGAAAGCTGCAATAGAAATGAACAAGCTTTCGGTGTCCTGTATTTGTGGAACTTCAACCTTATGCAGATAATTAAGTGGAAATTTTCCTGTCCTGCTGTGAGATTGGCCGTAACTCCAATGCTTATCTATAACCGTGTGTATCTGCGCACAATATACGAAATGATCATTAGGATTAAATATCGTTCGTCGTAAAGCTACGTTAATATGAGGCCATGTCAAATTACCAAAAAGTAGTCTCCTTTAAGGAGACTCAATTCACCATCGACAGTTGTCAGAAAGTCATGCAAGACTCTTGTAAGAGTTCCTGGCTCCATGTTTCTAAATATTTTCACCACTTCTTTACTGAGATTCTGCAAAATTCCTCCTCGGAGATGTTGGAAGGTGACAGCTCGTCTATTTGATACGTCTTATCGCAGCGTGATTCCTCTATTACAATTCACTTACTGTTCAATATGTTTTTTCAAATTTTTTACTATTCGTTACGATTTCTACGTAACTGTTATTGTGAAGTTTTATTGTTACGAGGATGCCACCGCACTTCATAAGCATTTTAATGAATAAACAAGATTTCATCATTTCCAGAAATTCATGATCCTCTTCCTAGCTTCAAGCTTTACTACAGCCGCTATATTTAGTAGTTCATTATTGTGAAATGGTTTATAGTATCCAGAGTACCGGAACTTCATTTTAGTATTTGCTCCTCATGCGCTAAGAGCTTTAAACGATTGAAATTAATTACTATTAATTACGTAAACATGATCCATTCCGTTACCTGCACCATGTTTCAATAAACATCTGGTTGCAACAATGGCGACCTGTTCAGACCTACCTATAGGAAAAGTACTTTTGTAAAACCAGATATTATTCGTTAATCGTCTAGTACTTTTGCTGAAGCAATAGATAGCATTTCTTTACTATGTAATTCAAGCTCCAATTGGAAAAATATCAGCTGTACGTAAATATAACCAAGTAATTCAATAGTTAGCAGATAGAGATGAGCAAAGAGATGCACAACGCTCCGGTTTTAGGCAATACCAAAAGCATGGCGCTAAATCGTAGCGGCCAGTCCGGGAGTAGGATTTTGTGATCATCACCTCCGTCGATAATACATATCCCGCCGTAGCCGAACTGAACGTGATCATGAATGTGTAGCTTGGCGGGCAGAGGTTCTCCGCTACTTAACCCTGGTTCTCAGAGGAACCCTTAGAACGAGACCGCTCATCAGACAATGTCTAAATATTTTTCTTTGCAATCTTAAATTCGAGTGCACAGTGTAGGCTCGATAAGATTCACTAAGCCAAAAGCCACACCTCATACCTGCCTACACTGAGGAGTGCAGCGATACGGTGCTAGCTTCCAGCATTATTTAAACAACAGTCCCTAGTGGAAATATAGTCCCAACTTTGATTACTAGAGGATACCATAATAATTGATAAGGAGAAGACAAATCAGGGCAGTTTTGAGCGCATACATCTAGAATAATTGGAAGCAGTGTGTTGCGTTAAATATTTTATATAAATTATAGTAATAAAGCAGATTTATGGTGATCATAGTAGTTGATAACGAGAGATCATGTAAGGGCAGCTATGAGCATCTAAAATAATTGTATGCTAATATTTTAACGGTGTGACGTATAAAAACTATTGTTAGATCATACCAGGATCTATAGAATTGTTGAAAAATAATAGTTGAAACATTTTTAGGAGTTTTTAAAAAAGTGCAGTGTTGCCGCTGACGCTCGTGTAGCATATCAATTTTTGGAAAGTTCATATTTTAACGATGTTACGTAGCACAACTATTGTTAAAACCTATCAGGAACTTTAGTACTCTTCGAGAACTATTTAAGAAGCCTATTTGTGCCTGACCAAACCATCGGAGGTCGCACAATGTCACCCCTCTCAGGTGATTCAGCGCCGGTCCACAGCAACATTATAGAATAACACAAGGAAAAATGTTTAACTCAATACTTTGGAACCAGTTTATTTAATCTAAAACCAATCTGTGGTTGACAATCGTATTATGATAGATTTCATATGCCACGTTGGATTCAGGACTGCGCACTCGAATTTAAGATTGCAAAAAGATATTAAGGCATTGTCTGATGAGCGGCCTCGTTGTAAGGCTTGCTCTGGGAACCAGGGTTAATGAGCTGAGAACCTCTGCCCATGAAGCTACACGTTCATGATCACGTTCAACTCGGTTACCACGGGATATGCATTATCGATGGAGACGATGATCACAAAATCCTACTCCTGGACTCGCCGCTACGATTTAGCGCCAAGTTTTTGGTATCGCCTGAAACCGTAGCGTTGTGCATCTTCCTACTCATCTCTGTAGTAAAGGCTGGTAGAAACCTAATTGTATAACGTGCTGTAAGATATGCGTGACAGGATAAACAATAACAAATTTTAAAAATAAAAAACTAAAATCCACACTATACTTGAGTAGTAGTGAATAACTGAATAAATAAATAGTGAAATGATTGGAATGAGGATGAATGCGTTTAACGACGCAGGACTTGGAGAACCAGAACAGGATGCTAATTCAGCTCTTATAGAGCTCGATAAGGGTTTGTTTTAAAGTAGCCGCTTTTCTCAATCTAAAGCTTTGTTATATTTTTAATATTTCTTTAAATTTTTTAAGGACTCCGTTCTGCCAAGACTGGTGAACAATGTGAAGCGATTGTACGTTTTCCTCGCCTCTTTGAAAAATACCCCTTTCCTATTTTAATTAATTCCTCATTGCTCAAATTGGCTGATGTCTTTCGCATAGGTAGCAATTTTTTGAGAGTATGGGTTCTTAGAGTATGTCAACAAAGTGAAAAACACTTAGATAAAATATTAAATGTGGATGAATTTGTAAGACGTATTTATAGTGTAATTCATTCTAATGATCCAGTTGCCAGAGCTCTTACTTTACGTACTTTGGGCAGTGTAGCTGGTATCATACCAGAACGGCAACAGGTATAAATATATTGCTTTTGTTATTGTTAAGAAAACACTAATTACAATCATTAATTTTACTTATGATAATTTAAAATAGGTTCATCACAGTATAAGGAGATCTTTAGATTCACATGATTCAGTTGAAGTGGAAGCTGCAATTTATGCAGCACAGATGTTTGCTGCACAATCAAAATTATTTGCTGTTTCTATGTGCAGTAAAATTTCAGACATGATCAGGGGTCAAGCTACCCCATCTTCTATGAAGCTTCAGCTTATACCAATCTTACAATACATGCATCATGATACTTCAACTGCTTCCATGGTATGTATATTCTTTATCAATCTTGTATATATTAGAAAAAAATATGATATACCTTATCATTTTACATAGGTGAATGAATTGTGCATGGAATTACTTGGGAGTTATCCAGCTGTTGAATTTGTGAGAGTGACATTGAGTGCACTGAGCACACTTGCATCTGCAACAGTAATAGATGTTTCTGGACAAGTTACATTATTACTTCAGTATTTACACAATGATCCACGATTATCAGTCAAACGTCATGCATTGCATCTTTTGCATAGTCTTGCAAGAAGAGGTGCTCATCTGTGGCCACAGGGTGCACTAACCAATTTGATTGGTATATAATTTAACATTACCATTTTGCTTGTTTATATACATAGAAAGGAAATCTTTATGAAATTGAAACTTCGTGTTTTGCCATCTTCTAGATAGTACAACAATACTTTTACAGGATGGAACCGAAAATACGGATCTCCTCATCCGTACTTTAGACGTTATAGAGGTTTTAACATTATTTACTATATTTCATTGACAAAATTTATTATTTCTATAACAAAAGTTTTAGTGCTTACAATGATTTTTCTCTATATAGGTTTTGAGTCAAAGCGCAGTAACCTGCGATGCAAACATGGAAGAAGGAAGTCCACTTTTGTCTCTCTGCGTTAATGCCTGCTATTCATCAGATCCTTTTGTAGCTGTAAAAGCAGTGACAATTCTTGCAAGGATTGCTTGTTACTGGTATGCTATTTTTTAATTTATACTCTAGAGATTAAATATTCGAGTGCTAACCATATAATCATTTTATTCAGCTATGAAGAGGGATTGCCAGCGTTTGGAGCCCAGGATGTGGTCTCTTGTCTGGAGTCCTTAATTGTACTTTTAGCGTTGGATGAAAAACACTTGTATCAATTGAAAGGTTGTTTACGATCCACTGTTAAACTTTGCCAAGCTCAACCAAGTCATTGCACAGTATTCGTTGATGCTATTGGTTCAACATTAATTAACACTAGCCCTGAAGGTGGTCAAAGCGACGGACAGATGGTGGCTCTTTGCGAAGCTCTAGGGGCAATAGGAAGCTTGGGAGATAATGCTCTTTTACCTCTTTTACCAGATATTCTAATAAAGCTTAAACAAACCGTACACGTGCACACAAAGGTTGGAAGCACTTTGTAGTAGTTTTTTAACTCTAAGAAAATACTAAAAAATTATATTTTTAGGTAATGCTTTGTACTTTACTATTTCAAATAGTCGCAGGGGGGTACGAATGGAATGCTGAATGTCTTGAAGCAATAAAAAGGGTCGTTAAAAGTGTGGATGGTTGGGCGAAGTATCGAATTGCTCGTAGTGCAGCAAGATATGGCCACCATAGAATTGCAACACACATATTCTATGGATTAAAAGAAGCCGTAGCATCGGAACAACTGCATTTTTGGCTTTCAGGATTACAGTTAGTTACAAGTGCAGAAAGTCATCTTATGTAAGTACATTTAAAAATAAAACTCATCTCTTTTTGCAGTTGTGTCTCAAGATAGTCTTCGTTTAATTCTTGAATAAATATTTATAATTCATATTATGTTTTAGGGAGGAAACGGAGGATAATGAGAATGGTAGAAAATCTGGTATTGTGGAGAAATTAAATGGTGCGATATCACGTTACGCTAGTGCTTGCGCTTCATTGAAAGCAGCCAGTACGCCATTACGCAGTTTGCAATTTGCCAGCGAATATTCGAAACTCCGCTGTGAATTTTTGCAGGCATTGGTTCAGCTGTTACATTCTTGCAGGTTAATGCTATATAGAAAATTTAATGAACTTAACGACTTTTTTTTATTATATTTGTTGTTTACAGATCACTTTGTACTGCACCACCACCGGCAATTGCAGTAGCCGTAGTACTTGCTACTAAAGATGATTTGCAACGTTATGGAAGAGTTACTCACCAGGTAATAAATTAAAGCAATTCTCAATTAATCTATTGAATTTACAATTGATTTCATGTTCATAGTTAAGAAAGTCAGCACAGGATTTACGAACGTGTGCAGAGAATTATCAAAAACTTTACCAATCAGCATTTGATGCTGATCCTGGATCTCTGGCGAATATTCGAGCGTATCCTTTGAACTTTAGTCGTTTTCGAATAATTCCCAATCATTGACACCATTAACGATACCATAAAAGTACAATTATTTATAGATGATCCTTAGCATTACAATTTAGGCTTCAGGAAATGTGTAGACTAATGGCCAACAGTGTTGAGCGAGTCTGTGGAGGAGTAGGTGTTTCCAGATATCGACAAAATGAAGGAGACTTTAATTTTGGAGATTCCGTAGAAATGCGGCAGCTTGCACGTTGTTGTTCAGAAGTTCGTCGTCTTGCACCGCCCTTGGAAACTGAAGGCGGTGCTATAAGCCATCTTCGTGTCGGTTGTTTGATCTCTCAAGTGATGCTACTAGCTGGTGGAAAAATGCGTCTACCAATACCTCGATATTTCTTCCAAGCGTTGCAAGCTACTAGTGTAAAATTATCAGTCTCTCCACAACCTCGAGTACTTGGTGAGCCAGTATCAGTTCCTCAAGGTAGTCAACTGGCTCTCAAAGTAGAAGGGGTCTTGAGACATGGTCGTAGAGCATCTTTGTTTCGTTCAGTAGCTGCTGTTTGTATATCCATATCCACAGTACCTCCTTCAAAGATCAACTCTGATCAAAAGGTGAGAATCCGTCTTATTATGTTTCGAACCTGTAGACATTACATGTTTACTTCCAGGACACAAACATGAACGAATTGCAGCAAACAGTAACCCCTCATCGCGATTTCTTTGCTTGCGAATTTTTACTTTCTTTGGGAAGTCCAGCTGCTGGTCCAAGTTGCAACAGTAACGTCAGCAGTGGCGGGCAATATCAAGTCACTGCCAGTGCCAGTATACTTGACAAGGATGGAAATGTGTGGAAATGTGGTCCACGTTCTACGTTACAAGTCAGAGTGCACGAGGAACCTACCAAACGAAAACTGCCTTGATCTGTAGAGTACTTCTAGAAGGTAATACTTTTCTATAGTGTACTCTTATAAAGTTTTTGAATCGTATTCAAGTAAATGATAATAAAGATTTTTATATAAAAATACTCGAACGTATCAACTCTAGGTGAAATGATGGATGCTTTGTAAAGTAATTCAACATTAATATTTCATACAAGATTTTAATACCCATCTTAAAAATACCCAACGATATTAAAATATAAATAAGGTATATAACGACCGTACAAAACTTAACCATTAGCATCCTATAGTTTATACAGTACAATTGGATATGTCAGGGGTTTTCATTTAGAAATTTTTTCTTTAAATTAAGTCATTTCTCCATACTTGTACTCAACTGGGCAATAGTACAATCAGGATAATCAATTTTGTTTATCCCTGAAGAAGTCCCCTTTAGCACCTCCAGTTTTTGAAACCAATTCTATGCCAGTTATTTGCATGGAATGCGCAGAAACAGATTTGCACATATCATATATTGTAAGAGCTGCAACACTCACAGCTGTTAAAGCTTCCATTTCCACACCGGTTTTTCCAGTGCATCTAACTTCCGCTGTGATTTCAATTCTATGTATTTCCGAATTAAGTATTAAACGTACGTCTACATGGTTTATCATTAAGGGATGACACAGCGGTATCAATTCCGAAGTACGTTTAGCTCCCATAATTCCAGCTAGCTGTGCAACTGATAGTACATCACCTTTCTTCATATTATTTTCATTAATAAGCTTACTGATATCGTGTCCCACTTGTACAAATCCCCTTGCTTTTGCTGTACGTTCAGTTACATTCTTCTTTCCAACATCCACCATACTTGCTTTCCCAGTTCTTTCATCCACATGCGTCAACGATGAATACAATCTTGCAGTTGCACTCCGCTGAGAAATTCGATATATGTGTCCCACGTGTATTATGCATATATTATTATTTGACGTATATTTTTTCGAATATAGTTGTCGTGTTTTCCCACTGTCTGTAACCACACAACAAGTACGATAGAAAGGTATTCCCAGTTCACTGATAAAATTCGCAAAGTACGACAAGCACTGTGATTTAGCGATAACGTCTTGTTATGGATTATAGAAACGAAACCTTTGTCCTATAATGTAATAATACGTGCATTACACTTCTTACGGAATTATTTAACCACCAATCAGAATCATTGGCCTGTTTTCCATCTGGGACAGATTGAACATTCCTGAAACATACGCGGTGCAAACGTTATCGCTAGATATCCCTTGCAAGTTGCCCTTGGGATTGTCAAATAAATTAAAAAATATATAGACGTATTTGAATTATACTTACTCTCCGCTATATGAAAATTCTTTTAAATTTATAATAATACCTGCGTGTTGCTTCTTTTTACGAAGTACCGCTCCACTTATTAGCTCTCGCAAGTCTTGTTCAGTTGCTCCACTTCTCAATGCGTCTTTCAAGGACACCTCGCCCTTCCCCTCAAATAAGCATACTTTCAGATTTCCATCAGCCGTTATTCTTAAACGGTTACACGTATTACAGAAATGCTCACTCATTGAGGTAATAAAGCCTACTTGACCTTTGAATCCAGGTACTTTGTATGCCTGTTCATCAGAAGACAAATGAGACAATTGAAAATCGTTTTGATAATATCATTAGAATAAAGATAAGCATATTGAAGAATGTATTACACCTAAGATATTATTCATACAATTCTATGCAGACAATTGTTTAAACAAAATACCTTAGATGTATTATTTGGCTCATTCTCAATGGCATGAAATTCAGGAAACTTAGTTCGAATGATTTGCTTCATATCGTTAAAGGAAACCATCTTGTTTTCTTTCCATTCATTACCAGAAAATGGCATATATTCTATAAACCGTACATCAATGGGTTTGTCCTTTGTTAAACCTACAAAGTCCATTAATTCGTCGTCATTGAATCCGCGCATTACCACACAATTTATCTAGAAAAAAACACATTTAAAATAATAGAATAAAATAATAAAATAATCCCCTCATTTGAAGCCAGCACACATGTCTTGTAAAAGTTATATTTCAACATAAGAAATTCTAAGTTCCATAGCAGGTATGTAATAGTTACGTAAATATGACAAACGTGCTTGCTGGGAAGGTAATAAAAAATAAATAAATATCTAACTTTAACCGGATCATATCCAAGTTGTACAGCTAAATCGATAGCAGCTATAACTCTTGGCCAACCTTTCCTTCTTGTAAATAGCTCAAAACGATCTTGCTTGAGAGTATCTAAAGAAATATTTAAACCGTCTAATCCAGCTCTCTGAAGAGCTGGTAACATACGGGTAAGCGTTAAACCATTGGTAGTCATTGTTACTTTCTGTAAGCCATTCAGTTGCTTTAACTGGGCTGAAATAGTTTGTTATGTAATTATTGGTTTATGATCCAGTGTAACATTCGAAAAGCAAATGAAAATATTATGGGCTGACCAACTATATCAATGATGTCTTTTCTGACAGTTGGTTCTCCACCAGTTAAACGTATTTTAGTAACTCCTTCTTTGACAAAGACGTCAGCCACGCGAATTATCTCATCAGTAGTTAAAATACCTTCTTTCTTTGTCAGTTTTACACCTTCCGCTGGCATGCAATACATACCTGCAGAAAACAGTGCATTTATTTCTTACCCTTTGAACAATAATAATAATAGTATTCTAATTTATAAACTCACATCGTAAATTACATTTCTCTGTGACGGAGATTCTAAGGTAGGTATGAACGCGTCCAAATGTGTCCGTGAGTATATTTTCATTAATATCATTCTTTATTCTCGTTCTAAATTGTTGTATCTATAAAAAAAATATTTATTTCATTGTTTTTTTAAATATCATTGCAGAGTATCATACTCTTACACATTTATATTTTCTTACTCTTGAACTTGGTTTCGGAGATAAGGAAGCCTCGGTCGTCAATGCTTTGGCATTCAAGATGCTCTTTACCCGGAAGATTTTACCCAACATCTGTGAAATATACAATTGTTACAATGGATTGTATAATCTTGTTTATAGCGAAATAATGAGGCAATAAGATTCGTATTGAAGTAAAGAGCATCATCCAGCGAAAACAAGGTTATCATGCAACTTGATTGTTAATAATTACGCTTTGCCTTTTATATTGTGTAATTTTGTGCATGACTCTTTTTGCGTCATGCACAAAATTATAAAATATAAAAGATAAAGTTATCAAAGCTATTCATAATTTAATGCCAGCTGTCGTTCTTAGATAATTGATTGCATCTTTAAATGAATTACCCCCTGCTTAGTTTATGATTCTGTGGCTCATCCGCTTCTCATCTGGAATTACAAATATTTCTTACGAAGTTGATACGATAGATAAAATTTTGTAATTCAAATTTTCGTCTGTTAATTTCCGAATTGAATTCTAGTACAGCGGAAGTGTGCGGTACCAATGTGGTCATATCCGGTATTGCTATAAACTGGTTGCACGCGCAAAGCGTTGCATCACTGATAATTAGATTACATTCCGAACCATTTTTTTCCATAACAAGATAAAGGGTTGATAAGAATGAGCTGCGTTAGTTTTCTTTGAAACCATTTAAATAAATCAAATTAAATGAGAAATAATTTTACTTGTCAAGATATATTTTGTTCAGGTGGACTACCTTTGTGGTTCTAGAAATAATTGAATTATTGACAAGCATCCGACAATTTGATATAATTCGTATATGAAGTATTACCTTAAGCCTATGTCCGTCCGTACTCAGCTACCGCTGTAACTCAACAGCACACTGTGGATTCAAGGGATTGACTAAGTTTTGAAACGTTGCAGCAGGGAGTAATCATTATAGAAGAGATGAAAGTTTATATGCTGAAAATAGTCGATTCTTGAGACATAATTAGTAGTGTTAGGTGTCGGCACTCGCAGCGTATGTGTTCCGCCACTAACGAATTATGATTGCCTGGAACCGGCAAAAAGAAGTAAGAAATCAGCTTCACAGAAGAAAATTGGCGGAGAGAAGCCCATTTTACATCTTTTCCAATCTTCTTTATTCCCTTTCCACGTTTGAAGCATCTTTCTTCTAGTCTTTCCATTTCTTCGTACTTCTTTTCACGTACCTTCTTATTTCACTCTCTCATTATACTTACTTCTCTTTCACTAAAAGAACTAATTAATATGTTGAAGAGATATAAGAAAATTTCCTTTTTCCCGGGAATTATCTACCCAATCATCGATCACGAAGTTTGGAACTCTTACGCTACGAATGGCGACATTTAACACGACTAATTATGGCCCAAGGAAATCGATATTTGAGATGATTTTCAGAACAACCTCAAAAAGTTGTAACTTGGCTCTCGAGATTTGTTAGATATGAATTCGTTTAGAATATTAATAGAAGTGTAAAATGTCATTATTTCCTGCGTATTCGGATATTAGTGTGACCGGTTCGACTGTGCGTGAAGAATTCGATGTAAAAGATGGTAAAGTTTTCTGTAAAGCATCAGAGATTTGCAGCCTTCCAATCTTTGTATAAACAAATTTCACATATGTTTGTTTACTAATTTTTATAAATGGAAGCATTAGCTTAATTATTTTTTTCTTGTAGCTTATACTGTCTATATATTATTGTGTGACTTGCTGATACATGCAACAATAATTCTTTTATCTTTAGAAAAAAGAGACTGGCTACAGAATTCCAGTTTCCCAGTTGAAATAATATCAAGAAATACAGTGCTTGATATATCTGATTCTTCAGAAGATGATTCTGTTGTTATATTGTCTACACCTGAGAGAGCTACAGAGCCACGCAGTACTATTCTCATTGATTCAGATTCAAGTTCTGAAGAACTTTACCAAAAGTCAAAGAGAGTTAAAAAACATAAAAAAGATAAGAAAAGACACAAACCTGTAAAATCAAAGCACCAAGTAAAATATGATCGAGAGGTAAAAAATGTATATTACGAAGATAAATTCAGGGATAAAGGAAATTTTAAAGTGGATACTCTTTGTTCACGAGTTAGACCTATCTATACTCACATGAGGAATGCAGGCCTTGGTTTTGTTCCTTTTAAACAACATAAATCATCAACCTTTCAAAGATATTGTGTCACTAATATTGACTCCATAGAGAAGTCCTTAAAAAAAGATACCACAATTAAAAGACATTCTGAAAAAGATAGCATCAGTCAGAATGATGCCGAAATTTTGAATTGGTGTGTAAATATTGAGGAAGAACAACGATCAAGCATTCGAGAGTTTAATGAAAAATTAACAAATGATCCTAACGATATACAACTGTGGCTTCAATATGTGTATTTTCAGGTAACACACTTTATTTAAAGCATGTTTTTATATAAAAAGTCATTTTTTCATAACTATAATCTTTACATTCTTGCAGGATGTCATTGCAAAATTTCAAAAGAATCAACTTGCAAAAGACATAAGAGCAGCAACTTGTCAGAAAAAGGAATCAATTATAAACAAAGCTTTGGAAAAGAATCCGAATTCTCACGAACTTCTAAAGATCAAATTAAATCTGATGAGTGAATTACTTCCCGCCGATCAACTCTCAAATGAAATGGAGACTTTGGTAAATAAAGATACAGGGAATATTACACTATGGCAAGCATTTATTATGACTACACAAGGGTCTGTGGCTATGTGCACAGTACCAAAAGTTTTGAGTTTATATTCAAAATGTCTTTGCACCCTGCGACAAAGGTCAAGAACAAATCCTCATATATACGATAAACGAATATTAGGTAATTCAAGAATTCAGTATTATGATCATAAATTAAAATGATAATAGTATCACTAACAAACATAACATTTTAGAGATGCTGTACCGTTGCCTAATATTTTTAAGGCATGCAGGACTTTGGGAACAAATGTGGGAGACTTTAAGATTGAACCTTTGCCTGAATCTCAGTCTAAATAAAGACAGTTTAAAATTGCAAAGTTCTATCGACGAGAAAAAACTAAGTAAGTGAACTTAGTACAATCTTGTACATTTCTCTGTTTCTTTATTTTCCCTATTACCATAAAACTTTTTTTTCCAGTTGGTATGGAAGAAGTAGTATTAACGTCCAGATTACCATTAAATCAGTTATGGCTACGAGTTGAATCTCTAAGAGAACGGTGTCACTGGCTCAGTGTGAGTAGCGACGAGTTAGAATTAGTTGGTGATTCTCGTCGATTTGTTCTCCCAGAAGATGTGGCAGATTTTGTTCATCCAATGGTTTCGATTCAATCAAATTTCCGTTTGGCAATTTATTCTCTTATGTCATTAAAAGTTCCTCTTCTACCTACTCGAGATTCGATATTACAGGTGTGTTTATTAATACCTTTGCTATATTCTTCTCTGCCAATTAGTATATCATAGTTAAATTTATAGGACTTGGCGATTAAAGACTTTGATTGGAGTGGTGAATCTTTGGAGATGTTATTGCCATTATCATATCCTTCAATAGGAGTCATGGCTGGTCATAGACAACGAAAGGCTCTCTTAGGTGGCATACTTGAGGGAAGATTAACATCCGGTCCCCAATATTTACGATTTCATCCAGCTCAAGAACCATACTTAGATTTTATACGAGACGCATTTAAAGTAATCGCTGAAAATCTACAACCGTCGCAGCGTACAAGTATTTATGTGTGGTGGTTACGGTTTGAACGGCTTCTTGTATTTTTCAGTAAAAATGATCCTCTCAAGAATGATAGCAGGTATAAGTTATTAAATTTTGAGTGACCTACTAATCGTTTATAGGATAACACTCATGATTTTTTTTTATTTTAGGAGGAAAAAATTAAAAACTATTTTAAAAGAGTTTCTGAAAAAGGATGAGAACAGAAACAATCTACATTTTTACAGAGAATATGCATTGATTGAACGAGAAATGGACCGCTTTGATAACTGTGTCAATATTCTTGAAACTACTATTCAGTCTCAGGGGCAGAATTTGGAATCAATATCAAATGATGAAGAAAAAACAGCTCTATTGAGTGTATACAGAACACTGCTCGAAACTTTGTTGGATGTTAATACATATAAAGAATGTCATAGTGACCGAATACTGAAAATCTATAGTCATATTGTATCAGGATCAAATGAATCTCGATTGACTTTGGTTGAAAAATATCTTCAAAACTCAGTGCAACAATTTTTGGAAAATCCAGTAGCAACAGAAGTGGATGACACATATTTTTTACCCAGTTTTGAATGTGATATTATCACATGTTATGTTTACTTTTTGTATGTTACTAAGCGGAGTATCAATGAAATTATCCAAGTTTTCGATGAATGTCTGAAGCATTGCCAGGACAGTAGATTTTTGCGGGTATGCATACTATCTGCTAATAAAATATATACGTTATATATTGTTATTCAGGAATATTGACACAACTGAAGTTGCCCATCTAATTGATTTTTACTATAAAACCATCTACAGATAGTGCAATACTTCTGAATAATCTGTATACGAGGTTTTGAGGTAAGGCATTATAAATAAATAACGATTTAAATGATTGTATGATTTTGCAGGAGTGCCTGTATGAGAGTAAGATAACGTTCTTACAACTATATATTGAGCAAAGACACAACGTCCAACATATCTTAAAGGAGACTGTATACGAAGCCTTAAAATTATATCCAGACAATTTTTATATGCTATCAGTATTTTCTGGAATTGAGGTAATTATTCAACGTAACTTAAAATTGAAAATTGTATACAATATTCATATATGAAATATAATATTGTATCTTATAGATTGAGTTACCATGTTGGAAAATTATTATTCGAAGTGAAAATATTCGTCCATGGCCAGCGATTTCTATGTGCTTGACTGCACGCGCTCGTATCATCTATTTACAAGAACATGGATTATTTGATGCTGCGAGAGCAGCTCTGAATAAATTGTTATCCTTCCATCGGAAACTGGCAAGGTAATATATGTTTTATGTGAATGTTAATTTATTAGGAAAATAATGCAGAAAGTCATATAAGAATATATCAATTTCTAGGGTGGCTGAAACTCGATGCTGTCCATTAATTTGGCGATTATATATGTTATTATTGCGAGAGCAAGATCTATGTGAAAAGCGAGGTGAAGAGGTGTACCATGAAAGTGTAGCACAATGTCCATGGGCAAGATGTATTTATATAGATGCTGCGGAAGTTGCTCCACAACTTTTGACACAAATTCAAGATATTATCCGGGAGAAAGAATTACGAATGCATGTTACTCCGGAAGAGTTGGATATTCTAAGAGGATAACTCTATTTTTGTAATATTCTGTTGCATATATATTTTCATTGTAAATATATGTAAAAAGTCATTTAATTCTAAGAAATATTTAAGAAATAAAATACATTATACCGTTGACATAAAAATATAGTATTCCTAATGTCTGTAAGAAATACCTTGAGACTGTATTTTTTTACGAATATGGAAAATCGATTGATTTCAAAATGATTTCACCTAACCTTCTGGCAACTAAGTAATTTTTCACGGTAGCATTAGGAGTACTAGCTATACTGAAAACATTATAAAACTGTTAATTTGATACTTGAGTTTAAATAGACTGTCAGGGTCCTGTCAGTAACTCTTGTGAATGTGAAATAATAGATAACTGTCAAAATAAAACATGGCGTTCTTCGAATATCTAATCATTGTGAAGTGTCATTTTTCTTTTTTTTTACTAAAAATCTAATAATTGAATATATTTTATTGGTAAGTACATGCTTGCTGTAAGAAAATGGATCTCAAAGCTGTTGTGATATCTGGTGAGGCTCCAGAATCTGATGATGAAACTGTAAACATTCAGACAGTGGGTATAACCTATAAATCTAGATGTATCGTAAGAGATTAGAAATAATTTATTGTATTTCCGTATTTTTATTAGGGTATGGGATTTCCTTCAATGCGTGCACCGAATCCGTGTGGAACAATTATATCCGGAGAAGCCCCGGAATCTGATGATGGTAATGTCAATGGTTCAACTGTTACAAATATAAATAATAATAATAATAATAATAATAATTCTGATGGTCCATTGCAGATGGGACCAGTTTAAGCAGCGTCAGTGGTGCAGTTGATGCTACTGTTTGTCCACCATACAGTGATGTTAAAATACCAAAATCAAAGAAAAGTTGTATTAAGTACAACAGTTTGCTCCATAAAAAACTACGTAAGACTTTATATTTATTTGTAAAAATTGTTACTCCATCTTCCATTGTAGATTGTTTATCACAATTTATATATATTGTAAAATGCATTTATTGTTTGTAGATCAATTGTTCAAAATTGTATCACTGGAAACAGTATAATCAAATATGTTGAGACATAATCATTTATTGACACTGTAGTAATACAATTTGAATTACAATAACTTTAATAAATAGGATTATACAATGAAAATTTAGATACACGAAAAATTTTTAATCAGACGTATATTCGCTAGATCGAAGCCTCTATATTTATCAGGTCGTCTTAATATAATCTAACTTTCTTCTCTTTAAATCGAGGCACATTACACACCCTTAAGTATTTTAATCGCAAAGTCGTAATTAGCTCCTATGCTTTAATGAATGAAGGAAATAATTGTTTTCAAGGAATGTTACTGTTGCAAACTTGCGGACGGAAACCGAACGAACCTATGTATTAAAAAGCGATTTTTTCTGACTGCAAACAGGTGAATGCAACGAGGCATTAGACAGAGACATAACAGAACTGAGCGGCGATATGATTACTGCTGGTGTTAAAGAATTGACGGCGGTTAATCGACAATTATTACGAAGCGAATTCACTCTGCAAGAAGCAGCTTGTCAATTACGCAACGCATCAAATCGTTTGCGAGATGCTACCAACGATTTGATACAGCTCATCGATGCCAATTTCTTACATAGTGTTAAAACTTAGTCAGTTCCCATTTTCCTACTTAACGTTAGTCTTGTTGGCACGTTCTTGGTAATTCAATAATGGCCGTAACGTGATAATAAAGTGACCATTTCGGTCAGAATATACTAAATACCGTTATATTAAAAAATTGTTAAACCTTGGGGGGCTTTATTGAGCATCGATCGACTTTGTTCTTAACTGGCAGTTCTATTTAATATATTAGTTAATCACTAACAGCACATCATTCATTAATCTCAACTGTACCTAAAATATTAATCAATTATCAATTCATTATGAGCTAAGGTTATTCTGATTTATATAACGTATGGTAATGTTTATAAGTAGTAACACATTAGATTATTAACGAGTATTAAATACTCTTATACTGGTCGTTGCATTTCACTTTTTCTTTTCTTTATATGACATGAAAATTTTAATGACAACGATCGAATAATAATGTGAATATTGCACATTATTTTATAGATGTCAAGATATATCAAAGAACGGCACAATATTAAGTAACGGGGCTTCTGCAGAGAATGATGGTCTTATGTAAAATTTTATCCTTCGCGGCAAACGAGACGAATGCTTTATATCCTTTATAGTTAAGCACAGCATATCTACCATAAATAATATTGGATCTCTGATTCAAGTAACAAATCTTCAACTATCTCGATCTCCAAACAGAACCTTCATCGTTCCTATTGTTATGTACATAACAATATCCTTTTCAGAAGCCCCTATCTGCTTTTTTCATTTTTATTTTTCTACGTGTTTCTCTTTTTTATCAAACTGACAAATTGGCTAGGTATCAAAGGGTTGATATCATTTTAATTCATTCAAACGTATCGCTAGTGTTAGTGCACAATGAATTTGTGATCTAAATGGGGATGAATTTTTTTTTTCTCTATGATCCTCAGTCTTAAATATTTCCTCAAACTTCCTTTAACTTAAGAACCGTATGGCATAACTAGATACAAATTGTGGTAACTAAAATCTTTTTTGTGCTTGTATTGATATGGCAATATCGCGTCGAAATAACTTTCGTTCGCAGTATTCTACGTTTCATAGTACATCTGTTCTGTTTCTTTACTATTGAATATATTCGAAGTATGCAGCGGATAATACTATGTTTATACACTAGGTAGGTATTTGCTGAGCATCGAAGCAATTCCGTATAGTATATCACGTACTATCAACGCACAATAGTGTCGAACTCGCAACTAAGTATGCATTTCCCCGTAAAAGAACCGCTGTTAAAATTAACATGCTCCCGAGGAATTTATTTAATTATTAAGCACTGCGAGTCAGAGCTACCGATTATTAAAGACAACTCATGCTAGGGATAAGCACATACTTTTCTTATCACCAACACATGTCTGTTTAACGAATTTAAAATTCGAGAGATAATCTAAGAGAAAATGCCAAATGCTTTTGCGGTAACTTACTTTTTTCTTTCTAGTAAAAAAAAAAGAATTTCATATATCCCCTGTATCCTCGTGCACTTTAGTATCTTCAATGGAAGCAGAAGTTTGATTAGAGTTATGCAATTTTTTACGTTTATCAATCACTATTCAGATTTATCTGATATCGCGCATTTTTATTTGCGAGTTATTAACTCCGCTTCATCGTTTGGTGACCAATTATAAAATAAATGGGCTCAATTCCAGAAAAGAATTAACGTTTGCTGTATGTGGCGACCTTTGTAGAAGAAACGACGTCGCACTCGGTACATATTAGCCAGTGTGAGGGCGCCCACACCCCACATGGCCTACGCACGTTCCATCTCACCTCCACTGGCGTACATCTGGAGTAAAGCCATGGATTCCTGAGCTTGTCGTTTCTCAGCCAGGAACCTGCCTGATGCTTCCTTCAATTGTTCCAGAAACATTCTAAAAGAGATGAAAATTGATCTTGACGGAGTCATACCTTGAATTTTATTCCCAGGTAACTCAGTGTCTCTTTACTTACCTGTCTGGCACAATATCAGCCAGACTATCTGGGTCCATGTCGCTCAATAATTCCAAATCATTACCTCCCAATAGAGAAATATGAGAGGGATCTCCATGCAGAGATGAAACTAAGGGCTCGATCGGCGTTCTAGCTCTCCTTAGTACATCACCGCCACCTTTGGAACCACCCTGTGAATTGTCTACGTTATCTACCACGACATAACGTGAAGCAGCTTTTCCGCCTGCAGCTATCCATTTCTGATCCCCATAAAGCACCATGAGGCTTGTATTTCTTTCCAGGGTAGCAAAGTACTCCTCGTCATCTACTTCTGTTCCTGTCATTTGAAATGGAAATAAACTGGTTAGTTTATAGTATTTTATTTCTATCTTACAAAATTACTGATCTTGCAAGTTCATTAATATTCTTGCTATTACATAGTTTTTATTTACCATCTTGTTCTAGTACAATGGTGAGATCGGCATCCTGAGGCAGGGCTAAGCGGCTTCTGGCAATACTCGTCAACTCTTTGAGGGATGATGCGGTGATCCCCTTTCGCCGCTCTCTTGCGTAATCGACAATTTTGTAAGGGTTGCCAGACCCATGAATTACTACTGCCGCCTCTGACATGTTTTCTTGGAGGTACTGAAAACAAACACTTTTTTTAAAATTTAAACTTCCTCAAATCTTCTAAGAATTAGGCTAAATGTCGTTTCAATTCAATAACAATTCCAACAAAGGATCAATGGTATTCTTTAAGTGGAAGGGCCCAAGTTAAGGCTTCACCGTCGATGTACATACATTGAGAGGTCAATGCACTGCTACTGGAATTCCGTCAAGTCCAAGTTTGCACAAGCGTCGAACGAGAGTTGTAAAAAGCAACTCAGCAATACTTGGAAGATAGCGTGAATAACTTGGAGCACGTTTAAAGGATTTAAGGGCGTTTTAATCAAGGTTTTCTTTTCCATTAAACACTAGGTAGTGGTATTTTGAGTAAAAGTTTATACATTCAAAACGCAAGTAAGAAAGGGCAGTGATTTTTGGATTGTTTCGGATATTCTTGGTTCCTGAGGAATTTTATGATGGAGAGCAATTTACAGACGCGGTTAAAAAATAGAAAAGGCGGTGGTGTGTTAATGTAGTGTCGGAGTGACTGATCCGACTCTGTGTCAACCCAACACTGGGTCAATGGTGCAACTACACCTCCTATTTATACACCCCGTAGAGTTCTGCGTATATACAGTCAAGAGACACCCCCAACAGCATTCCCTCCCAACATGGCAGCCAGACAGAAATCAATAACCTACCCCACTCTCATTTAATTTTTTATCTCGTCCAGACGAACTGTTTACTCGAGCCAAGGGTAAACCTTCTAAATTTAGATTATTCCGCGACAGTTCGTAAAAAAAGAAATAGTATGTACTGATAAAATAGACGTGGTATTCTATCATGGTTTACGAATTTATTTATCAATATTTATTCATCTAAGTACATACAACCTCATTTAGCAATGTTTCTTCAAAATGCTGACTGAAAGGTACTGTCGACATATTAGCCAATTTACTATATGTCTCTTTCAAATGATTCAGGTTTTATAATTTATTAGATATAGTAAAACTGGGCTTTTTGTAGAAACATGTAATGTTTTATTTTGATATGACGTTCATAAAATATATCGAATTCGGCAGAGTGTATTTTTAGTGTAGAATCAGTACATTCAAAACAGCTTTTGTAATGGCAAATACCAATGATCAATTTACAACATATTTTAAGTATAAATAAATAATCTTCACCAAATCGTAAATATAAATGCATGTCATACTGCTTTAGTGTATGATACATAAAGATACTTTTAACATTGTAAAATATGCGGTATCCTTTTAATAGAAATATATAAGTGTAGTTCTTACTACACACTGATCATGATTCATTCGGTAGCATGTGCATACTACTACCAAGAGGAAAAAAACTTTGGTACTATACAAAATGTAATACTGTATCTATTTAAATAACGTAAGTGCCATGGACTTTGTAAAACTTTATACATGGCAATAGATAATTTGGAGCTTTCACTAGGTAACGAATTGCCCTGCGTACATAATTGGTTTAACAAAAACCTAATGAAAACATAAAAGCAATTATTGACAATGGAGTCTGTTTGAGATTAATTGAAATAGAAATTATATGTATATACAGTAACTGGCGGTTTTAATAAATAAATCATTATACACAGATTAATTTAGAATCAAAAAGAAAAGGTATAATCCACTTTCCAATAAAGCATAAAAATTTAAGCAGGCTACATGACTTAAAGGCACAGCACTGCTCCTAATTTTAGCTTGACGAGACTAGACACTGTTTCAAGTTTAAAGTTAGCCCGGGCCTAGCCCAGTTCAGGCTCTTGGTTAAGCCAAAGACTATATCCGAATGATTTAATCGAATTTAATTGAATATAAACCGATCAAGATAAAAAACAACAATGCCGCCTCCGAATACGAACAAAGATACCGACGATAGTCCAACGTGGGAATTGGCTGAAAGGTGTCTTTTGCCCATTGCATTTTCGCACGCAGTTGCCGTTATTCTCGCTACAATTCTGAACACCTTTGGTATCTCACAAACTTCAAGTTTTGTTCTGTTCTTGATGTTACTGGCCATTTCTTTAGGCTCTACATTATTCTATCATAATTTGAAGGTGAGTTATTTATGTTATATAAAAAATTGTTCCTGTATAGTCTCTAACATGGCTTCGCAAGTGAACGGCTACCCCAGGGTTTTCGGGATATAGTGTGTACAGTTTGATCAAATGATAGTTAATAATTATATAAATGGAAAATCGCCATTTTATACAGTAAAATGTATTAATTGTGTATATAAAATGTGATGATCGTGTGGCACGTATCCCTGTAAGTGGTTAAAGGACAAGTCATTTAAAGTTTCAAGAATGAAGATCTCCTTTGACCTCTTGGAAAAGACAGGAAATAATTGTTATCTTTACCCTTTAATAATGTCAGATGCATATGGGAATTTAAAAGATCAAAGGTACTCTATATTGAAATCATAGTTCGATTAGAAAGGGTCAGGCATGAGCTTTTGACCTTTGTTTCAAATTAATGTTAAACGAAAGTTGAACATTACGAATACTTCTATATATTCTGTTTTACGTAGAAGTAATATACTTAGTGTCATTTTTGAGTAGTAACGTAATACTATGATAATTGAATAAAGCTGATGGTGTATTATTCAAATAGGTAACAGCAGCAGGCAAGGCGGTACTTATTACAGGTTGTGAATCCAGAGTTGGATACGCTTTGGCAAAACAATTAGATGACTTGGTACGAATTTAATTATTAGAAATGAAAGGGTGAAGTATATAAATAATAATTTCTCTATTTTATATTCTTCAAGGGGTATACTGTGTTCGCGGGATTTACGAATAAAATCGAAAATGAAGAACTTGCGCAAAAGTTAAAGAAAGAGGCTTCAGGTAGACTACACACTTTGCAATTAGATGCGACGAATGAACGTGACATTCATTCGACTTTTCTTTACGTTAACGAGAACCTGCCAGATGGAGCGCCAGGTATGCAATTAAGATGCTCAGACTTTCCCAACGATTTCAAAAACCTTCACGTTCTGCAAAGCTTTAGTATTTGATTTTTAGCTACTATTTTTAATTGAAAGTTATATGGTGATGATGTTTGTATTAGGATTGTGGGCATTAGTACATGCAGCAGCTTGGGTTGCCTTGGGTGAATGTGAATGGGTTCCACCATCTGTGGTGAAGAGGAGTGTAGACATTAATTTCATTGGTGTTACTCGATTAACTCAGGTATAAACTATTTTCTTAAAATGGCATATCTTACCTACTGGAATTATGTACAACTTTATTGTATAGATATTTCTACCCTTGGTGAGACGTTCAAAAGGTCGTGTGGTGCTGGTCGGTAGTCTCTTGGCTCGTATACCTAGTCCTGTACGTGGAGTATACTGCGCAGTTAAGGTAATATCATTATAAGCAAATTACTTATTTTCCGCGCAATTTATTATCATTCATTTCTGATATGCTGCTCGTTATACATGCTGCGTGTTATCGATGTATAGGCTGCAATTGAGGCTTGGGGAACTTGCCTACGTTTGGAAATGCGTAGATGGGGAGTGGATGTGGTTATCGTAGAAACTGGAGAATATATCTCAGGTAATGCATGGCTGAAAGACAATGCTGCTCTACTCGAACAAGCTAGAGATATGTGGACTCAGTTAGATCCTCAAACTCGTAAGGAATATGGACAAGAATTGTTCCAAAAAGAAATGTTAGCTTTGGAGAAATATACAAAAGGTCCTGAAGCTGACCTAACTCCAGTTACAAGAGCACTAACTGATGGTATTATTAAGACTTTTCCGTTGAGAAGATATACTCCAGTATCACGCAGTGAAAGAATACAAGCATTGCTCAGCGATCATTTACCAAGGGCTGTCTATGACATAATCTACACGAATTAATATTTTCTATTAGTGTTGAACAAAAAGTATAACACTTGTGGAGTTGTCAAAAAATTGTTGAATTACAACAGTAAAATAAAACTATAAATTAGAGATAATTAGATTAAAACATTTTGAGTACGTTAGCATAAGACTTATTACCGTTGAAAGTAATAGTGTTAACGCCTAAAGAATATATTACCAAGTAGTTTATAATTCCGTCAAATACATGTACCAGGGCTAATACCATAAAATTATTAACAAACGAATTTTTAAAACGAAATAGTAATATAAGATCGGTTAAATAAAAAAGGGGATATATGGATACAACTGTCGATACATGTTTTTCTCTTACCTTCACAACATCTTGAGAAAATCAAGTGATTTCATAGTAATTTGACAGCTATATTTGGCGCGAGTCACAACACTGCAAACACTAACACCTTCACTTGCCTTCACACATTGCGCGATGACGCAAGATTCTTCTTGTTCTCTTGCAGCATGGCAGCAATTGAGAACCTCTTATACAATCCTCTGGTTTCCTATACTGCAAGAAATCCCCCACGTTTATGATCCTTTCTCCCTAGCAATTATCACGGAATGCAGTAACCAAAGAGGGGGTGGGAATAATAAACGTTAGGCGTGTCGGCGTCTGTTTTGACACGAAAACTCGAAGGTTTTTTAATAAAATCAAGTGTCTTCCATACAAACATTCATGTAGGCTGTTAAAGGATTTAAGAAAATCGTAATTTTTACTTGAGTATGTTAGGAGTGAGGGAAAAATCGTATGTGCCGATGTGGAAGAAGCTTTCGGCCGATGGCGTGTCATCACGTAATTCCTAAAAAATCTCACGGTCTTTCATCCCTTTGTAAATGCTGTGCTGGTTCACGTGCGAATGAGGTAATGCGCTCATATGGGGTAGCGCTAGGGCGGTAGCCTATGCCGGGGTATGGAGACGGAGAGCGTAAAATCTGGGGCTAGCGAGCATAGCCACAGCCATCATAGCCGGGGCTCGCAAAAGCACCATAGATCTCACAGTAATAAGGGTCATCACAGACAACATTCCCATCGATCTAGCAGGTATATCATCAATATATACATATCTTATCTTTTGCAGTCATAATAAGATTCTCTTACAATGTGTGTTGCTTCTTGATTAGGAGTAGTCGAGGCCAGAGAAAAGAGAGACACAATTTGGATTCCAGTGAAATGGCACCCTTTCAAACAACTGTTAATGTCAGGGGCGACAGTGTGGATAATTTAGGCCAAGAAGTTATAGAAGTACAGATATTGCCCCAAGATGAAAATTGGGGTGAAAATACAACTGCTGTAACAGGAAACACATCCGATCGGTCAGAATCGACTGAGGATATAAGTCATTGGCCCAATGAAAATGATGGTTCATTTGGGTTTACATGTAATCGATATGTAGGCCCAGTAATAGCCATGATACTAGGATTAAGTGCTTTTTTAAGTCCTATAGCAATGGTTGTTTTACCAAAGTTGGGATTTTTCCCTGATTCCACAAGTGTGCTGACTTTACAACAGAGATTGCAACTATTATCTTGTAATGCAGAATGTAAGGGACAATTACTGGGTCTGGCATTTAAACTAGTTCTATTAGGAATAGGCTGCTGGGCTGTATTTTTAAGGCCAGGAAATGCTACCATGCCTCGTGTCTTTCTTTTTCGAGCTGGAGTACTTGTACTCACTTTACTCTGCATTTGCACTTATTGGCTCTTTTATGTTGTACAGGTATTTATTCAATTTTTAAATAGTAACTATATTAATATGAAACGTTTATATCTTTATATTTTATGAAAACATGGTACTATTTCTTATTACAGGTAACAGAGAGCGCTAAGACTGCAGCAAATGGTGAAATCACAGAGTACAAAAGTTTAGTGAGTTATGCAGGGACTCTTGCTGACACACTCCTCTTTGTACATTATGCTGCTGTACTATTGATAGAAATCCGCCATCTACAACCCACCTTTTATCTTAAAGTAAATATACTATCTATAACATGTATGCATAATAGTGCTACTGAATTCTATCTATATGAATTCGTGATATATTAATTATTTCAATGAACTGATTGTAGGTAGTAAGATCACCAGATGGTGAATCGAGATCATATGCAATCGGACAGTTATCAATCCAAAGGGCTGCGGTCTGGGTTCTAGAAAGGTATTATACCGAATTCCCTATCTACAACCCGTACCTGGAACGGTTGCCTGTCTCGAAATCAGGTAGGAAACAGTCAAGCTTCAAATTTTATGAAGTCGACGGTGGAGTTGGAACAGGTGTGCAACAACGTGGAGCCGGTGGTGACAGAGCCGTTCTAGCCGCCCAAGCGCGCAGAAGAGATTCCAGTCACAACGAGCGTTTCTACGAGGAACACGACTATGAACGTCGAGTACGAAAGAGAAGAGCCCGATTGATAACTGCTGCCGAGGAGGCCTTTGCACACATTAAAAGATTGCATTCCGAAGCGGAATCCGCTCCAAATCCTGGCCCGATGGACCCCATGGAAGCTGCGCAAGCGGTGTTTCCATCGATGGCTCGAGCCTTGCAAAAGTACCTGAGGGTGACGCGGCAACAACCACGACACTCTGTTGAATCCATTTTAGGCCGATTGGCACGATGCCTCGCACAGGATGCTGCTCCACGCGCATTTCTCGAGCCTTTCTTTACCACGAGTCCAGTCCTCTCAAACGAAAAGGAGCGACAAAGGAAATCGCACCAGTGGGCCCTTGTATGCGAGGGTGAACTGCCCTCTCGGCCTTTGGCACCCGGTTGTGAGTTTCAACTGAGACAAGGAGAAGTAGCTCTTCTCTGCACGGCTCATAGGTTGCCACATTTCAATCTGACTGAACAGCTGGCTCATCCTAAGTCTAATAAGTTTCTTCTGAGGTTGAATTCCGAGACATCTGTTTAATAGTAATTTATCACTTTCTCTTCTTTTTTCTCTGGGTTTTTTTTCACATCTTCCATATAGTAAGGAGATAGATATACCTCGTACTACTGATCGACATGAAATACTCAAATATCTATTGTCATGTTGCTCCTATCGTTGCAAATTGTACAGTGATACATGACAATGGTGATACATAGCGGCAGGCAGTGATACGTATTATATTATATACGTACTATATTATTTTGTCGTTGGTTAAGAAAAAGAATCACACAGTTAGTACTCAGAACTCTTCTAACGGAGAACAGCAAGATATTCTCGGTAAAGAAATATATCTATTATTCGCCCTGTTTCTTACATGCGTCTAAAAGAATTAAGCAATGATGCTCGGCGGGCATTCTTAGCAAATCATCTTCACATTTCTGTCTATAACGCATTCTTAGTTTTGCATATCAATAAGTTATTACGCAATTAATGAAGTCGTGTATATTTAAATGAACGTCGCCCGACGTTCTTAAAATAATCATTAGATTACTTTCTAATATGTTGAGACGTTTAAAGCCTTCACTAGACTTTAAAAGCGTCGCAAAGGTACTTATAAGTTTTTAAAAACTCGGTGACTCTTAATATGTAAACTCTTATACATTTTTCAATAGCTACTTTGTACATTTAATACAAAAATTCGTTTTTTTACACATTCAGTCTCTAGTGCCGTTATGAATGTACTTCAGATAAGACGTGTTGATTAATTTTATAAATCAAAACTTAAGCTATGCCTAGATTAATCGGAAATATGTGTGCTTATCGGTATCATCATCAGATGCACGCTAAGTATCAATGTTACTCAAGCTGGTTGGACCATAAGTATTTTAATTACTTTTTTAATGGTCTTTCATACAACCCTTTGGTCATTGTCTGTGCTCAACAGAAATGACGCTGAGGGAGCTGATATATTTGATTCGTCAAATTTTACGACCGTCGCAAGATTTACGATCAAAAAACCAATCAAAAGCTCTTGTTCTCTTAGTGCTGTTTCTGCTGAACATAACCATTGAAATATCGGTTACTAAACCGATGACAGTTTAATGCGCTGGCACTCAAACTAATAGCCTCTCACTGCCTTGATACATTGAGATTCGAGAGGATCTGTGTAACTTAATGAGATTTTGTAGAGCTACAGTTTAGAATTTGATAAGAGATTAGCAGTATTTTTCATAGCCACATATCAGGAATATTAGATCAGGACTACACTGCTTGGCTCATGTCTATTTGATTGAATGAAATTAATTGTAATTACGGTAAATAAGTCGACTAGAGAATTAAAAACACCCGTAGACGGTAATACTTGTAAGATACTACAAACATTTTTATACTTGTGCATTTTTGTGAGTACACGAACGCTGCTAGTTGGCGTAGCTTTTTTATGCGATTTTTTTATTTATGTGTGCGCGTGACATGACAGTGTATCTATTGATTCACCAATAAATGAAATTTAATGTATAATTTCATAATGTTATGCTAAATACGATGAATTATCTGTACAAATACTTCATACATCTTGCATATTAATGCATGAAAATTTCATGATTCCCGAATAAGTATTTAACTAAGTACAAATTTCTTGGTTATTTAAAATCATTTAACGTTGCATGCCGGGTATTAAAGAATGATAGCTGATGGTTTTAATGGTTGAGAACCACTAACATTAGCTGTCTAGGAATTTTTTCCCCTGTAGTGAGTCATTCCCTAGTAGTATCGATAATAAAATTTGAAGAGAAATGGTACAGGTTAAGTGGACAGCCGATGAGCCGACTGTATTCTGTACAAATTTGTGAACAAGATCTCCTAATATGGCAAGCGACAAAAAGTCTGGAAAATCATCGTCCAAAGGAGGTAATTCCAATGAAGAGATATTCGCTGGATTTCAGACCCTCCGAAATGAACAAAGGATGATGGCTAACAAATTGTCTGAAATGGAAATGGAATTGAATGAACACAAGTGAGCCGACAAATTTTTAACCTAACTTCTTAGACTTAGAGCAAATCTTAAATCTATAGAAAATAATACAATTGGCTACCAGAAATCGAGTATTATAATTATCTACCGTGAATTGTGTTCTAAATCAAATGAAATGTTTTTTAAATACTTTTATCATTAATCAATATCTTAGCATGTCATTGTAAAATATTCCGTATATGAAGAATAATTATGAATCCTCTACTGATGTATAGATTTCAATTTCAATTAAAACTTTAATAATGTTTTCTGTATTTCAGAATAGTCATTGATACTTTAAAGAATGTGGATCCTAAAAGGAAATGTTACAGAATGATTGGTGGTATTTTATGCGAAAGAACTGTTGAAGACATAATGCCCACTTTAGTTTCAAACAAAGAGCAGGTGCTATATACTTTTAGGTTAAATTATTTTTATTTTTAAGGCTGAACTTCTAAAATATGTTATTTTGCGTGTTACCTATAGCTGATCAAGGTAATAGATGCATTAAATGATCAATTGACAAAGAAAGGAATTGAAATAAATGAGTACAAGGAGAAACATAACATCAGGATTCGAGGACAAGATGAGTTACCACGACAGGAAGAAGATGATACCAAGGAAGGCACTGAATCTAAAAGAAATGCAATTGTGGTTGATCTTATGAAAGTATAGATGTATCTGTCGCTTATTTCAACATTACTATATTCTATTTTACCCAATGAATTGTTATTCAAATCTTTGATTTACAATCACCCGCATTTATTTATTAAGGTCACTAGCTTTTTTTTTGTATAATATGAAATACTTATCATTTCCTATTGAACAAATTATTCAAATATTACATCAGACTCATACATTGAGTTGTTTCAGAATGCTGTACTATGTTGAAAAAAATACTTTAACAATTTATACGATAGATCTATGACTTATAATGATATCCATTCTCGTAGAATATCATCACAATAATACACATTCTATGTCAACATGTTCAACCATAAAAGAGGAAGTCCGCTTACTATTTCAAACTTTACCTTAATCTATTCTTAATGTGGATTTAAAGCTTTCTAAGATTACAATAGCTGAATATAATAAAATTAATTTTGTAAGTATAATTTACACTTAGTGTCTTTTACCCCTGAAATATCGACCACTCTATTCCCATAATAAAATATGTAGTACATAATATTAATATTCTAAGTCAGCATAGAACAAAAACAATTTATGCAAGGCTGAGTATAATTTCTTTTTGTATTATTTTCATTTTCATCAAAACATGGTCCAATGTGGGCGTAGCATCGCGACTGTGCTTGTATGCGATATCTATCATTAGTCCATAATTTGTGATCAATCGATTTCCTGCGAATACGAAACACCAGAAAAATGCTAAAACATTCATGCGTGGCTGTATCCTAGCGTACATCTCATATTGAACGGATTGCTCGTAGTTCGTGGTTGAGAAAATAACTCTTGGAGTTGAAAAATGGGATAAAACCGCTCTAAAGTTCTACAACCGGTGTGAATTGTATAAATGTCACCATGTTTTAACCTTATGCTTATTATTGGTAAGCTAATTGGATATCGAAGAGAGTATTTATGAGTATTTGGTTGCGCGACAGCACATATATATATATATATATATATGTATTTATAGATAGCAAGGAATGCGCAAGTTTCGGTCCAGCAGAGTCAGGGGATGACCCTACTGAAGATGTCTATTTTCCGTGCGATATCGAACCATCGACTTGTATATGCATGCGAGCCGCGAGACCTCCCATGATAATATTGTACGAGGAGTGTTTTAAAAATTTAAGAATGGAGCAAGTTAGCTCCAAAGTTGTGAATTCTAAACGAGATGCTTACTATGATAGTGTGGAGTGAATTAGAAAATAATTAGCATGAAGTTATCGCGCCAGATCTGTCGTGTTAATTTATTTAGCGTAGGAATGACTTAGATTCAATGCGAACCGTACGCGAGGTGTTTAGAAATGGAGGTGTGGTGGTTCTCGCGTGTAGTGGCACATCACCCTTATGCTATACTTGCTGCCGTTTTTGTGTTTTCATCCACCTGTCTCATCGTACCGCTTACTACCAAGAAATTCCCAGATTTTTCGGATCCACAACTTGTAAGTATTTGTGGCACAGTTGAATGGATATCAATTGATTTCAGTGTCATTTATGTTTGTTATTAATAAGTGTACTGATGTTGTTTCAGGGCTTTGAAGCACGAGGTACAGTACTAGCTCAGAGATTAACAGCATGGCAAAACCTTATGGATGCTACTGCACCTAGAGGAGAACTTGTCGATAATCCATTGGAGTACTACCAGTACTTGCAACAACTCAGTCAACTGGTATGCTACATAAGAAATTTCATTCATGATTAATATGTGATACAAGAGTCATTTTATGATTTTCAGAATGAGACTACCTTCCGCAATCATAGCAGAACGAGTCAGGGAATTGTGAGAAAGAGACCAAGAAACAAAAATAGAAAGAAGGGAAAGAAATATGGAAAGCATAATAATGGCACAGGAAAAGATCCAGATGTTACTGAGGACAGAGATATGTGGGAGGAACTATTAGAATTAAGAACAAAAAATCGTCTAGATAACTCTGATGATCATGATGAGCGCAATCATTTAGAGAGCGATGGGTTCTTTTGTAATTTGCCAACTGCTTCATATGCTCGTGTTGTCCTTGGCTCTGAATCAGGAGAGAATAACTTGTGGTCCATGGAAGGCGTGTTGGCTCAATGTCACGTTGATGCAGCTTTGCGTGCGAATCCCGAGTTCTCAACTCTTTGTCAGACGCAAATGGAGCATGGCAGTGCAGGACAAAAGTGTTGCCGCAGCTGGTCTCCAGCTAATTATGTAGCTCTTTTATCAAATCGAAGTTCCTGTCTTGGTGTCACTGAAAGCGATCTTGGTCGTGTGGAAATTCTCTTACAAAGATGCGCTGACTTCTATCATAACCTTCAGCTTACTCCAGACTGTGCAGAAGATCTTAGTTGCCAAAGACGGGTCCCTGCTGAATGCTACACTCACAATGCTCCATACCACCTGCTACACTATCTCCTTGACGTTGATTTTATACCAAGCAATGTATGGCTTAAAAAATTGTTTCTTTTTCAACCAATGTTAGGTATTTCATTGCATAACAGGGAATTTATTTCAGAGGCAGGGTCCTGCCAACAAGATAAACTCGACATTGCGCTCAGCAATGTTATTCTTGCCTATTGCTGCCAGTTCAGCGAGTTTAGACTTCTACAGAGGATTAAGCGTCGATGGATTAACATATGGAAAATTTAGAGTCTTGGGAATGCAACTGGGGCTCAAGAGCACTCTTTTTGATCGACTTTTAGTTTCTGACTCTCGCTTAGTCCTTGCCGGCTTTGCTTTTGTCACTATTTGCATTTGGGTCTACACCGGTTCCCTTTTGCTAACAGCAGCTACCATTCTAGCTGTACTTTTTAGTCTAGGAATTTCATATGCCGTATATACTCTTGTATTACGGATCACATTTTTTCCATTTATGAATTTATTGGCGATTGTTGTTGCCGTTGGTAAGTTTTTATCCAATATCAAAAGTTCGTGAACCCGGGAGTAAGAAAAAAATTTTGTATTATTCATTTTATTTTTCTGAAAGGAATTGGAGCAGATGATGCGTTTATTTTCTGCAAGGTATGGGAATGTGGAAAGCAGCAAAAGTTAACTAATGGAGGTCTAGTACGTTTAGTACAAGAAACAATGAAGCACGCTCTACCATCTATGTTCGTCACGTCATTAACTACTGCCGTTGCATTTTTTGCATCTATAGTGAGCAATGTCACAGCCATAAATTGTTTCAGGTATGATGAAATATATATCCATTAAATCTTTCACTATTAGATACGTTTATATAGTGTAACGAAGTATGCCCACAGTTTGTTTTCAGGTATGACTGTCATAGCCAACTTCTTCCTGATGGTAACGTGGTTACCCGCGAGTGTAGTAATATCCGAGCATTGTCGCCTAAGTTTCTTATCCCCAGCAAACTTTATCGTCAGAAAGATAATACGTCCTTTGAGAATATTCGCTGACAAAATGGCAACCGGGTTTGGCAAGCTTCTAACGCGAATAGCAATAGATTTAAGATGGTTGTGGCTCGTAGGTCTCGGCGGTGTCGCCATAGCCAGTTGCATGGTTGTTTTCCGCTATCCAGGTTTACAACTACCAGATTCACCAGATTTTCAGCTTTTCGACAGTTCTCATCCATTCGAAAGATACGATTTGGTCTACGCCAGGCGATTTTGGTTCGAGAAACTTGACATGGTATTTATATTTTCTACGAAAATATACGGAGAGGTTCATGGTGAATGATTATAACAATATTACAGAGCGATGGTAGTGAAGTGTTACCACTGAGATTCGTTTGGGGCGTAAAACCTGTAGACAATGGAGATTATTTAGATCCAAAAGCAAGAGGCAATCTCGAATGGGACGAAAGTTTTGATGTCTCCAATCCAAAGTCTCAACTCTGGTTACAACAATTTTGCCGTGGGTTACGTGCACAACCCTTCTACCGTAGCACCCGAGGGCCGCTGCTACCTAATTGTTTTATCGAATCCTTACGGTCCTGGATGCAACGACGTTGTGAGGATCCGATAACAATGAGAGCAGATAGGGAACCATGCTGTGAGCGTAATCCATTTCCATATATGCCGGCTGTATTGCAGCGATGCGCAGCAGAAGCAAGTGCTGAATTACATCGCACTCCTGCTCATTTGTGGAACAGAGAAGGTCCAGTAACGGCTGGTTTGAAATTCGCTAAAGAACCCTTACAGCTACCTTCAGCATCAAGCAATGATACAAAGTCATTGTCATATCCATCAACAAAGATCAAAGCTCTTGTCGTGGAGTATGATAGCACACACGCCTACAGCTTATCATTTGCTGAAATGGATCAATTTTATCATCAGGTAAATAATATTTATATTATGTTATACCGAATATGTACAGTATAAGTACTATTTTATACAGGTAGAGACATGGATGCAAGATCAGTTGTCAAGTGCACCCTTGGGCATGCGTGGGGGTTGGTTTGTAAGTCGATTAGAATTCTACGAGCTGCAGCGCACTCTATACGAAGGTACTCTGTGGGCTATGGGTGTATCTATGATACTTGCCCTTACAGTTCTGGCACTTGTTACCCTCAACCCTTTAGTCAGCCTTTATGCTATCTTAGCCATTGGTGCTGCGATAGTAGTGACAGTTTCTGCACTGGTTCTACTTAATTGGAGACTCAATGTGCTAGAAAGCGTTGCTGTATCTACAGCAATAGGTAAGTAGTACTCGGATAACGTAATCAGCAGTTTTGCTTATCAGAGCCGTGATGTGATTTCTTTTCTTTGATTTAATACAGGATTAGCTGTGGACTTTAGTTTACATTATGGTGTGAGTTATCGAGCCTGTAACTCTGAAAATAGGATAGACAGGGTAAAGGCTGCATTGGAGCAAATGGGTGGACCGACATTAATGGCTGCTGTAACCAGCGGTGCAGCTGGCGCACTTATGCTTCCTTCTCACGTATTGGCCTATATACAAATCGGTGTCTTTCTACTACTCGTCATGGGTATCAGTTGGTTATACGCTACTTTCTTCCTCTGTCCATTACTGGCTGTTGTGGGTCCCTCACCTCATTTTGCTCAGTTCCAATATCCACGGTGAGTAACCAGGGAAAAGGGATTTGAAATAAGAAAATTTTTATGACTAAAAATTTATAAAATTGTAATTATTTTAGACTACGGACTTTCTTGTTCAACTTCCGTAAGAATGGAACGGATGGTACGGCAGAAGTGTACCGAGATAAGGGTAGAGATCGAAGGAGAGGCAAGGGTAGAGGAATGCTATCAGAATCGACGCTGAGTACCTCCAGCACAGTGTGCCAATTTCATTGTGGCGAATTGGAAGCACTTGCTACACGACCTTCACTTTCTCTACCTCCATCCCCGACTGCGACCTTACTTCATTTGGATCCCAGTCAAACAACTGTGAGGAGTTACAGACGGAAGCAGACTAATGATCTTGACTGAATATTCTGCGATTTGAATATATTTTATGTTTCTGAAATCCCATTCTTATTATGCGTTATATTTACATCGTGTCAGGTATTGAGTTACGATCTTATTACAGAGTAACGTGCAAGTGGCTGTGCTGGCATGACTTATACAAGTATTATCAATATATTTACATAATTTGTTATGATCAGTCGAGCTCTATGTTAACAGATATATTATATCTATCTACAATTTTCAAGAATTGATGGTAAAGATTTGAAGGTACAATTTTTATTTAATGATTCATATTTTTCATTTAATCCTCGTATCGTGACTTCACTTTGGGACGTGTTATATATGTGTACTTATACGATATTAATATAATAGATAGAAGGTGCTAATGAGATGTGTTTATATGTGATTAAAGATGTCATGAGTCTAATTACATATCGCGGAGTATGTGTAATGAATATCTTTACTTTATACAAAAAAAACTTCTCTTTCTCATTGATTTTCTATACTGAAAATATTGTTTGGGAAGAATACTGAAAATATTGTTAATAGTGTAACATTATTTTACTGCGGTTGATTGACTGACTATAGACAGTTATTGTAATAGATCAATTGTTTATTAGTACGTATAAAAACGGTACTCCGTTCACGTCAGTTGTTCACTGATACTGCGAGACCTTTGTTATGAGCTCAATTTTATAAATGTTAATGAACAGTGTAAAAATGTCTGACAGTAACATGCGAGTATTTATGGTTGGTTATTATCTGATGAACTATTTATTGTTGAAGAGACAGAGTTAAAATTAGCATGTGTAAATGTGTTGAAGGGATTCGTCTGTATTTTCATGTAAAAGGAGATACGAGTCATGGTCTGTGTTCTATCCATATAAGTATTATCGTTTTGTGCACAACCAGTCTCGTGTAATACCAATTGTTGTCAAGCATTTATTTAATATAAGCACCGATATAATACCATACGGAGGATTATTTATAAGTTGGAGCATTTTAATGTATTTTATATTGTATTGTACATGTTGTATATGGTATGTTTTGTACTTGATACGTTTCTAAAAATTAACAATTTAGATTAATTGACATAACTGGAAAACAGCTCTAATGACAATAAGACTTTGACTTTTTATTTTTTTTTCTATTTATACGTAACTTTTACTCGTTTTTGATATATTTACTTATACTTAATGACCATACACGAATAACTTTAATCTATGTTCATAAAGTTCCAATATAGCCATTGCTAAGCCTAAACAGTATTTTATTATTATAGTTAATAAGTATATACATGTTTCCATGATAGGAACGAAAGGATTCTGATTGATGATGATCATCGATGATAACGAATGTTTATGTCAACCTGTGTTAGCATACTGCATATTGTAAGATGACAATCATGGAATTAATTTTGTGACATGAGCTTCCAATTGGAAGTTTTAATTATTATTGTTAATGCGTGCATAAAATTATATGTATCATTCATTTAAATTGTACCGTCATATTACAAGCTGTGCATGATGATTGCTGTAATTATTCGGTTTAATTATTTTTATGTACTGGTTGTGTACAGAATGTCTTAGTTACACCTCTTTAATGGAATAATTAATCCAAAAATGAACAAAAAAACAGTAATTATTCGTTGGCTGTATTATAAGAATCTAGGAGTATAGCTATAGTACATAAAGCTGGTATTATGTACATCTAAAGTTAACAATTGTTAAACTAGAATTATTTGTAAATCGTTTGTTCTTCCATAAACGATTTGATACATGTTCGATAATTTTAGCACTTGACAGGTGATAAATTTTAATGAATATTGACGATATAATTGTGGCGTTTTTAATTAATATATTTTCATTTACAAATTATCATTTTTATTCACTAAATATTTTCAGTTTACCAAATTTCGAGGGTATAGCTCACTTAAATGCAAAGATTTTATTCAGGACTTAAGATTACATAAATATTATAATCACTTACAAAAACACTTAAGTCACTCCTGACGATAAAGCACAGTGGAATACATATATTAAAATATTGTTATCGTATAAAATATTCTTCTAAAACGTATGGAATATTTGCAATTACAAATTCATTAATTTATAATGCCAATAAAAAATGTTAATGAAAGCGACGACGCTTGATACAAAGCGGCGTCATAGGTTCCGTGAGCGGTCGTTTTTCCCGTGGCGGTAATTGCTGATACGATCGAACTGGATTAGCCTTATGTATCAATTGTTTTCGAAGTCTCGCAATTTGACGTTGTTCCATTTTCTTAGCGTTCTCTTCCTCCTAAAAGATACGGAATAGTTACTGATAATTTCAGTTGTATTCTTACTGAGAATTATACACGTACAAGTTTCTTGGCCGTTTCCAATTGCACTTCCTTCTGTTTCAACACATTGTCGAATTGTGCTCTCTGTCTGGCTCTTCTGGCTGTGTGAAGTACAGGGCTTTTTGGCTTTGTTTTTTTTACACTAGTACTCGGTACTGGATCCTGACCTGTACTACTTGGATTAGATGCAATTTCGGAATGAGATTTTTGCGCACGCGTCTTTATATATCGTGGTACAGGTTTCGCATAGAATACGGGAAACATTTTTCTTTCTTCTTCCAACATCTGGAAAACAATAAGAATGAATGTATTGCAGAAAGAACCGTAACGTGCGTTTGCGTGCTTTGTTGAAAGTATGATCACATATGTAAGGCGTGACATTACACCTTTTTCATACGTTCTTCCTTGCGTTCCAACATACGTTTATTTTTCGCATCAAAGCTAAAGGGACTAAGTTTGGTGCAATGACGATTTCCGGGTTTTTGCTGATTATGTACGGTCTTTTTTTCAGATGGCTGAAACGATTAATTACATATATTCATCTACGCGATTTTCGTTGCAAATAGTGTATTTATAATTATTAGTATATTATTGCATACGTGTTTACTCGTAGAAGGCTGATTTAGGTTGATCGTCGCCCCGTTACTGCGATGAGAATGTTCTTCCTGCTTTTGGTTAGTTAACGATAAACCAGAGAGTAAGATACTGAAAAAATGTAGAGCATTTGATTTTGTTATAAATTATCAATTAAATCGTTATCTTACTCGGCTACTTCGTCATCTGGATTCGGGGAAGGGACATTTTCAGTTTGCTTCTTATTCTGTGACGACCAATTAGACGTTCCAAATTGATCTTAAAACATATTGATTTTTAAATACTATTATTTTTGTGCGAAGCACTGTACTCATTATAATGAACTTATACAATTATCTTTTCAACATACCCAAATATGGAAGATCATGATTGGCAATTTCATTAAAATCGAGAAACTGTGGTGAATTGATACATTCCCATATATCCTTTACATTTCTATACGTATTCCAATTTTCGTATTTCTTTGTATGATTATCTTCAGCGATTTTCTCAGGATCTTCACTCATGCTTTTTACTAGGCTGAATATAAAAGTGAATAGATCGTGTCAATAACAAATTATGAGAATATGCACAAGATTATTTCTCCGAAAATTCGATGACAGTCAATAACGTTTGATTACTGGTGATAACTTAATTAACTCTACTCCAAAAGTTCAAACTTATCTTTAAGTTCTCATCAATGTCATCAGATAATTCGTTATTCTCTTGTTGACAAACAATAATCAGCAAACCTAAACAGAAAACGTGTTTTCGCAACGTATCATTTTAAAACTTAAAAGTATCATATATATTTATGCAGAGCGCGAAATGATACATAAATTGAAAATTTCAGGGGCGCAGGCTCTGGAGTAGAATTCATATTCTGTGGATACAGTTATCGGACTTTATCATCCCCATGGTTACAAATATCCAAACACATCGAGCATGGACGTAGTTTCTACCCTTAGATATCTTGAGCCACCCTTTGAATAGTTCAAAGGAATCAGAACGTAAACGTGTTTAACAAGACAATGGTATACCGGAATTTATTTGTTTTTACTAAAATAACAAATATTTGTTTAATAATCTGTGTAGACTCAGTGAACTTCAATAACTTGATTGTTTAACAATATAAATTATGAACGGTTTGGGGTAAGATTATTAATAATTCAAATTTTTAGTCTCCGAAACATATTATCAATTATAATATTTACCAAATATCTTTACTTTTAGATTTGATCGTCATGGTGTTGGCGGCCTTGGAACCAGCAGGTGGCTGGAAGCAATTTGGGAACCTGGTGCTCGAATATATTGTTTGCCAGGTGGTTTGGAAATGCTTGATATTTCCGGCGACGGAGATGCTAGATTCATCGTCGCAGATTTGGGTACCGGTGCTGCGGAATCTGCCAAAGTATATATAATTCATTCTATAATCATATGTAATCACTAGTCAAGTGATTGTTGTGATTGCGATTTGATTTCGTAGATTAGAGTTTTCAAAGGAGGAGATCAAATTACAGAACACAGTATGATAGATCCACCGTGTGGAGTTGTAGGATCTTATTCAGAAAATGGCGAACCTCAATCTGCTTTATTGGCTGTAGGAGCAGGGTCCAGCGTTTATATTTATAAAAATATGCGTCCACACTTTAAGTATTGTCTACCGTACATGGATGCGCATCCGAAGGAACGCGAAGTAAGAAATTATTTTATGATAGAACAAAAAGATTCTATAGTTACTGTACAATCTAATGTATTCATTATTTTGAACCAGATATGGCACAGAGCAGGCCTGGAAGAAGAATTAAATGTGTTGAGCTTAAGTGACGAACTTGAATTATTATTGAAGGAATTGGGTGCTGCAATTATATCACCAAGGACTCTAAAGTTTTTAGGGATGGATGTGAGCCTTAGATTTAGTTTTGCTGAACAGTATCGAAGAATACCGCTAAGTAAAGCTAATGCTGTAACTACCATTGGTACTATTAGAAAAGACTCTTGGAATGATCCAGCTAGCAGTTGCCTTTTGATAGGTACAGAATCAGGAGAGATTCTAGTTCTGGATTCTAGGTAGACATTCATTTTGAAATTATACGTTAAATTTTTTTTATTTTAATCGATAATATATTATTTCGTTTTAGAGCCTTCTCAGTAGTAGATAAATTACCTCTGGGCTGGCCTCCTGTATCGTTATCAAGCACAGGATTGTGGGCAGGTGATGGACATATAATAGCAATTGGTAGAGATGGAAATTTGGGTTCTGTAAGAAAAGGCTGTGCTTTAAGATTATGGGACAAACTGTCAGCACCAGCTGTTGCTCTTGCAACACTTGCAGGAGATGGTGCTGCTGTAGCTGCGATGGATGGTACCCTTATAGGATTTTCTAAAAAGGTACCCATACAATAATGGGCTCACAGTGTGACCTATTATATAATAATATTTGAATTTATTATTCCAGGGTATTAAATTATGGCAAATACAATTACCAGGAATTGCTTTGGATTTGATTAGTTTACCGGTACTACAGAGTGGGCTTTCCTTATTGGCTGTTAGTGTAGCTGGTTCAGGAGTTCTCCTATATGATGGAAAATTTCATGTAGATTCTGTCAAGACGGCAGAACCGATATCATCCATAAAGGTAAATAATTATAAGTATACATATATAATATTGAGTCTTATTTCGTTAAATAGTTCATTTATTTTATATTATATTCCTCGATAGCACGGCCGCATGGGTCAAGAAGAACGAGCTATGGCGATGGTAACTATTGGAGGAGGATTGAATGTCAAAATTTTGAAACGTACAGCTGATTTTAGTGTTAAAGCGACAACGAACCCAACAATGAATTTTAATAACAGTAGATTTACGATTCCAAAAAAGACACGATTATTCGTTGAACAAACAATACGTGAAAGATCAGAAGCTGAAAAAATTCATAATGCCTTTCAAAGTGCCTTTTTACGATTACGTTTAACAGTCGCTAGAAAAGCTGTCGAGATCTTAGCAACAAATCAAGAGTTTAGATCCAATCCTATTACGCTAGAAGCTAGTGTACTCGGGCTGGGACCAAATTACTTAATTAAAATTTTAGTGACAAATATTTCGGATGGCTTATCCGATACAGAGTTATTTTTGGTATGTAGAGATGAAAATGCAGACATTAAGCCTAGGGTAATAGATTTACCTTTATTGCCGAGCGGAATACCAATATCAGTAAGTGTAAATGCTACCCCTAGAGGGAAGATACCGGGAAAGGTACACGTTATGTTATGCAAAACGGGTAAAGTGAAACCTATAGCGTTAACGACAGTTGCACTTCCTGTGCCTGAGGATGACATAGAAGTTTAAGATTTTGTGTTACATTAAACAAACTTTTGTATGTGGATGTACTTTCACTGTAAATATAGTACATGTATTTCATTCATCAATTATGTATATTCATACTTTGAATAGACAACCTCCTCTACTGTGTTTAATCATGCTGAAAAGTGCACGATTTATTATAAAATCATATGATGTATATAATGAATATGCGGATTTATCTTGTGTTCCGAAATGAATTTTTACAGTACTGGGGTCTTGTGTCAGAACACAGGGTTGAATGCTACAAGTTAATTGATATGCTATCGAAATAACGTCACCAAAATTTTTTCCCAAACATACGTTAAACATAAGTGACATACATATGTGCTATGAATGAGGGATATCCATATATGTATACCTTGTGGTAGTGGTGTACAGAGAACCATGGGCGATGCTATCTAGGGACTTGTACAATTATTAGAGTGGTTGCCAGACACACAATGATGGTTTCATGTCACTTCTCACATGCAGTAAATAATAAATAATTAAAATATACACATACATACAAAATGCCGAGTTTATTGTTTTGTATATGAGGAGTTGCGTGCGGATATCATGTTTGGTGCAAATGGACACCTAAAGTGGAGTGTCATGAATTCAAAATATATTTTTTCTTGTGCACATCGCTTTTCTTGGATTTTCTTCCTGTCTATTCTATTGTTTATTTACGGTAAGTTAACTTGTTAAATGTTGTAAAAATTGTATTGTTTGACTTTTCATGTTTTTGATTTTGTTATGCTAACACTTTGTTGAACAACTAGTGTTTTATTTTGTTACATACTTGTTTCCATCACTTTTATAAAGCCTCTTTCTACAGAGTCTACAAAATTTTTGAATTACTTTTATATGGTAATTACTTTTTTTTCCCCTTGATAGGTGATAATTGCATGGTACCAGAAGCAAGCCAGGAAGGCTCGTTGCACTCTTTTAAAAGTTATAGCGATGTGGCAACATTTCATTATACGGTACCTAAGGAGGTACTTAGGGCTACATGGCAATTTGCTGCATTTATGGATGGCAAAAATTGTTTACCAAGAAAAGTTCATATGTGAGTTATATTGGTTGAAAGATATAGAATAATTTATATAGAATAACACAAAATTTATTCATAGATATATACAATGGGGGAGTTATCCTATAATATCTGTAAACAATGCATCTTTTCCACCACACATGTATACAAAAAGAAATGGTACTATTTTGGTATCTGTTATGACTACTTTTGAACCAAAGACTACTGCTACTGTACCAATTTATGGGCCAGAAGCTGGAGATTGGTTTGTTGGTGCATATATGTCTCATTGGGATGAGAAAGTTCAGCAACAAGTAAGTTTAAATTAAAAATGAATTTACAGATCACCTGTACATAATAAAAATATTAGCTCTGGTTAGACACAATGGAAAAACAGTAAGTTCTCTGTTTCAGGGTCTTGGCCATAAGTGCCGTTATAGTATAGGATCAGTAGCAATATGGATGCAAACTAATGGTATTCAAAATATACCAATTGGTCATCAAAAAACTTTACATACAACTGAACCAACTTCTTACTACAAGTAAGATTCATTATCTTTTCTAATAACTATAGTGGTAACTTAACTAAATGGTATTATAAATAATATCTTTATTTTTCATTAACAATTTAGAATATACATTCCATCAGGAACATGGCATTTTCAAGTCCATGTATGGGCTTGTAATTTTACTTTGCATACCCAAAAAGATATGAATAAACCTTGCATAAAAGGTTTGGCATTGAAGGGACGAGTTCTGCCAGTTTTTAATCACACTCATCCAAGTCCAATAGGAAATTTGACTATAATGGATTCATATACATTTACTGAGTTCTCACCATATGAAGATAGTTATTATTACCTTTTGGTTATTTCGGACAGCGTAATAGATTTTAATGTTAAAGTTACAATTTCTGGTAAGCTGGTAGGTTTAAAAAATATATGTATTACTTTATTATCAACAACAATTTTTAATTATTTTTTTTTAGAATGCCCAATTAAAGGCCTGGGTAAATCTTTTATGAGGCAATATCTGGATGCGCCTTCATTTTCGAAATCTCTAGCCAAACTTCGTATGAGGAATGATAGTTCACAATATGATAATTATCGATTATATAAAAGTCAATTTGAATTATCAAGTGAGGATGTAATGGTAGAAGATCCATGCATTCCACGGTTTCAACTTGCTAGAGTTAAACACTCTCAAACATTCTCTGGTGTCTATTTACTTCAGGTATTTGCAAAATGGTTTCTTAAGACTTAGTTCGTTATTACGCAGGTTGAGAAATTTCATAGAAAGGAACGCTTTTTTTTGTGATAGGTTAGAGAATGGTTAACGTCATGGGCGATGCTGACTGATTCTTATCCAATTATGACTCAATTTAATATATTACCACTAATAGACATTGGGGGTACTTTGGATATCAGTGTCCATCTTGAAATGGATAAGGTATATCTCACAATAAAAAATATCTTTTCCACAGAATATCGTCTCCGCAGAATTTTCAAATATCTTTAAACTTGCAGCTACTAACAAAACAATTAATTCTTGTCAACATATGCATTCAAAGATCTCGTGTACCGAATCGCATAAATGGACAAATAATTTGCGATGATGAGAACATGTCGATGACTTTATCTTCCTACAATAAGCAAGATGGAAATCTGTTAATACCTTATCCTCAGCCAGATACCTGGCACATCAGTTTTCAAGCTAAATGTTATATGAATGGGTAAGTAGAAAATCCTTAATTTTATTATGAATCATTAATGTCTTATTGCTTGAACGATACTAATTTATTCGCTTAGAAATCCGGTAACTTGCGAGATGGAAGGAATTTTAGTTTCTTTGGACGTGAGGACAAGGCAGTGTGTGTTTTCTGGTAGTCACGCTTGTGGCCATCATGGTGTTTGTCAGGAGATTCAGAAAGGTCTTCTTTATTACACGACATGCAACTGCTTTGGAGGTACGCGAATTACGATGTAAATGATATTATTTTCTATCGAGATAAATTGAGGAGCTTTATCAAAAAAGGCGACAGGCGCTGGAAATTCGGTAAAAGTATTGTCCAAACTATTTTTTGTTTTCCACATTTCGTACTTTGTATTTTCCACCAGTTTGGACAACACTTTTACCGAATTTCGAGCGCCTATCGCCTTTTTCGATAAAGCTCCTCAATTATGAAGATCAGTAAGTTCATTCTTTCAAGAGTGAATTGTTGTAATTGTCTAGGATACAAGGGCTGGGGTTGCACCGATGCAACAACCGCAAGCCCGATGGCCTCCGTTTTATTGACAACATTAATGTTAACGTTGAGCAATGGATTTTTTTTGCCAGCCATATACTTGGCTATAAAACGAGGTCTATACACTGAAGGGCTAGTCTATTTCGCCACTATGTTGTTTTCATCATTGTATCACGCTTGTGATCAGCAATTTATGACTTATTGCGTTGCTAAATATGAAGTACGTAAAGCTTAACATCAATATTATTAATTAATATTCTTTATTATTGTGATATTTTATATAAAAGTAATTGTTTGTAATTTTGTTAAACGTAAGTTTTATAAACTCTCACAATTATTTTTCCCATATTCAGGTTTTACAGTATAGTGACTTTTTCTCGAGTATTCTTGCCTTTTGGGTAACACTCGTTGCTATGGCTGGACTGCCAACACGATATATTTCGGTATGTCATATGTTTGGAGTTTTTATCATCGCATTTGGCGTTGAATCCGATAGAACTGGTCTTCCTAGTATATTGGTGCCTTTAGCCATGGGAACAATGATTCCGGTAAGCGATAGGATAAACTTATGTATGAACGATCATCACGAATTACATTCGTGTATTCAAAGATACTGGGTTTATTGAAAGGCTAAAAAATTCTTGTTGATAGATGGCAGCATATGTGTATCGTTGTGTCAAAAACAACAAGTGGAAGTGGCCTGATAATATTGTAAAATTATTATTCGGATTATCTCTGGCTACTATCGGATTACTTCTATTTTCTCTAGTTGAGACTGAAGCCAATTATCACGTAAGGCAATTATTTACCCATCATTGTTGCTTCCACTCTGTGTTCATACTAATCATTCATGATTTTAATGTCTTCTTACTTGCAGTATGTTCACAGTGCATGGCACATAGTAATAGCATTGTCCTTGTTATTTTTACTACCGCCGGCACGCGTTGAATCATTCTTACCACTGGCCAATACTTCTCTCAGCGGTTCTGACAGTGAGTTACTTGACTATAAAGACTTCCCAGGTAGTCCAGTATTTACCATACTTACTGACCAGCAAAATCTGCTGACTGTTCCCAGTTGAATCTCAATATAAATGAGAAAAGTCATGATGTTCGTATGCCAAAAAATATATCACGTATAAGCTTTTATGTGCCAAAAAGATGTTCTGATCGAGTGATTGGGAGGTGAGTAAATCCTTAGAATATCATGATAAAAACTAAAGTCGTGAGATTCAATTTTGTATAATTTTTAGCAATAACAGTGTAACATTCAGAAGTACTTTCAAATATTTGATAGAGGATAAAGTTTTTAAATATTATCGACGAGTCGATGCTGCATTTAAAGGTGCTTATATAAGTTTCCCAATTAATTTGATTACTACAATACATTCTAAGAAGTTATATGATATACTATCCATGAGTAATTTGTTAACGTGGTGGATGGTACTGTGTAACATATATACTACAATGCCTATTCATTATTCTGTGGTTTGTGATAGTGAGGATTGTTCATTGTTTTATTAATTGTGACATACATTGCTGGACTTATGATATCTTTCATGTTGGAAATTGTTCGTGCATTTGTCTATGCGTGGAATGCATAGTGTAAACAGCTCTCTGTACTCTAATACTTTCTTTTAATTGGCATACATTTAAATTACAAGTTTAGTGATTGCTGGGTGCTTCAAATTTATTTAGGGCTCTATTCTGTATTTTGAGAATAATGTTAACTTGCAGATTTATTTTGAGTGACGTATAGTTTTATTCTGAGCTTGTGATTTCTGTGCACTCTTAATCTCAGTTACTATCAAAATACCTCATAGTTATGGTGTGTCATGAGTTATTTCTATTGGACACATCTACGACCATATACCATATATTTTATTTACAATTAGGTATATTTCAATGTAACAAATCAGGGTGACATGTAGGAAGACAAGCATAACTTATAAGAAGCCATACTATATGTATTTAAGAGAAAGCAAATATATTGACGCACACTTTAATAATAGAATCCTGTTGCATGAATGTTGATGCACAGTGATCATCTGTACAAACTTAATTTTTTTTTTACTTAATTCATGTAAAGAAGCCATTTACTTTAGTGACGCGTAAGATGCATTTATGTACAAGCATAAAGTTTTATTGCAACAGATTCCAAGTATGAAAAGTTTATATTTTCATGAGATTTTCTTAAGTGCAATTAATTACATATAATACCAATTTACCAATATTTTCTAATATATATCCGTCAAGTGTCTAGGAAAACTATATTAATTTAGTATTTGTTTGTAATATCAGTTGATATTTAGCTTGTTCATTTGGGTTTTTTCAAAATAGAAATATTTTTTTACTTTCTATACATATAGTGTTCGAAGCTGAATACATTTTCATTCCTAAATGAGTTTTAAATTTTTCAATTAATCCCAGTTAGTTAAGATGGCTTTGAAAGAATACTAATATAGCTATATACTTATATTGATATATAATAAGCACAACAAACTGCCTATTATACTTGCTCTCTATTAATATACTATGTAGTTTATATGATCATACGTAGTTAAAGCTTTACTTCTGAGGAGTTGTTAGAGAAAAGTGAATCGAAAGTATCAAGTTCATGAAATTGAATATCCTTTGATATAATATATGGGTTTATAATTTGAAGCAGTAAGCATATTGCATGATACGTAACGTTACTGATTTTTAAATGTTCATAGGAGAAGATAACTATTAAAAACTGATTTAATATTGAAATAAATAAATATATGTATATTTATAAGATTATGATCATTGTTTTTTATTATTTTTATCATCTTACATTAATCGGATGATATATTTCTATCCGCTTTCTACTGATGTGCTGCATATTGATAATTCTTCAGTAGAAGTTGTTAAAGTTTCAGACATTTGATCAGCGGCAATGATTTTACTTAATTTAACACACAATGATTCTTTCCACTTATCACAAATTTCTATCATTGTTGATTTCAATACTCTTAAATCTATGGAGATAAAATGAGCTTGAACTTCATCTTCAATTGCATGAATTTTGATTATCAAGGTTGTACATCTGCAAGGAGAAAAAATTATAACATGTGATAATATAAACATTATTTACTCTCGAAATATATCAGATATAAATATTCAAATTTTGTTATACGATCACGTACTGTATAATATGAGCTTCAATGGTATTTCGATCTATCGTAGCATCAGTAATTCTCTGTGAAGATAATTGATCAAAAATAATTGATACATCTTTGATAAGATCAATAGATGCCAAGTATTCCTCAATCCATCCTTGTACGAGCTCCATTTCTACAAATTTATAAATTCAAGTAATACACTGAGTCAACATTGATGTTTTTACACATAATTTTTGTTATTGAATTAAATTAAATACCTGCGTTAATTTCTTCCATTAAATTGCGATATCTTTCATTATCGTCAATACATTGTTTGATTTCTATTGATTTGAGGTTTAATTGCATTATTTTCGAAAACTGTGATATCGAACAAACAGCAGATACTATCGAGTTGCATATTTGAATTATCGCCTCGTTTATCAATTGCACTTCAGGTTGAAGTATTATCTAAAGTAAATATATTTTATAATGACCACCTTATATATTCTGATATAGAATATAAGTTCATTAGAATAAATCAAGTATTACTATACTAAGCAATGTTAATCACTATTAATATAAATAAAATTGACCTTATTTTTTAGGTAGTTTGCTTTTATCTTTAATAATGGTATTGGCGTGGCAATATTGTCTCTGTCAAAAAATTGTATCAATGATGATAACGAGCGTTGAATACACAGAATGAGTGAATCACATAAATTTCGGTCCATCTCCTCAATATAGTTCGTCCAGTACTCCGTTATCTAAATTAATCAACGACATATCTGTATTCATATATTTCAAGTACATTCAATGATATCTACATATACTTAACATGTAACCTCACTGTACTTTGTAAAATTTTATACATGTATTAATGCGAATGCAAGACCATAGTGATTCCTGTATCATTGATATATCAACTAATGAATGTATACAAAATTAAATTTAGTATTTTCAACTATTACAAACCTCTTCTGCGTTGGTGTCAAACATTTTTTCTAATTTTTGTATCATTTGTACTATACAACTATGATACTCTAGTATTTCTGTCACTCCACGGTTTCTGAGATAACATTTATTGCAATATGTACTTCGTTATTTTTTATCACAGCAGAAATAGAATTATCAGTTTTGGAGTTACCTTTCCTCATTCAAATAATTTATAAGATCATCCAGTGTGTAAGTCTCTATTGTAGTATCATTATTAATGAGGTTCACCGTAGATATGTTAACAAATAATTGATGGATTTTTAAATTTATTTCTTTATAGGTCTGTATGACTTCCTTCAACTGTACAAAAATATATTTACAGTACAATTCAAATTTGGGTTCAATGAACTGTTATTAGTGTATCACCTTTAATATCTGGGCAGTGCATTCATTATAGAACTTTTCAAGAGAATCAGAATCCCATGTAATTTTGTCAAATCCTTGTGAAATCGAGTTCCTGAGATTTTTCAGTAATTCATTGAATAAAACTTGTTCTTTATCAGACAAGGTTTTTAGAACCCCATTATATTGAATACACAGCGATACTGCCCCTTGATATTTATTTCTCAATGAATCCATTTTGGGGGGAAGTGCTTTTATATATTGTTTCACATCATACTTCAGTTTATTCCATCTGAAATCATGCTAGATATTATCGTACTTTCCCGAATAGGTATAATGACAATCTTGTATAACTGCTTGCCCTTTAATTTCCTCGAATATCATTAACAAGTTTTGATCCACGTTAACTTGGACCAATTCTGTTGTATCCTTTTGCTGCTGTAAAACTGGTACTTTCAATTTTATCTTAAAATTTGTAACATCCTCAACTTTGTCATTCCACGATTGGAACAGTGCTTCTTCCTTATTGATAATAGCGCTGATTAGATTCTTGTACTTCTGTAAAATATCTCTGAAATATAATATATTTTAGTACGCCCCTGTAAGAGATATGCTTTAGATAAAGAAATTACTCTTACAATTGGGCATCGCAATCTCCAAACCAATCAGATGAATTAATCATGATTTCATGTTGCCTAGATAAATAATTTTGTTTTATTCGTAGTGCAGTTGCACATCCTGAATAATATGGCACCGACGGATGATGCATGTCCAATTCGTCAATCATCGTAGTTGCACAGTTCTCCAATTCTTTATTAAAAATTTTCCAAACCTTGCGAATGTAGTTAAAAAGCCATTAATATCATACAACCGTATATTTTCCTCGTATGAATCTGAATAATGAGAATACTAAAAAAAAATATAATATTCAATATCTTTTATGCTTACCCCAATCCATTTGTTATGCAAAGTCTCCCGTAAGTATTGTCGTTCTTCAAATATTCTAAGTGCATACAACGCTTCAATTCCTTCCTCTACGTTTTGAACGTCAGCAAACATATCGTCAATTAAGTTTCTAGCCATATTTTCTAGTTCCATCATGTGATGCCTGAATTCGCTTATACGATCAAGCCAAACGGACTTTGTAACGTCCAAAATATCATCATACGAATTTTTAATGATATCAAGATTTTCGTAGAATAAACTTTCGATCTTTGCATAATGCTTTTTGTGTTCCAGTCCCTTGCTGCCTCCAAATTTATTCTCTCTGTAACTTCTGAAAATCAAATTGCAGTGATAAACACACTCCACGAACAATTCATCGAAAATACCTGCCAAAAACAGTAACTGCATCGCAAATTTCAATGACATCATGGCAACGTTGCATAAACGTGTCAACGTGATTAAACACCTTTTCTTTATCCACGTTCCACTTCTTACGCGATTCAATATCCGAAGTGATATTAGTCAGCTGAAAAGAATTTAAGATTGAAAAAGATCATTTGCAAGTGCACTAATGTAAGTCTTCAGGATCACCTACTCTGTCATAAATTTCTTTGTAATCTTGACAACAGGAAATGCATTTTTTTAACATGCTTCTTCCTTTTTCTGTATCGCCTTCAAAAATAGTATCTAGTTCAATATAATCTTTACATTGATTTATTATTTGCGTGCTCAGAGCCCGGCAAAGAATTTCAATTTTATTCCTCAAGACATAAGAAAATAAATTATATTAATCAAAAGTTTGCCATGTCTATTGATTGCTTGAGAGAAAAGTAAGTCGTTCTTACGATGTGTTATAAAACGGCGAATCCGTCCAGATAAATTGTATTAGAAATAATATTTTCGTTATGAAGGGCTCAGCGGATTCAGGAGCTTTTAGCTTCTCACAAAGCTCAGTTAAAATATTTAAATACATTATATTTGAAGCAGCTTCCTTTATTCCCATTTGTACTTTTTCAGTTAACGCTGTGAATTGTATTACACTAGCCGATCGAACGTTCTCCAGTTTTTTCACGATGATAAGAACATTCTCATTTATCAGCTGACTATGCAAGCAGGACAAATTATCATCTAAAAAAAAAATACTGCATCATTTTTTTTACATTCAATCAATATTCACGATGTTAATTAATACGTATACTAACGTCTGTAATTCCAAAATGCAAACTCATCTATTATGCTATTGATATTATAAGGCGCTGTATCCTTTGCCAAAGCTTCACGTATCTGCCTGATCCAGTAACGTGTTACTTTTTCCAATCTGCCAATTAATTCATTCTCTTCACTTTCACTTTTTTCAGGCTCTTCTTCGGCATCAGTCTCCAGCAGGATATACTCTTCATAAGCCGGTGATTTTGATTTTTCAATTCTTAAACCTTCTCTGGGTATATAAAGTATGGTAAGGCCCATAGCCTTATATGTAGCATCGTTTAAACTTATTAGAAACATATGTAAATTTGTAAAGATATCATCTCTCATCGCTGTTTCAAAAAATGGAGAAAAATAATAGTTAATACGAATTGGAATAAATCTACAGAAGAAATAAAATAGAAGGTAAATACTTTGTGGCCAGTCCTTGCTACTAAACACCATAGGTGAGTATATGTTCATCATGAATTTCAGTACAGCGTTTTCTACATTGTGATTAATGCTTCCAAATATAACGGTAGACAGAAAATTATCAGCATTGTAAATCTGCCAGGGTGATCTTAAAAAGTACGTAATACCATCCACAGGATAAGTTGGAAACTCGAGCATCGATTTCAGTGAATTGTCATCATAGAAAACAGTGAGTATTATTTTGGTGGGATCGCGAAAATATTCTCTTATGACTTCGAAACATTCTTCATTCCAGTCTGAATCATCTAATGCATAAAGAACAGTAAAATTCATCACGTACTGCACCTAAAAATATGGACAAATAGTTTCTCATGTGCTTATTCATTGTTACCGCCATTTCAATATTACTGACTAGTGTATTCAGTTCCTCTGGGCTAAATATAGGCTTTTCCGGTTCAGCAGGTAACTCTTCCTCAGGTTCTGGGGTTTCTGTAACATTATTCGTTATCATTTCATGGAATGTTATATACGCAATAATGCGACATACGTGACGCAATTGTTCCTTCTTTCTTTATTGCTGCAAACTGGTTTACTCTGTTTCTTGGTTATTAGAATTTACCTTGGTGACCAAACTCTTCCTCATCCGTGTCCATGTCCAAATATTCTCTATGAAGATCTGGCGGTGGCTTTTCACTCTTTCTTGGTCTTCTCGTCTCTGATTCGTCATTCTGACTATCCTTTTTATCTGCCATCTCGTCACAATTTCACTGTTTTAATTATACAATTATTTTTATTTATTCGTAAAAGCAACACAATTTTTCCCTTGTAATTCTACTCTGCTGTTAAACTTTACATTAAATTCTGGTTACTAAGTGCGCGTGATATGTTATATCAATATTATAATATATAGATATATAGTAATCTAGTCGTGGGAGTTTTTACCTAGAAACAAAATTTGATTTAATAGAAATTTGATCATAGAAACATATACGCGTAAGAGATATTAAAATAGTAGTTTCAAAAAATCTACATTCTTATCAATAGAAAACAGATAACAGAATAACTCGTAAAAAGGAGTATTATGTTATACTATAAATAGACTATATTAAATATTGTATTCACGATAGTACACTCATAGTGGAATTACATGATATAAGACGATGCTATTATCTAGTTAGTGGCAGTATCGGCCCATGTTACTGCCTCTAAAGTAGTTGCACTCAGAGCGTCTTACTGCCCGTACGTAGCTTATCACGGAGCTTGCCCATTTCATTGCAGCAAATAGAAAGTAAAGCAACTTCATTTTGAAGCAGTACAATTATTAGTTTCTACAGTTTTCGAAATGAGTAGATAAATTATTTGTTTCAATATTAATTAAAAGATAATCAGTGCTTACGTTAAAAATTACAGAAATTTATTTGCTGTAAACAAATTTTGAAAATTGAAAATTGTTTTGTGCTGTAAACACATTTTGTTGATGTGGCAGGTAAGTTTTTTTTAAATATCGAGTTTTTGGTGTAAGCTAATATCTATATAATATATTTACTTTGAGCGTCTTAGTTGATTTCTAATCGTTACATGTGAATGAGTTAATGAGATGCATCGAATAATGTTACTACATTATGTAAATTTGATGACTCAGGTTGATTATGCTTGAGTTATTAATTTTTTAAAATATATAATTGATGGAATGATTCACTCCTATGAGTATATACATACTATGATTAATAAATAATTGAAACGCATTTGCATGTTTCTAAAGTAACGTTTCTGCTTATAAGAACCGATTGAAACCAATAGAACTGAGCCGATTACCGATTCTGTTGCAATGGGATTTAATTAGACGCATTTGGTTTCCAATCGAAAATGAATCAGATTGAATAAGCATCGTGACAAATGGGACTTTATTGGTGATTATGTTATAAAAGAATTAATCTTTAATTGCAATTATCGAGAATACTGTTCATTACCGTTAGTACATATCTGTAGGATTTAATAAAAAATTAATTGTACAAACATCTGATTCATTTCGACTTTTTTTTCGATTGAGTTCAATCGCTTTTTTTAAATCAGGAATGTGTCTGATAATATGTTACTGATTGAGCTTACATAATGAAACTGTTGTGTAATTTTTGTTCCAGAAGTTGTTCCTGCAGATTCAAGGATAATTCAGAATCGTAGTCTGATTCACATTTTATAAACCTGTCACGTTTCCTGAAGAAATTTTCAAAAATGACCCGTCAGTTATTCGTCGGTCCGTTGATCCATACAAATGAGAATGGACAATTAATTGTTACTCAGCGAGTAGCGATTCTGGTTGAAGATGGAAAGGTGATTAATCTGCCATGATACAATTAATATTTGATATAACTTTGTATTTGAAGTAACTTATTTGAAACGTAGTTGAAAGATTTATAATGGTCTCTTATCAAAATTATATACGGTCGGAGACGATAATGGAGGCCAGGGACAATCTCTATAACCAGTTGTACTATTCTGACTATTGATAGGTTGAAACATTCAAGCTTCGTCTTACAATGATGTTTGTTTTAGATAACAACTGTTATGGAAAATCCAAAACCTGGTGATATGACGGCCGATTACGTCACTCTGTTGAGCGCTGGACAATTTTTAATTCCAGGTTTCATTGACTGTCACATACACGCGGCTCAATTTCCAAATCTAGGCGTTGGATATGATAGAGGACTTTTAGATTGGCTAGAAACTTATACGTTTCCATTGGAGAAGAATTATTCTGATCATAATTTTTCAGAGAAAGTTTATGATGCCGTTGTGGTAAATTTCAATGATTCTTATAAAATGAAAATTCTATCAGGACATATACTATGCTATTGTTTTTTGGGTACAGAAACGAACACTAACAATGGGAACAACAACTGCTTGTTACTTTGCATCCCTTTATGGCGAATCATCAGTGATTCTTGGACAAAAAGCAGCACAGTTTGGACAGCGCTCACTAATTGGCAAAGTTAATATGAATGTAAAACGGAATGATGGATATTCTGAAACTACAGAAGAATCTATAATTAATACAAAAAAGTTCATCACGGATATAAATAAGATTGAGGTAAAATTTTAATTTACTTTAAGGAGATATTAGAATTTATTAGCTTTTAAGAAAGTCAAAATAATTAAATGTTTCATTATAGAGCCCTCTAGTAAAACCTATCATTACTCCTCGGTTTGCACTAAGTTGTGACATGGAATTAATGAAAGAATTAGCAAAACTCGCTAAAAAGTTTGATGTTCATATACAGGTACGACGATTGCATAAATATACTGAATAAATGCATTCTAAGTAATATTTAAAATGATGTTAATTAAACAGACGCACGTTTCTGAAAATCTTGATGAAGTTGAAGCAGTCAGACATTCATTCAAGGATTATTCATCGTACAGCGCTGTTTATGATGCAGCTGGACTTCTTACTAATAAGGTACCTATATGGCAATCAATTATACATTATCCATGATGATATTATATGTTATATGATTGTGTGTAGACTATACTGGCTCATGGCATACACCTTACCGATACTGAACTCGATCTTTTAAATAAAAGAGGCACTTCTGTGAGTCACTGCCCATCATCTAATACTTGCTTACGAAGTGGCCTTTGTGATGTAAAAAGACTGAAGTCTCATGGTGTGAAAGTTGGTCTTGGAACAGGTAGATATTTGTGAACTGTATTAAAACTTGATAATAACAAAATAATAAATTTGGCATTGTTTTCAAAGATGTTTCAGCTGGTCAAAGCTCATCTATCCTAGATGCAATGAGATCGGCTCTGCAGGTCTCTAATCACATAGCCATTCAAACACCTGGGTATGAGCCACTAAACTATAAAGATGTATTTTATTTAGCTACTCTCGGAGGAGCCACTGGTACGTTGCAATAACTAATTTATATGATTAAATTATTTGTTTTACAAGGTGTTTCGATGAGTGTTTTTTTAGCATTGGCACTGGATGAGCATATTGGTAATCTGGTACCAGGAAAACAGTTTGATGCTCTTGTGATAGACTTAAATGTTTCAACTGGTCCATTAGATAATTTGATTGAGTACACTCTTGAAGAAAAATTACAGAGACTTATTTATTCGGGGGATGATCGCAACATTGTAGAGGTATATGTTGCTGGTCAACGAGTTAAATGAAGATAGCAGATTTTTATCATGAAGAAAAAGTGTAAAAGCGTTTCAAAATGAATAATGGAATATGAATAATATAATTATTTATTTTAAACCTATTACTGATACAATCGACATTACAATTTTTAACATATATTTTGTATCTTGTTTCATTAAGTCTCTCGTTTTGAACCTTTCCAATTTCAATATTCTTATATGTGATACATTATAATATATAAAGGTACACATATCACATACTTGCATCGCCGCAGGATATGTGCATTGAGTTTTAGGCAGAGATGAGTAGGTGAGATGCACAACGCTACGGTTTTAGGCGATACCAAAAACATGATGCTAAATCGTAGCGGCGAATTTAGGAGTAGGATTTTGTGTATCGCTTAAAACCGTAGCGTTGTGCATCTCCCTACTCATCTCTGTTTTACCAATGTAATTTTATCGGTAATTTGTAATGTAGATTCCTATACTCCAATTACAACAGTACCTACAGTTGAAAAGATGAGAAAATGGAAACCACCCACCGCACGTAATTCATCATAAGAGTTTTCTGTCCTCATTGGAGAAAGTGAATGTTGTTCTTTGGGGTTTCTATCTGTAAATTGATTCGACTAAAATTAGAAGATCTGGCAAACTGTATAATATATAACTTGTGTTAATCAAATGATAAATGAAGTTATTTAATTACGTGTATCTATTTAAATAAGTTTACTTGCATTGTTTATTATAAGTTTCCCAGCATAATGACAGCTGACAGCTAACCTGCGTGACTTTTGGAATTTACTTATTTTGTGATGAGACAGAAATATAGTGTTTCTTTTATATTTTTCCATGCCTTTGTGTTTCCTACATTTCTTTCTGGTATAATACCAATCAAGAGCTTGTAACAAGAATTCTCAAATGTATACTTTACTTGTAAATTAGTGTAAATAAGCTATTGTCATTTAGTGTTTTCATTTACGGACGGTAATTAATAATAAAAGCAAAATGCTCAATCGATTTAAGACAGTTTTGATGAATGCTGTTGGTGCAAGTGAGCTTGGTACTAGCGAACTTGGCATAGAATATCCTGTTACTGATGGCGATGTGGATATCGACTATGCAAATGCTAATGCAGCATTGGAAATAGAAACTATGCCTTATAGTAGACCAAGTTTCTTAGGATTAACTAGTGAAGAAACACAGGTATATATTTAAAGATATATCAAGGTGCATAGTTATTTCTGTTAATAATTCTTTGACATTAGGTGAGTGCTGACCATAGAGTAAGGCCAATTATAGTACCCAGGGATTTGAGCAGATTGCCATGGTGTGCTGGCTATGCAGAATGCATAAACGCAGGCAAAAGCAAGTTGAATGAAGATCAAGCTGCAGCCACACGGGGCGATTTGAAGTTACATGATTCTAATATTACAATACCATATGTAATGTTTTCTATGTTTGATGGTCATGCAGGCTATCAAGTAGCTCTCAGTGCAAGATTACATCTCCATAGAATTATTCTTGTAAGTACAAACAGTTTGTTCATAATGTTTAAATTAGAACGTACAAACTACTTTGCTATAAGTCAGAGTCTCACAGTTCTCTTTTCTATAGGATAGATTAATGACAATACCCAGCACTGATTTATTTAATGAAAGTGATACAGCTGTAGTAAAGGGTAGTGATCTTGTTACGGGTGCTATAGAAATAGCTTACAGATTGATGGACCAATCTGTTGAAATGCAAGCTCAACATGGTGGTGGTGGTTGTACAGCTATTACAATTTTATTTTTGAATGGCAGATTATATGCAGCTGGTGCAGGAGACTCCAGGTATTATACTATGATTTTATTTTCCAACAATGATTATAAACATATCTTATTTATTAATTATTAACTTAGGACTGTCCTTGTTGTTGGCGAGGGACAAAAATCTCTCACAAGAGATCACACTCCAGATTCAGAGTCGCACCGTGTAAGGGCTTTAGGTTCCCTTAGAGGTGGAGAATTATTAAAGGGTCATTTTACACAATTAGAATTCATGCGCCGTCCAATTCAACAAGAACTAGGTCTAATGATTTTATACAGAGATCCTCACATGACTGGCTGGGCATACAAATCTTTAGCTCGACCAGATTTAAGATTGCCGCTAATTTCTGGACGTGGTAAAAGGGTAATTATACGTTCAATATCATTCTAATTCTCAATGATAAGATGACTTTATAAATGACGATATGATATTTACAGAGCAAAGTAATGGGAACTATTGGTGTCACAAGGGGATTCGGTGATCACGGTCTAAAGGCAGCCGGTGTTAGCATTAAACCATTTTTGTCTTCACAACCCGAAGTAACATCATTAAATTTAGATGATTATGATCTCACTGAGAGGGACTGCGTTATTATGGCAACTGATGGGTTGTGGGACGTCATTACAGAAAAAGAGGCTGCTGATATATTAAGAAAAACTCTAGCCCCGGATACTCCTTCCTTGGAATACAGGTAATACCTTTATACGAATGCTTATCTTAGTGATTCTACAGATTTATCTATTTTTTTCCTTCATTGCTAGACTCACAATGGGAGCTCAGGAATTGGTACAGGCTGCAAGAGGTCAGTTGGTGGGACGAGCTTGGCGAACAAAAAGTGAAAATTCTGAGGGTGTTGCAAAAAGTACTAGACCTTCGATACCATCGGTTGATGACATAAGTGTACTAGCTGTACCAATTTATCCTTATTTATGTGAACATAAGCAATGGATAAAAACTACACAGCAATACACTTCAACTTAAACAAAGAATTTTACATATCTAGTGATGCGATATTATTTAGTACATATATCTAGTATATTTATGATGCCAGAAGCACGTGGGTATTTCAGATACTCTTAATTTCTTTTTTGGAAATTTATAGCCACGCAATTACTTGAGATGAGTCTTTTTTACAGTAGATTTAGTGCATTTATTTTGTTTTAATATTTAAACATGATCTTTCCAAATCTTTGCTGCCTTAGCATACTTATATTCTGATATATTGCGTATGAAAGAGGAACATAACACGAATATGCATTCCTTTAAAGTTACGGCACGGATTACTCTATAAATAATCCTATGCCGAATTATTTATTTGAATTAATTTAGCCTGTGAGACTTTGTATAAGATACTACTGATGATATCTAACTCGAATGCAACGTGTATAACTTTTATAGATGCACGTGATTCCAAATAAATTTAGGTATGCAAAAGTGACTTTTAATAAGTTATCTATATCTATATATATTACACCTGCATTTGTAAATAGATAACAATAGTAGCTGATTGTAATTAATGTAACGAATAAATGAAAAAAAAAGCATTTAAAAAATATCTTAAATAATTTTTCTAACAACCATTCCCAAAATGTTTCTAATTTTCAATATTTCAAAGTTCTACGGCATTGCAATCTTCGTGAACTACTTTTTTAAACTATTCAGCGTGTTCAAAGAAAAGTCTAAAGTACGTGTTGGTGATTCTCTCTGTTAAACAAAAAAACCCAACAAATAATTGATAAGTAATTAATAGAGGAATAAAAATTACCTAAAAATATTAATAAACTTTGGTTTAATTATATAAGATTCATACTGCATACGAGCGTGATGGAATTTGCGTCACTTCCGATTTCCCATAACGTATGGCCATTAGATTTTGTAACGGTCGACTGCGGGAAGTCTGTGCAAGTTTTCTTCCATAAGTAACAATTCGTCTCGGATTCTAGTTACGTTGTTATGAATATATAGTAAAGGTAAGAATTGAACAATATCAAAAGTTACAAAAGGATACCTGCGTGCCGTGGTATTGTTGTGGAGCTTCGCTTTCATTTCTCAACGGTATCTCATCTTTTTTATCGGTTCTTCCATCTTGCAATCTCGCAACATTGTAACGTCGCGAAATACAACTTTCGATAAGCGAAGGATTTTCCTTTTTCGATTGAGTATAAGGTTTCTCAATCTCTATGACAGGACTTCTTTCTGTCATAGAATTGTCTGTGATATTTGTCGAATCAGTATAGGTACGTACAGGGCTTGACAAATCAGGACTATTGGAATTGTTCCATCTGAACGATCTCATAGGTACCGGTATTTTCGATCCTAACCATAAGATACAAAGTTGCAATAGCAAATAAAAATTCAATTTTTACTTCATAAATTATTAGTCTACCACTTTCTGGTGTGAAGGTAACATTCGCTACAGAGTTGCAGCATAGTTTTCTCATTAATTTTTGTGAAGGGAGTAACTGGTTCGGCCATTTATTAAATTCATCCGTTTTAGTGTGAATGGCTATAATGAGATTTCATTGTTAACCGTTGTCAGATAATGATTTTTCTTGCTAGGAATTCTAGTCAGTTTATTATGTGTCTACTTGGTTCTACGCTTGGACTACGTCTTGGAATTCTACTTGGCAGTCGTGATATATCACAAGTGTGTCTGTGCTCTTCTGTAACAATTTGTGATTCACTTTCTGCACGTCGAGATATGTTGGATGGCGTCTTCTTGGACCTACGGAAGTCAGATATACATTTGGTGAGTCGAAACATTTATTTCTCTCTACGATATAATATATATGATGCATATCAAGATTATATATATATATATATGTTATGAGATAGTCAAGATATATATGCTTTATACAAGGAACGGCTGCGATGACTTGATTTTCTGGAAGACCTGCTTGAATCGCTTTGATCTTTCCTGTATTCTTCTCTAGGTTCGTTTAATATTTTCAGTTCATCCAGCCGAACGGATGAATTTTCCTTCCCCTTGTTGTTCTCGTATTTTACTGCACGCTTTTTGTGAGACTCGCATTCGCCATATGATTTTTGATATTCCGACTGAAACGTAACTAGTAAATTTATTTAAAAATAAGTTTATTTCAACATTATTTTATGCCAATTACTGGATTTACGGTATTGAAGTTTTGCATATCCGCGATTGGTAAAAAATCAACTTCTGATAACTTCGGCGCAAGATGTTCAAGAATATGTGGTGAGTTTTGATTTTCGCATTTCTAATAGCAAGAGAAAAATTAATTGATATCGAGATTTAAATTGAAAATGTTCGTTTAAATAATCTTACATCTTGTGGAATTAACTGCGATGGTAACGCTTCGCAAACGGATATTGCTTCGAATTGAGATTCTTTATATTTTATTTCATTCTGCGTAATCGACACGTCTTTCGCGTTGCGGACGAGTATAGAATCATCAAGAGAATTTGTTTCACTTGTATTGACATTTTCATGAAAATTTGTCGTTCGTGAATCTCGACTAGTCAAAACGTCAAGTGACGAGGAGCATTTGGGTGTTAAGATTAACGATGTCAATTCAATTTTACTAATTTTCTCCTCCAATCTATTTAAATCCATTTTGGGAGTGAGATCTTGAAAATCATTTTTATCAGAAATCGATAACTTAATTACATCCTCTAAACAAGCTAAGACTGACATTGTCCCAGCGGAAGTACCAAATCCAGCGACCTGACTTGTCACATCATTCCTCGAATCACGTTGAATGTCGACTATACAAATTGGCGTAAATAATACAGCTGGCCAACCTGTGACAAAAGTTCAACTCACGGTTTGGCTTCTGTGCTATTTTCGAAATTTCTCTAACAGTGCGAACAGTCGGTTTCACAATGGCTGTGAGAGTAGACAAAGTTATGCCAGTTCCCGAGACAGTTTCCACCAGTTGACTTTCTTGTCTCGACCTGATTTCGTGCTTGTCCTCCGATATTAAGGTTGGCTTCCTGTCCATCTGGTTCTCGTAAAGTCGTTTCAGGGTGTCCACTCGAAGTAATTGTCCCATAATTCCATAAATTGCGAAACTAGGGTATTAACGTTAATTAGAACATTTTTATATGAAACTTTTAAATGAAACGTGTATAAGACAAAAAAGTAATACTAACATAATACCAAGTCCCATAATGACTATAAGAGCAAGCACGTAATATCCACGAGTATTGGGTGTCATATAACCCATTAAATCCCATATGTACAGTTTAAAGTGATGTACCCAGGACATAAAGCGTTTCGACCAGGTTTCATTTTTCTCCCCATGTGTCAATAAGTTCCATTCGTTATTTAGTAAAGTATAAATCAAACGAAGATCAGATATGGAGTACATGCTTTGATTACGTTCTATAAAAGTAAATTATTGTATCTTTTTTTGTCCATTAGAGAACCTTCAGTCTGCATCATTGCTAAAGATGAAAGAGCACTGCAGACAGTGTAAAATTTTCTTTTTTAAGAGGATAAGCTTCCAAATGTTCTCTCTGTCAATCTCTCATAACACGTCCAACAAGTTCCAGACTTACTAGACTTGGGGGATGCGCTAAAAATGCATTAGAATGACAGAATTACGAATATCTGGTGTCCCTTTGACGCTACTACGCTAACACTACCAACACTTTGGTAAAGCTCGGATCCGCGCCATATCGTATGGCGAATACTTGCAGACCCGTAGAAAATGCTGCCTAGTAAAAGGAAAAGCTCATTCGTACAAAGCTCGGTGGACGCTTTTACTTCAGTCTTTTGTTTCATGAGAAAATATCGTTTCCATCGGTCTGGCAAAACTATTTGATTTCTTTTTATTTCACAAAGTTCTCATACGATTCAATACATAATAAATAAATGTAAAGTTGACAAATGATATTTTAGGTTAACTATATAAGTCTGAAAAAACTTTGGTATTTAATAAGTTTTTATAATATTATATCACTGAAGTATTTTCAGTAGCTATTGTTAGTGTTTATAATATTATGGAAGCAAGGTAAGTGCTCTAGTAGTTTCATTTTTTATCGATGATTTACAACTGACATCCGTATCCGGCAATACGAATTCACGTGTTTCCTAAAATGAAAAACAGCCTTAAGCTTACCTCGTTCCACGTGCTGCTACTCGGTTGCGGACTAGCACTGCGGCGATGTCCGACCCAGGAACTTTATCGTGAACTTTCGTAAACCGGCAAAAGTCACTGCGGGTTTTGACCGCAACGACGTATTTTCATCCGCGAAAGAAGTAGAAGAGCGCGAAAACGGTTGAACGACGTAGGAAACAAGAGCGGAAGCTCCTCAGACTTTGGCAAGTTACTAAACAAGAATAGATCGTGCGATACGCCTACGTAGGTTTATAGACAGAAGGAGAATAAATTGTACTGCAGCAGAGTATGATTTCGCAAAAAATTAGATTAATTAAAATAGTACTGCGCGTGTATAGGAATATTGTAAATAATATATAAATTCATCCTCCTTCCCTCCAGGCAACAAGGATAATTCTGTGAAGACGTCTAGCCGCAGCTCAGACTAGCTGACTATACAGATTCACTTAACGTATTTAGGGATTGAAATATAAAACGGCTCTGAGCCGTGTTGCGCCCCCAGCAAGCTGCTAGGGGCGGTTGGCTATTAAAATGAGCCGTGGATGCATTAGTGGAAGGCTAATGAGAATCCTCTTACGGCTGAAAGTGAAAACGAACAGAGAGCATAATCGAGAGAGCTCGAGGGATGAACGATGGGTAGAAGGGAAATAAAGCGGGAGATAGTAGCGGAGTGCAGAGAGAGAAATGCTGGATGGGGAGAGAGAATATACGGAGCAGCAGAAACGTTCGGGAGGAACCAGAAGGGGTTTCAAGAGTCTTGAGCTTTTGAAAAGGAGAGGCCACCTCGACGTTTATTAGACGGTATGGTGCCCTGAAAAGCAGTATCGCGATAGTCAGGAAAAATAATACCTACCCTCGAAAGAAAAAGCGAAAATATAAGGTCAAAGAGAGTAAAGTAAAAGAAAGCACTTAGATGATAGCGTCAAGCCAATGAAATGGTCCTTTTCTTCCTTGACGTTATGTATATACCATTCAATCTTTAAAATCTCCAATATGACCCACCCACACATGGCGCGCTTCAGTACCATTGAGTCAGACATTTTTCAGGGTAAAAAGGTCCTTTCCTGAATTATTCGTTTGTTCATTCCTACATGGATCGACCGTCCTTAAAAGCCATGTCAGCCACAGAAAGCCATCAGCCATTACTGGGATGCCGCTTGTAAGAAGTGGAAATATTAATTTTCTCATATCGGAAAAGCCCCCGGGTCCGTTTTCCCAGAGGACGATTGTTGACCGTAGCGGGTTTTCAGCTTTCGAAAAAACCCTAAGTGTACCAGCGAAATAATGTTTTTCACGATGCGGAGTTATGACGGGCGATCAGTCACCGTCTGTCGTAGGAGTCCACTGCCTTGCAAGGGTGGCTCGTCGTCATGACGAGGATGGTGCGGGCAGTACGGTATGGCTATGGGGATGCTATGGACCAGAGTGGCGAGAGAAAGGAAGGAAGAGAGTTTGGTCGCATCAGAATGGCCAGAACTTGGAGGTTCTGTGACCCTGCGATACATCATCGTTAGCGAACTCGAGAAGGTTTCCTTGCTTAGGCGTCGTCGTCTTATCGGATGGACCCTCGATATAGACGGTTCCGTTGCTTTTATCAACTGACGAGATTTAACGCGGGAACGAGAGGAGATACAGGGTGAGGGTGAGGGAGGGAGGGAGGGGTGAGAGAGAGAGAGAGAGAGAGAGAGAGAGAGAGAGAGAGAGAGAGAGAGAGAGAGAGAGAGAGAGAGAGAGAGAGAGATATGCGAGAAAATCTTTCAGTTCCGTGCCGTGGATCTGGAGCGAAAGTCACCTTGAATTTCCGGGAAAAGCTTAATGAAGATCCGTCCTCTCCGCACCCTCTGGATCGTGGAGCCACCGTTGCCATAGACTTGTTTCCGTCATCAACCGTTCCTCGTTAACTCGTCGCCCCGACTTGTGCTTATTTTCAACCCTCTTAGTCAGGATCCAAGGACTCTACTCTGCTTGCTATTAGCTACTAGCTTGACTCGCTAGTATCCATATAGTAGCAGCCAGCATCCCTTTTAGCCAAAACGTTGTGTCTCGTTGCCGAACGTGATCCAACGTATAATGCGGTAAGTTTGTTCCCGCGGGATAACCTTACTGCTCTCGTAACCGCTGTTTCTTCTTCACCCTTTCTATCGTTTTGTATTTTCAGAAGGCACCTGCTCACCATGCCAATCTCTTGTGCTCCTCATCGTATTTCCTACCCCTGATAGCTCCAAGAGCTGCAAGACTAAAACGACCTTATTAACAATGGTCGATATAGGACGCAAATGGGAAAGACCCGAAATTAGTACCTTTGAGAGAGAAAGTTATTGAATTTCCATGTGGAATTTCACTGTTAACACATTAGAGATATATAGGTAGAGGAATTAGGAAGGATTAACGTGGAGTAAGCAGTTATACGTGGATCCTGCACAAATGCAATTTCGAATACTTGTTACGTCACTTTGTTACTGAATTCTCAGGGTTATTATTTATGTCCAGTGCGCGGTTCTCTTCGTTTAAAATGTCTCCTTGTAGTGGCAAAATGGTGTAGCTACAGTTACAGCGACATGAAACAATGTTTAGGGGTCTAATTTTAAAATTTAAAATCGCTTTTATTCTGAATATTTTAACGATGTCAATTCCAACTTCATTTTACGTCGTAACTCGTTCGTCTCCTTGACACTTCCGGATGCGATGAAATTTCAAAGAGACTCGAGAAAAGCCGGAGAGAGTGAAAGTGGCGAGGACTTGGGTGGGGCGAGCGCGGTAAAGTGAGATGATTTATAAACGTCGCTAATGGAGTTTCCGCGAGCTTATTGTCTTAAGGGCTTCCGGGGAAATCAAAGGGAAGCTTTAATGTAACTTGCGGTCTGTTGTGATCAGATGACAAGGAGTTGCAAAAACCTAGGTAGTTCGATCGATCAGTGTGAGTGAGCCGAAGGGTCAAAGGGAATGGGAAAAATCGAGGGGGTGAAAGGAATAGGACGGGGAGAGAATTTCCTTCCTTCCTTCCTTCCTTCCTTCCTTCCTCCCTTGCCTCTTGTCAGGTTCGCGAACGCTTTTTGCCGCCATTAACTATTTTTTTAGATAATGGCGGGTCCGCCTCGCTACGCCGTCAGCAGATTATAAAACCGAGAGCGACGGGCTTTTCTCAAAATTTTTATCCGTCGGGGGGGCGGAGCGATTGCCGGCATGTTGCGTCGCTTACGTATAGTTACATATATGGTATATACACTATATAGCATATATATGTTTTATATATAATATATATTGTAATGAATCGATCTCTTTTATAATAAAAATGAACGGTTTTATCAATTTAACGTTATAAAAAAAAAAACTCATGACATAATTCTCTTTAACATTTAGCCCTAATATTAATTTCGAGATCATTCATAACCCATTCACTTATTATAAATTAACATACAAAAT